>CM053029.1:298152707-298365728 GCA_028564925.1 Lithobates sylvaticus
TGTGACTTTGTGACTTTATGCCTTACTATGTTACTCATTTCAACAACTTCCTAACGACTATATGATTGTTTAACAGAAAGTTTCATTGTTATCATCTTTTTTGCTCACGTTTCCCTTTTGAGAAATCTCATTAAAAATATTGAAATATAAATGCTGTAAATACCTAATTTAAAAGCTGAGATTACAATCACATGACCAGCCAGCTGACTCCTCTCGTCGTCCTCCCCTCCAGACTGACATCAACAGGGGAATCTCAGCCCCTCCCGCTGCATCTCTCAGAGGAAGACAGGAGAAAGCTGCCTGGTCATGTGATCACAATCTCAGCTGTGAAATGAGGTATTTGCAGCATTTATTTTTATAAATCATATACAGAGGAGAACACTGCAATATATTCTTAACAACCACTTTAATGAGACAAAAATCAAAAAAATAATACTGAATATTATCCAAAGACACCAAAAAGTCCATAGAATGAGATGAAAAAAGGTGCAATGTCCTCCAATTCTTCAGTGTATCACCCAGTGCTCTGGAGGATAGGGCAAAATATCTGCTTACCAGGTCGATATTCGCAGCTGTGAGCTTTGTTACCCCTCACACTAGGTGCGTCAGCCAATCCAGTCTAAATATCAAATAACCATTCCGCACCCTCAATGGGCGTTTTGACATCACTGCTGTTTCCTGCCTTGCCTGACATCTGATTAGACGTCTCCCTACTGCCTCAAAGAAAATGTCTATTCAGATGAAACGTACGTCCGACAAGGATGGAAATAGTGGTGACGTTAAAAGTGAGTGCGGGATGGTTATTGTATTTCCAATGCCTATGTATACTTTACCGTTGTAAGTATAACCTTTATTAAACTCTTGAATTGTAACTGGACGCTGCGCAATGAGCATTTTTTCTTTCATTGATACACTGCATGATTGGTTCCTGTGGACACCTTGAGGGTTAATTTCTCTGCCGGGTTTCCATCATCGGGTCCCATATTTTGAAGTGGTTTTTGAGTCGCTCCACCAGAGGAGCTGGGGTGGTAAAATTTAAAGCCACAGATTTGGTCATGTTAACTCTAGGCCCCGAGACCTTGCCGAAATCCTGTAGGAGTTTAAAAATATTTGGAGTAGAAATAAAGGGGAAAGTAATAAAAAGTAGACAAACAAGGTACATTTATGAACACGGGAGCCGCAGGAAATGCCAGGTATAGCTGGGTGGTTTCTTATTGCGGTGGCTAGGGTTTCAATTGCTTTGGCAAATATAAAAGGGCATAGGGGCAACCTTGTCTAGTGCCTCTGTGTATCGTAAAAGGGTTTGAGTAGTGGCCTTGGAGCTTAACTTGGGCACTTGGATTGGAGTATAAATTCCTTAATATCTGTAGGAAATGAGGGCCAAACCCCCATCTTGGTAACACTTCAAACAGATAAGGCCACTCAACAGTATCGAATGCTTTTTGTAAATCAGCCGATAATAAGAATCCTTCCAGGTGGGGGCCCCCATCTCAATTTGTCCGCAAAAGAGAGATTACATCTACAGCTCTTTGTATCTGATCGGGGGCCCTACCTCCCTGGGATGAAGCCTACCTGGTCCTTGTAAATGTAGCTGCATTTAAATTCTGATAGTCTATTGGCTATGAGTCTGGTTATTATTTTGAGATCATTATTGATCGATGAAATGGGTCTATAATTGCCCACATCAGAGCAATCTTTGCCTGGTTTAGGAATCACAGACACGTAAGCCATGTTAGTGGCGCTATCCAGCGTAGAACTCCCCTCAAGGGCATTGTAGAATCGTGTCAAATGTGGGGCTAAGGTGGAGGCAAAGGTTCTATAATAGCAGGGGGAAAACCCATCTGGGCCTGGGGCTGAGTTTCTTGATTACCCCTAAAACTTCCTATTCCGTGATGGGTTTCTCCAGAAATGTTCCTTTTTCATGTTAGGGAGCGGGATTTCATCTAGGAAGTCAGTGAGGATACGGGTTGGGGTATCTCTTGAACTATATAATTTTGCATAAAAATCATGAAATGCTGTCAGGATTGGTTGTGGGTTTTGCGTGAGTGTACCTGTGAAGTCACGAACCTTAGGAAAAGAGAAAGTTCGAGGCCTAGGTGTCAGTTTAGAAGCCAGTCTGGGCCCCACCATATCTTTTTGAAGATAAAAACATTGGACCACCTAAGGTTTTTTTCCACTTGGGTAGTTAGAGCTAAGTTTAGGGCGATGCTACTTGATTCTAACAGGGCTCACGACTTGTAGTGGGATTGCATCTGTGTATTTTGGAGAGTTTTTGAAATTCCTGTTCTAACTTCACTAAATCTGCCCGTCGTTCACGTTTAAGCTTGGTGGAGATTTGGATAATCTTACCCCCGTAACGGACCTCGTACCCAAGATGTCCGCCGTAAATGCTTCCTCCGTCCGGTACCACACAATCCAAGACCCATTAGCTCAGCCAGTCACCAGACAACACCAGTGTAGGCTACATCAGGAATGAATCTTTATTTGACATGTCACACTTATATACAGCCAGATGACAAGCCTAACCTAATTAGCATGAGCTAATTATCTTAATCATTGCCCAGACTAGTTGACTGCCTGAAAAGGCTTTTCAAGGTCAGACTTTAAGGCTCCTAGTTAATTGGAATAACTATTCAACATACATTAACATAAACAGTAACACAGGGTTAATTAGCACAACAACATTGTGTGGAATACACCTTACAAGCCAGACCAGTTCAGCTGGGTGTAGGAGCTTCCCTACATCATCTCCTCTAGCTAACTGTTGGGGAGAGAGGCCGACTGCCCCAGCTCCCTGGCACTCCGCAGCTGTTGCTGGTGCTGGAAAGAGGTGGGTAGCACTCTGCCCTTTCGCCAGCACTTCTGCTGGGGACTCCCCATCCTCCGCTCTGGTTAACCGTTGGTTCCAGTCCTCTAATGCCTGTACCCACACAGTACACCAAACAAATGGTTCCAAACAGAGCACGACTCACCCAGCCAACTTCTGCCTGTCTCATAACATATCCGCCGCTGGGGAGAGGCCAGGACTGGCCCTTCTCCCTGTGCCCAGAGCACTTCCGAGATGTTCACTCTTTGCTCTCTGTGCTCCAACCGCCCAGCATCCCGGGGGTATACACGTGGGGACTGCAGTCCCATCCCCCTGTACAGGAAATCTGCCCTCTGATAGTTGTGGGCAGAGGCCAGCAGCACTGTTCCGTTGCCAGCAGTTCAGCTGGGTGTATGAGCTTCCCTACATCATCTCCAGCTAACTGTTGGGGAGAGAGGCCGACTGCACCAGCTCCCTGGAACTCCGCAGCTGTTGCTGGTTGACAGAGGTGGGTAGCACTCTGCCCTTTTGCCAGCACTTCTGATCTGTGTATTTTGCAGATATTCTGTTCTAATGACGTATCTGTACCTCTGCTATGCGGGCCTTTCTTTCTCCAGTATGGTACCCAAGATGTCCGCCGTAAATGCTTTGTCATTGACCCGAAAATATTCTCTAATTTCTTTCTCCAGTATGGTACATTGGACCAGATCACTGAGCAGCAATTCGTTCAATTGCCAGCGAAACTTACCATCTGAATCAGAGGGTTTTGAGAGGTAAAGCATGACCATCGAGTAATCGGACAATGGGGAGTCCCTAATGATCGCTTTAGAGGCATAGGGGATGGCAGATGCCGCCATAAAATTATGGTCAATCCTGGCTATCAGTTCCGCACATCAATGTCCATCACTGCTGTCCATCAATGCCCATCAGTCAAAGCAGGAATAAACCCCCTAAGGTGGACTTTTTAGGCACACTTAAAAGTAGAAATATTTTAGAGTAGTTTAGTAGAAAATTGTTTTATTAATTATTAAACATATTGGATAAAATACATATGAAAATAGAATGTATTGTCAATTCATAACATTATCACCATATCCTAAAATTACAAAAATTATCCTCTTGCACCCAACGTGTTTCGGAGTACAGATATCTCCTTCAGTAAGTATCTAACAGTGAAAGTACATTGTGAGTAGCAATTGCAAGATTAGTTTGCAAATACACTTACATCTACTTTTGGGTGATGTGGTGAATTAACATTCCATCATATTAAATTTAAAAGCAAGAAGAGAAAGAAAAAGAAAGAGAAGAACATCAAAAAGGAGACTGTGCTTGCTGAGTTCCTGCTTCGATATCACAACCATTACAAGGAATATTAGAACCGCATGGTATGTTTTTTTTCCAGAGAGCCGGTTCTCCACCCTTACTAGACCCCACAGAGGGGAGATGGCCAGAGGAGCTTGCTAGGGTCAAAAATAGATAAATCCTGCAATGGAAAGTATAGATAATTCCAGTGGTATATTTAGTAAATGAATCCTTAAATAATATCCAATTATAGATATTTTATGTATACCTGAATATTGTAGGTGACAAACAGCCAAGGCAGGAGAAGGGCTCTATTGTAAAAGGGCTGGTCTCAACTGGAAGAGTATAATAGATTGAAAATTTGTAATTTATAGGGCTATTTTTAAAAAAATAGTTTAGAAAACATAAAGAAAATTTGAGAAATAGAATGAAACTATCATAGAGAAATAGGACACAGTATAATATTTCCATATCGGTAACTATAATGAGCCACCTGTCAAATATCTATTTTATATGATATGTATTATTTCAGTATTAAACAATGGCTGGATGGATTGGTCATATCCTATAGTTACTATTCATTAAGACCCCTTTCACACCATGCCGCCCATAGCGTCGGCGGTAAAACGCTGTTATTTTTAGCGGCGTTTTACCGTCGGATTTCCGGCACATTTCGGCCAATAGCGGGGTGCTTTTACCCCCCGCTAGCGGCTGAGAAAGGGTTAAAACCCCCGGCAATACGCCGCAATAGCGTCGTTTTGCCGGCGGTATTACGCTGCAATAGTGGCATTTTGCCGGCGGTATTACATCGCTGCCCCATTGATTTCAATCAGGAGCAGCGGTGGAGGAGCGGTAAACACCGCTCCTTCACCGCTCCAAAGAAGCTGCTGGCAGAACTTTTTCTGACCTCCTGCCAGCGCACCGCTCCAGTGTGAAAGGGCAATGGTGCAGCTGTTTTAGGGCGGATTGCAGGCGCTATTTCTAACGCTATAGCGCCTGCAAAACGCCCTTGGTGTGAAAGGGGTCTAAGTGTAAAGACAGAAAGAAGGAGCCAAATAGTGCTTTGTATAATTGCAGTAAGGTTTAGCAGAAGAAGATACAGGTTGGCATTTCTACGTTTAAACAGGATCTCCAAATGAGCCGCAACTGGGGTTACAATGCTTTTTATGTGAGTACCGACATGCAGCAGCCAAATTTAGTGGATGCCCATAAGTACCACCCATCAGTGCCCATCAGTACTGCAAATACGTGCCGCCTACCAGTGCCGCCTATCAGTGCCCACCAGTGCTGCCTATCGGTGCCAATCAGTGCCACCTAACAGTGCTCATCAGTGCCACACATCAATGCCCATAAGTGCGGCATATTAGTGCCTCCTCATCAGTGCCACCTACTCAGTGCCGCCTCATCAATGCCCACCAGTTCAGCCTATCAGTGCAGTCTCATCAGCGCACATCAGTGAAGGAGAAAAATTACTTGATTACAAAATTTACTGACAGAAACGAAGTAAAAAATTTTTTTTTTAGCAGTGATTAAATACCAAGCAGTGAAAAAAACCCAGCAGTGATTAAATACCACCAAAAGAAAGCTCTATTTGTGTGAAGAAAATTATAAAAATGTAATTTGGGTACAGTGTAGCATGAATGCGCAATTGTCATTCAAAGTGCCTTGGGCAAGAAGGGGGTATAAGTGCCCTGTAGGCAAGTGTTTAAAGGAGCAGGATCTATTTATTTATTTTTTTGGGTAACAAACGCTTTAAGTTGTAATAAATATTGCACTACCTAATTAACAATACAACACTTTTTGGTTTGTTTTGGATATTGTGTGCAATGATGCGAGTGCTGCTGTTAATTTTTTAATTTAATTACATTTTATTAATTTTAACTCACGTATTCATTTATTCAATTGTTTAATGTTGTGTACACCAAGCACAAATTTTTCCCATCCACTATTCATGTGGTATCTCCTAATCAGTGATTTCTCCACCAGCTAGCCAAACCACTCAATCACTGAACCCCTGAATTAACAGATGGGTCAAATGGGCGTTCGCCACTTCAAGTGGTCACAGATGGAAGCTTGGATGTACAGATGAGTAAGATACGTTGTCCAACAACTTTTAACAACCGCATGTTGTCACTCTTAGATGCCAACCGTAGCACCATGAAAAAAAACAAAAAATATATAGTGCACACTGTGTGGCTAAAATACTTTCTTTTATTCATAAAAGTCAGGTACTCGCATAAAAAGCACTGTAACCCCAGTGCTGGGATGAATGGCATGTAGTATTATCGATGAACATAGGTTGATGAGGTGGCTGCAGTGAAGTCATGCCCATTTGACCCATCTGTTAATTCAGGGGTCCAGTGATTGAGGTGAGCGGTTTGGCTAGCTGGTGCAGGAATCACTGATTAGGAGGATACCACATGAATGCCTATGAGCACTCTTATCACCGCTGAGGAGATCAACTTTTATATCCATCTTTCATACCAAAGGGGAATTTTTAACATTTTATGCTATGAGCAATCTGTTATTTTGTTTCTTTATGTATCTCTAGCACTGTTATTTATCTATTACATGTTTTGAAGGATTTTTATATATTGACCTTTTAGTGTACAGCTGCTTCCATTATATGAGTTCATATATAACGTCTTGTGCTGACTGAACCTCCACATTTTACTGATAGTGCACTTTATTTGTGAGTAGTTTTTCTTCCTTTGACAGGTGACACTTCTACGTACCTGGTACAACATGTCCAGGTGTACTACAGGTCCAAGGCTGAGTTCCCCTGCAGGGGAACCCAGTCTGTGAGGATCCCCCTCACAAGAAGGGAAATTACTGAAGTCATCAATTATATCGCTATCTGTTCCCAAGGTTACTGCCCAGAGCAGGGTAGGTTGGGCGCCAGCCCGTTAAAAGTGGTTCTGAGCAATTGGTGACCCATTTCACCTGACTATAAGAAGACTGTGGACAGGAGGGGGAGGATTGGAGTTGTGTGCCCTTTAAGAATGTCCCATCTTACTGCTCAGGATGAACGGTCCCATTCAGCTGGTTGGTCCTCAGAACGTTGTAAATGTGCGACTGCTATATTGAGCTTCCATTCTGGTTAAGGGTGCATGGGTAGGTACCATCTTGGTACTCCTGCTTATCCACAGTGCATGCACAGGCACCCTTTTGATCTCTGTATCATAGGCATGGATGCCATATTTTATGAGTGGGTGCATGCTTGGGTGCAATTTCCTTGCAGAGGACATTGCAGCTGGACACACATGAGGTAGGTGGCTTCCTACTGGCTCTCCACTGCCAAACAACCTTGTACAGGGCAGTCATCACCTAAATTGGGTTATACCCTTAGGGGAGAGATCACTGTGAAGGACCTGTCACCTAAAGGGATACTGATGGCAATACTTGTGGTAGTAAGTACTCCATATGGGGACCAGCTGCAATGGTGCACTCTAACACTGGGCGGAGGTTAATCAGGGCCAGTGGCATCTGGGACATTGCATTTTTTTGTATGAGCACAGAAAATTTCTCTACCCAAATTAGAGGTCGACCGATATATCGGCCGGCCGATATATCGGCCGATATTTGGCGTTTTTTAATTAATCGGCATCGGCCGATTTTGCTGATAAAAAAGGCCGATTATAACTTCAGCCGTGACTGCAAAAGACTTCTGTAATAGAAGTCAATGCAAGTTGCCTGAGTCTTCCCCTGGAGTGACTTCTCCTCTCTGGGCATTCTGCCAAAAAAGACCAAAGTGTTACAATGTTTAATGTTTACACTTATGATGAATGAAGTAAACTCCGTGTGGAGAAAGTTCTCAGTTTAACCATTTAAAGACTAAATCTTTTCTGACACTTGTTGCTTACAAGTAAATATCCTGTATTTTCTGCTAGAAAATCACTTAAAACCCCCAAAAATTATATATATATTTTTAGCAGAGACCCTAGGGAATAAAATAGCGGTTGTTGCAATATTTTATTTCACACGGTATTTGCGCAGCGGTCTTTCAAACTTTTTTTTGGAAAAAAATGAAAACTAAAACAGTAAAGTTAGCCTTTTTTTTTTATTTTTTTTCGTCCAAAAGTTTTGATTACCTGTTTTTGTGTATTTAATATATAGTTGTTTTTATTTTTTAATCGGGCGGGCGTTGACGGTAAAACGCTGCTAGATTTATCGACGCTTTACTGTAATTTTAGCGACGCTATTCGGCTGCTAGTGGGGCACTTATAACCGCAGTACTCCCATATGGGGACCAGCTGCAATGGTGCACTTTTTTTTTTTTAATGTCCTGCCAGCGCATCGCCTCAGTGTAAAAGCACTCGGGCTTTCACACAGACTGCAGAGGAGCCGTTTTGCAGGCAGTTTACAGGCACTATTTTTAGCCCAAAAGCGCCTAAAAAAACGCAGCAGTGTGAAAGGTGTCTGTTAGATTTTATGAGATGAAGGGAAAAAAATATATAAAAATCGGCCTAACATATCGGCCCAAAAAAATCGGCATCCTATATCGGCCATCGGCCGCCCCGATTTCTAAATATCGGCATCGGCATCGGCCAGAGAAAAACCCATATCGGTCGACCTCTAACCCAAATGTCTTCCCTCAGGAGGCATCATTTTTTATTAAAAGAGCCTTAAAGCAAGAGCTCGCCCCCCCAATCGTTTCCTCGTGACCTGACTCAGACAGAGGTTTATGTAACTCCTTCTCAAAAAATGGGTTATTTCATGATCTGGCTATTTCTTGCTTGAAGACTCTCACAGTCTTGGTCAAGGGTGTGGCTACTTTCAGGAACCCACTTTCAGGGACCCTGCGGATAGGTACTTTAAGTGCTCAGGGTCTGGTCCAGGCAGACTGCCAGGAACCCTAGTGGCATTAGGAACAGCAACATCAACTAGACCCGTTTCTGGTAGCCTTACACTATTACATGGACAGGATGAGCGATGTGCTTCATCAGTTATTTTGAATTGTGTTTCTATCTGTACAGATACAAAGGATCCTTTGACTGAAGTGCTGTTCAGCTGAACAAAAGATTGGAAAGGATGCCATTTGAAGGTGAACATCTCTTTTGGGGAGACTTTTGGATGTGTACATCAAGAAATTGGCAGGTTGAAAAAGTAACCTGGGTCCCTTGGCACAGAAAAAGTTGTCCTATTCTTCCAATTTTGGACTTGAGGAGTTGTGATACAGGTCCCAAACGAAGAGAGCCGAATGGGGAGATAGACCCATTCTGGATCTCTAACTGTTTCTGAAAGTCACAAAGTTCCTGATGGAATCCATGAAATGGCAGCCCTCCAGCCAAGGGAATCAATGGCATTGATCAATATCAAGCATGTGGGCTTACACATCCTGATATTACCTCTACTCCAGAGTTATCTGCCTTTTGTGGCGGAGGATAATCATTTTTTAATAGTTTTGTTGTCTTGGGTTGGCCACAGCTGTTTGAGTCTTTACAAAGGTCTTAGCCTCCTTGCCAAAGGGATACACATCTTCAGATACTTGGATGACCTGCTTCTGCAGGAAAGGTCGGCCCTTGTCCTGGGGAGAATCTCCAGTGAAAAATAAAGATCCTTCAGAGGTTTGGAATTTTAATCTACAGCAATATTAGGGTTGGTTCTGCCAAAAGCAAGGTGTTCCTGCCACAGGAGAAAATTTACTCACTTTGAGTGCAAGCTTGGAACCTTCGGTCCACTGCAAATCCCTCAAGGAGGGCCTAAATATGGGTCTTGGGCTTGATGATGACCTCGTTTGAAGCGGTCACTTATGCTCATTGGCTTTCCAGTCCCCTGGAGTACAACATTATGTAAGCCTGGAACAGGAGTCCCTAGAGTAAATATAACTTGTCATCCATAGCCAAAAATTCTCTGATTTAGTACCTTTTCAGTCCGTCGCTGGAGCTGGGCGGGTTCTTTCTACCCCTGAACTAGATTGTCCTTTCTTCAAATGCCAGATTTTCAGGTGGGGAGGAGTGTTAGGGACAGCCAAATCGCAAGGGACTTGAATGCAACAGAGTTTCAGCTTCCAATAACTATTTTGGAGTTAAGCATGATTTCTCTCTTCATTCTACAGTGGACAACCTCTCTCAGGTGTCTTTTGGTCAAGAGGCAGTTTGAAAATGTCACAGCTGTGACCCATGTCAACCACTAAGGCGGCACAAGGAGTCGCACAGCTCAGAAGCAGGCAGATCTCATTGTGAAATGGGTGGAGATCAATGTTTCAGCCATATCTGCTGTACACATTCTAGGGGTGGAGCACTGGGAGGCAGATTTTATAAGTCGACAGAAATTGATGTGGTAGAAGTGGTAACTATATGCAGAGATTTTTTTAGGGAGATCTGTCGTCGCTGGTGAACTCTAGGTGTGGTCTTTTTGGCACCCAGATTCAACAAGAAACTAAACAGTTTTGTGATCAGATTGAGATTCTCATTTGTTTGCAGTAGACACCCTTGGTCCCTTGGTGACTTCATGGTATATATCTCAACAGATCTAAATATTTCGCTTTCTCAAGATTGAGGTGGAAAGACTTGGTTCTCTGACATTTTTTGCATATAAGTGGAGCATCTTTGGCCTCTTCTGGACCATCCAGGCCTTCTGTCACAAGGTCTCATCTAACAACCTACTTCATGGTCACTGGCTAACAACATGGCTGTTAAGTCCCAAGGGGAATATATTTATCTCTATGCTTCTTAGAGCAAGAAAGACTCCTTCCCATGAGCTATATCATCGTATTTGGAGGAACCTCCATTCTCACTATTTATTCTATAGGTCAGTGGTCCCCAACCTTTTTGGCATGGTCCGGGTGGGGGGAAAGGGGGGTTATGCGTCTTAACCCTGTCAATTTGTCTGGGAAATGGCTGGTGTTAGCACTTCAATCATCACAGCACCATGGCTGATATGGTGTCAGGATGATTGAAGCACATTTCTGTCATTGCATTGTAATATGAAATATTTCAACTCCCCATAATGCCGAATCTGCTGCCAGATGCAGCTTATCTTTTGTCAGGTTGCCTGCCACCAGATGCGGTTTGTCACTTGCCACGTCGCCTGCCACCAAATGTGGTTTGCCATGTCACCTGCCACTTGATGTGGATTGACGCTTGCATCGTCCCCTCCCACCAGATGTGGAATCTCTCTTGCCACGTCGCCTGCCACCAGATGTGGTTTGTTACCTGCCACCAGATGTGGTTTGTTACCTGCCACCAAATGTGGTTTGCCACCTGCCATCAGATTTTTTTTTTGTCATCTGGCACCAGATGAGGTTTGTCATCTGCCGTGGAGGCAGCACAGGCCAGTAAGGGAGAACAGCGGTAATGCGAGGTGGGCGGTGATCGATGATCTCATCTCTCTGCTCCCCCACCTCACCGCAGTGTAGCAGCCCAGGTGCAAATAGGCCACGGCCCAGGGGTTGGGGAACCCTGCTATAAGTCATTTGCTTGCCTTCCTACAGTGTGGTTGGATCAGAAATTGCCCTTGAGTACCCTGAAATGTCAGGTCTCAGCCTTACCCATTTTGTTCAAGGGGCCCTTAGCTTGGGACTCCTTGATTATAGTCTTTTTTGCAAAGGGTTCAAGGGGTTGCTCACATCACTGTGCCTCGTCGTCACAAGTGATGCTGTGGGACTTTTCCTTTATACCTTTGTTCCTCCTTTTACCTGTAAGGTTGCTTTCCTAGTGGCTATTACCCCAGCCAGATGGGTTTCAGAGCTGGCTGGGGGGGAGCCCATTTTGGTGTTTCATAAGGACAAGGTGGTTTTATCCTTTACAGAACATTAGCTAGTAGGTACATTTTTTAAATAGAAGAGTTTTCTAGCAGATGGTAAAGGAGTTTTTTTTGGCAGAAGAGTTGTACAAATTTTTACTTTGTGTACACTTCTGTGGAGACAGCACAGGGCAGTGTATGCTCCTGACTAACTCCAGAGTTGCATTATCAGTGGCCTCCCAATGGCTGAAGGAATGAAGACGCTGTTACAGAAAAAGACCAGGAAAAGATAGCAGCAGTGGTGGGCAGAGCAAAAAGGGGGGAGTGTGGACCTTGCATCGCTGGAGGAAGCCAAACAGAGGTATGTCTGCTATAATGTGCAAGTCGACAGCGTATGGTTGATCATTGTGGCAAATTCTTTGTGGACACGCTGCGGCTTTAGTTTCGCTATAAGGAAAGACTGATTAACATGACCCATGCCATTCCCATTGCCATTTCCTCTAACAATACCTGTCCATAGAGGCTGTTTTAAGCACTTTTTAATGCTCCCTCTGTAATGTAACTGCCCCCTAGCAATCCCTAGATATTCGGTATAAAAACGTACAAATTCACAATCAAAAGTTTGATTTGCCAACTACCTAGAATACAGTAGCTTTTTTCCGTGTTTACTGAAAGCAATATGTTGACCACAGGCAATAGGGTTATATTCTGTTAGTTGAGGTCAGCCAATAGAAAAAATTGTTCCAGCCAATTGGAAAAAGCGGAATGAAGGAATGTAAAGTAAAAGGATCTAAATCAAGTTTTTTCTTTTTTCCTTAGTTTTCCATTTACTATTAACAATTTTACCTACTTCACATAACTTTTGTAACCTGCAATAATGCAAAACGCTCTCCAGTGCACAATTAACTAATACATAGTAGCACTTTTCTTTATTTCTTATTTTTGTTGCTGATATTTTATATGTGCATTGTCTAAGTACAGGTGTGAAAAACTTCAGGTAACCATGTTGTCTTTTTTTTATTTTTTCTGTGTATAGCAAGGAGCTAGTGTCAGCTGAGCAGAATAAAAGCCACATGAGCAATGAGCTGCGGAAAAAAGAACAACAATGTGGATCTTATGAAGAAAAACTCTTTAATGTTTGCGGTAGCCAAGACTTCGACAGTGATATAACACGCCTGCTGGATGACATAGAAAAGTCATCTAAACAACGAGGTCAGACACATCATGTTCATAAAAAATATTACTGCTAGATTTGTTGTGATCCTTAACCAGTTTACTAGCAGAGGTCATTAAAGCTTAGATGCCAGGATCTAATTTAGCAGCTTTATTATGCAGTGGTTATCTTGTAAATGCATTTGTGACTAACTTGCCAATCTGAATGAATGCATTGCACTTGTTTTTATCACTTTTTTAACCTTTTCAATGTATTTATTTTAATTGTACACGACAAAAAGTATTTGCAGCTACCTTCAAGTGATTGGACACTGGCAAAAGCTTTGCTGGGAACACCCCAAATGCACCTTCATTTAAGCCCTGCACTCCATGGGATGCCAGCTTTTTTCTAGTGCCTTTAAAGCGGAACTTTTCCCATAACTTGATAAAAAATAAATAAAAATTATTTATCTATTAACATACATTCCACATTAATAATTAACTATCAAAATTAGTTTGTGCTGTTCATTGCCTCCAGCATTGCTTCTGTTTTTTCTTGCTGGAGGCTGCCAGTAAATCCTAAAGCAAAACGAAACTCATAATTTTAACGGTTTCAAAAATCAGTTACATTCCTGGAATGCATTGCTAACTGTCACATTTGCTTGTGTCCTCAACCAAACTGTCAAACTACCAAATGCTTGGTGTCATAACTGATCACATGTGCAGTACCATGGCAGTTGCAGCTCAAACAGAAGCAGCTTCCTTGGCTGTAAAGGATAGGGGGGCTTAGATCCAGTTTAAGGCAGTCAGCAGATCGCCCTCTACAAACTCGGCAGTGCCTAAAAATAGAGAGAAACTGAGCATGTGCAGAGCAGGGTGAGACAGTGTATTACTGCATTTTAAACAGTATACTGTATGCACTTGTTTTTAATGTTTTACATATCTATAGCTGCAAAAGGGGCCAGCATGAAAAGCGATCTAGCAGGACTTGGTTTTCTGACTAAAGTTCCACTTTAAGTTGTGTAGAAGTTTTCTAAACCATTTTTTTTTTTTTTTTTTTTTGCATACCTTAATGACAACTAACTGAATCTTAAATTTACAGGTCAGATGAATACTAGCTCAATCTCCTTTCTGGATGTATTGCTCAAGGTCCGGGAGGATCATTGTTAAAAATTTGTATAAGAAGCCATTGTCTGGCAATAAGATCCTGCTAGCGGTTTCAAGCCATCCGAGGCACACTATAAGGGCCATTACCATAGGACAATTTTTGAGACTTTGGAAGATATGTAGCAAATGAGAAGGAATTCACTTTGATGTATGGACAATTTCTCCAGCAGGGTTATCCTGAGTCTTTGTTGACAAAGGCTATGAAAAAAATAGAACTATAGAAAGTGACAGCCTATTAAAAGAAAAGGTCCTGAAAGCCAGTTATAAAAGTTTGAAATATAGTAAAACATTATCTTCCCATATTATACATTGACAGCACGTATACCCATATATTGTCTAAGAGCTTCTAGATGGACTCCCTCTTTGGGTAGTCAACACTGTTAGTCATTTCTCATCCTGGTGGTAGCAGTTGGCTTCATTTTAAAGGCAACTACAGGTGTGGGGAGAATAAATGTCTGTTCTGTCCCAGTATTTCCATAGGTGATCAGTTCGTGTCAGTTAGTAACAGTGTTTAAAATTAAGACCTTTATTAACTGTGACACAAGATATGTTTTTTACCTTATCACCTGCAGTATTTACATTAAACAATATGTAGGAAGGACAACAAGGAGGCTACTAATGTCGCCACGCATTTTAATGCTCCTTTCACACGTGGAGGACTTTGCCAGGAGCTCAACTGCTTAGCGGAGATTCTGTCCGCTAATCCCCATTGAGCAGGCGTATGGCTGGTCCATGTCTTTTCCGCTTATGCAGAGCAGACACAGACATGACCTGCTCTCTATAGGCAGTCAGATGTAAATGGACCATCTGCTATCAGTTTACACCCAACTGCCATCCGATCCGCTAAACAGATGGAGAACGGATCCCCATCCTTTTTTGTTTTTTTATTGGATTGGATATCGGTGTGTTCAAACGGACACTTGTCAGTTTACATCCGTCACTCCATAGTGGATAATGGAGGGCCTGATCGGGTCCACCTAAAAAACTATCGGGCAGACTAGATGGGTCAGCTTGTGTGAAAGGAGCCTTCCTTGAGAGTTCTTTTTTTGTACTCCCTTGAAGCTACCAACAAGGGATATCCTCCTTTCTCCATCCATCCAAAGTGGCTCAGGCTGCTTATTTCCCAGGCTTATATCCTGAAGGAATGGGTTTCTGCCTTCCCTGACGGGGCCCATTCCATCTAATTTCTAGGTGTTTCTTGGGCCTTTCAGCATCAGGCTTCTGTTTGCAAGACCGCCACCTGGTGTTTTGTTCACACAGAGTAGGAGGGGTTATATAAAGGTGCACTGGGGGCTTCCTTGCAAAGCTTTTGCCAGTGTCCAATCACCTAATGGTAACAGCATATAACCCATGGTCTATGACTTTGTCCTGTACTGTACCCCAAGATTTGAAATTTACTGGCAAGTCAAAACTTCCATCTTGTTGCACACTGTAATTATTGTCAACACGCTACATCTTTTCTTTTAGTGCTGCCATTGTACAGAGAGAGGTACAATGCCATATGCAGGATGGAGAAGTATGTTTGTAAACAAATCTCCAGGCTGCATGCAATCACCACGATTGGCTATCTTGGTAATCACATGATCGGAAACCATGCTGATTTGATTTGATTTGAGTCTTATACCTAGGGGACATATACAGTATTCTCATTGCGCACCATGCAATTAACCATATTGATGAGGGTGCTGTACAAATATTGACTGTCATTGTGTAGAATGTAAATAGAATATTTTGTCAGCACACTTTAATTCTTGTTAAAAGTTCAACTTTACTGTAGCAGGTTATAAAACGCACCATGGTGCAGGGTTTTAATGCTTCTGAGAACTCTATCAAGGACCTGATTTTATAATTTTAAAATTAGTAGTGCTTATAGATTGCAGTTCACCATGCTGTCAGAAAAGTTCAAATTGTTGTCTCCAAGTGCTAAAACTTTTATCTTAATCGCTTAGTACAGGACACAGGGAAATGATTCCTAGACCCTTCATTATAGGGTTGTACCTTCAGGTAATTGGACACTGGCAAAGCTTTTGAGGAGACGCTTGCTGGGCCTCTCCCTTATAACCTTACCCCACTCCGTGGATCCTCAGTTTGTGTCCTCTGTTTGAGCTAGTGTCCTAAGGTAATGGACCTATTTTCTTTCAAGGAAAAATAACTCTTAGTTGTTATTTTACTTCATCATTTTATCTTTGGATTCCTCATGGGCTTCTAATAGAAGCAGTGTATCTAGAGTGGTGCAGCCTTGGTATATCTTGGGAGCCTGAATGCTATTCTGAGAGGTTGTCCTCTAGTGTTGCTCCAGGCACTAGATCCTCATCTTGGAACTTAGTGCATTGTGTGACCAGCCGCATATACAGGTCCAGGGCTGCGTTCCATCCCTTTTGGAACCCAGTCCCAGAAGGGGACATGCCGGCTGAGATGGTCAGGTAGGACAGGGTCACCCAGTACGCTCCTGTAAAAGACTAAGACGATATTTGAATTGTATTCCCTACAATGTAAACTTTTCAGATTTCGCACTAAAACTCAACCACTAAGTGCTTAGTCTTAGATGGATGACCAGGTGTTGCATCTCACCTTGGTTTTAAAATTTTACTGCCATTTCCACCTAGAGCCATTATATGGTACTCAGGCGCATCCTCCCGACCTTTCGCCATAAGGGTTTTCTACAGAACCATCTACACCTTGGTTACTGTATTCTCCTTCTAGACACAATTGCCCTATAGTCAGTATCTGACTCAATAAGTACCCCTCAGCGGAATATCCTCTGCTATGGGGTAGACCAGACGAAAGAGAACTATTGCTTTGCTTAAAGAGGAGTTTCCATAAAAAATAAATTAATTAAAAGTCAGCAGCTACAGTACTGCAGCTGCTGACTTTTAATAATCGGACACTTACCTGTTCCAGGGTCCAACGATGCAGGGGAACGAATCCCCGCTCATCCCCCCCTGCGCTCGGCGGCGCCGGCATTCTAACTGTGGGCACCTGGCTGTGCATGCGCAAGATCACCCAGATGACTGACAGGAGGGAGGGGGCAGAGCTGAGCCCTTCCTGCGCCGAGGGGGAAGTGATGTCACTACCCTAGGCACTGAAGGAGGCAGACTACGAGGGAACCCCTAGAAACAGGCATTTAGAGTTGATTTTAATTTTTTTGGAATTTTAATGATTTTTTTTTTTTCTGTGCAACCCCACTTTAAGGCCTGCACAACACTCAGAATTTCACTATGCCCCTTGCACTTGAGCACGAGCCAACTCTGACACTGGTCTCTGCATTCAACTCTAATTAAGGTATGCAATAAGTGGCTCACCTAACAAAAGCAGATTTTGCTCCATATATGTCCTAATTCCTCAGACCAATAATGGGTTTAATACAGCGATCTTTGCCCAAGACCTTGCTGTAGCATTGTGCAGCTTAGTTCTCCTCTGTCTCGCCATGCCCCTTTGGGTACAAAGACCTGTAAAACCCTCTGACATTCCTTGCTTATGGACTCTTGGAATGTGCAGACCTCATGTAAATGACCTTCTTCTGAAGGACTCTCCCTTCCAACTGTCAGAAAATTTCCACACGCCAATTCAGATGCTCTAGGCTTTTGGTTGGGTGGTCAATTAAAAAATCTTTCAGAGCACACACTCAAGAATTGAGGTTAAATAGACATCCTACAATGAGATTCTTCATGAGAGTTATGACCTCATGGTAGCCTCCTTTTGAGGCTGTACTATTTTTATTCAAAACCTCTCCAACACATCATCTTGTTAACTTGAAACAAACATGTTTCTTCTCTTGACCTACACATGCTCCTGTCCTGGAAAGCAGGAAATTACCTAGCTTAGTGCGTATCCAACCGAGCCTTCACAATAGGGAAGTCTTTTCTTCCCTGTCATTGGAAAATAACAAGAGATGCCAGTTTTTCAGGCTGGGGAGGAATGTTCCAGTACCTTGGGAACCAGATAAGAGAGTCACCTGTGGAAGCCAAACTTCCCAGTAACATCCTCTGGAGCTCCCTTCTGTGAGGACACCCATTCAGGGTGCAGTCAGACAATGCAACGGATATGAAGCCTTGAAGGAAACAAATCGCACAATGTCATGTGCATAAACTCACTGTCCAGCAATCTCTGTGGTCCACATCCCAGGAGTGGACAACTAGAAAGCCGACTACTTCAGCTGCCATGGCCTGTTTACGTGGAATGGGCCTTTCACCCAGACATCTATCTGAAATGGCAGAAAATGTTTGCCTCGTCTGCACAAAAAGATAGAGCAAGAGAGAAACAGTGATTCTCATTACACAGAGCTGACCGAGAAGAACCTAGTACATAGACATTCTCAGACTATGATCAGATGACTCCAGCCCTTTCCAACAGGCAAATCCGCTATTTCAGGGTCCTCTATTTCATCCTGCTTCTCTCAGTCTCTGGCTTTAACGGTATTGCTGTTGAAGCCCAGGCCTTAAAAAGACAGATTCCCTTTTTGTCCTGTCCCCAGGACTTTGCAAGGGGCACTCTGCTTCCATGTCCATCTTTGCAAGATGGGTCCCTTTGTTCCTACAAATTTCTACCAAGTGGATGTACAATCTTCTATGAATGCAGATTTCAACTGCAAGGTTCTTACAGCGACACTCTGAAGTTGGATTATTTTGGCACTTATTGGTCTGTTGGCACAGTTCTGTTTGCCTAGTTGTTGTCCACCCTTCATATTCATTGCTTGGCAACCTCCCAGGATCTATGAATACCTTGTGTCCTGTGCTGTACAATTAAGATAGGAGGTATTTTGAATTGCCTGTAAATTCCATATCTTGGTGTACAATACGGTGCACAGGCCACCCTCCTTGCCATTATTTTACCTTTACTCTGCAATTTTGATTCAAAACTGAAGTGAGGTAGGATTATAGGGGGGGTTGGTGCTTAGGGGGCATGTACTCAAAAGATTTCCAGTGTCCAGTCAAGTGCATATGACCCAGGGTCTATGAATACTTTCCATGTGACCTGTGCTATACTCTCAGATATGGAATTTACATGTTTCAGGTTTCACTGAGCTTTGTGATCTACTGTATTTATGCAGTGTGTGTGATCACAGATCCCTGCTGAGAAGTAGCCTTTGATCTGTGTGTTTTATGAAGATGTAGAGAAGAGAGGGCTGCCAATGAACAGGTACAACCTATTTGAGAGGATTAGTTCCATCTCTGTGCATCACTTGAGGATAGTCACTTCAGTCGGTATATGTAAAAATGTGTATATGTTTTACTTTTCAATCAGTTTTTATTGAATTTCATAACATACAGTAAAGATGCAAATTACACATTGTATGCCGTTAAAATAAATTAACTCAGAATAGCACTTAAATAATGTCAACTCAATTATCAATGAAGTGTTACAGAACAAGAATTACTGTTATTAAAATGCTACAAAACGCAATACATTCAATATAGAAATATAAGATCAATATAGTAACATAAGATCAAATAGAAGTATATGTCCTCTAGACACCCCCATGGGGACTACACTGTGTCTAAGAGGAGAACGTTGCCACAATAATAGAACTTATCCAGGAACCTGTGTCCATACTCTAGAACTCAGAGGCAAAAGTGTATATCAATCTGTTAGATATGAGTGTTACAAAAAGTTAGTAATAGTCGACCATTGTTCCCATGATGCCCACTTGGTTTTTTTCCTTGGGTAATTTACCCTCACTGGATGCCATCATTAATTCATAACTATAATGTATGTTTACGGTATCTAAGAGGTGAGTGATAGAGGGAGTTGTATCTGACTTCCATAATCTGGTTATAGTTAACCTAGCTGCCAATAGGATATGTGTCGTCACATGACGAAATGAAAAGGGTATGTCTTCAATGGATAAATTCAGGATAGCTAGACCCGGAGACATTGGTATATCTATCTGGGATATATCTTTTAAGAGAAGAAAAACGGTTTTCCAGTATTCCTGTATGAGGGTACATTCCCAAAATATGTGGAATATGCTTCCTATGTTGGAATTACATCTCCAGCACTTATTAGATAATGTGGGATAGAATGTTGCCAAGCGAGAAGGCGTCAAATACCATCTAAGGGACAATTTTTGTGTGAGTTCCCACAACGCAGAGCTTTTCGTGGATTTGTATACACTTCGTGAAGCTTGTTCCCATTGTGATTCTGTATAAGTCGTTGCTAGATCATTTTCCCAGTGTGTATGTGGTGTGGATTTAGTAAATACACGCTTTTGGTTCAGGGTGTTGTATACAAGTGAAATACCCTTCTGTTTAGGAAATTCAAAGTGCAGGTATTTACATATTACTGAAGAAACTGTATATAAGAGAGGTTTGATTTTGTTAAGGCATTTCAGAAGTTTGGAATATGCAATAAAGTCTGATTCAGGCAAGTGAAATTCATTTTGGAGGGTTGAAAAGGATTTTGGGTTTGAGTCATGAAATAGTTGATTTATGAATGAGATTTTTCGGTTAGACCAATGGGATGTAGATAATTCAGGTGAGATGTGGTTTAAGACTTCTATAGGTATCGGTATCTGTGTAGTAGTGGGTTCTTGATGGATAGTTTGGGTTAGAATTTTCCATGCTCTGACCGTGGCTATCATGGTAGGGGGAATCGCTTTTGGTATTTTAGCGTCTAATGGAGTGCTCAACAACCAATTTTTTAAACTAGGATGAAATAGTAAGGAAAGTTCTATATTGCACCAGTTTTTATTCGGATCTTGCTGAAACCACTCAGTTGCTTGAGCTATGATCGCTGCAGTGTGATAGTCTGTAAAATCTATTGAACCTGATCCTCCCGCTAATTTGTGTATCCTAAGTATAGAATGAGCGCATCTAGGTTTTGTACCGTGCCAAATACATCGGTTGAGTATCGTTTGAAGTGACTTAAAGTAATATTTAGGAATAGGAATAGGAATGGTCCTAAACAGGTATAAAATTTGAGGTAAATGCATCATCTTGAACGCCGCTAATCTGCCAGACCATGACAGTTCCATTTTAGCTAATTTCTGAGATTCAGTACGTAATTTATCTAAGAGAGGCTTGAAGTTTGATGAAAAGAGGAGTTTAGTGGTTCTAGTGAGTTGAATACCTAGGTAAGAAATGCTGTGTTCAGACCATGTGAAGGGGTATTGGGCTTGTAATAGTAATTTAGTGGTGGAATTCAATTTGAGATCTAGTATTTGTGATTTGGTGACATTTAGTTTGTAAAATGATATTCGTCCAAACCAATCTAAAACGTCTCGGGCTGCTGCTAAGGAGGAGGTAGGATTTGATAATATTAAAATCACATCATCAGCAAAAAGACTAATCTTATGAGTAGTGTTGCCAACAGTTATGCCTGAGATGTTCGAGTTCGTGCGTATGTGCTCAGCTAAAGGTTCTATAGTTAGATCAAAAATTAAGGGCGACAATGGGCAACCCTGACGGGTACCGTTCGAAATTTGGAATGGATGAGATATCATATTAGCCGAAAAAACTTGAGCAGCTGGGCAAGTGTATAGTGCCATGATAGCATTATAAATATTGTCTTTAAACCCAAATTTCATGAGAACTTTCTGTAGATAGGTCCAGTGCACCCGATCAAATGCCTTCTCTGCATCTAAAGAAAGAAGCAGAGAAGGTGTTCCACTGGAATTTACGCAATGGATTAAGTCAATCATGCGACGCGTCGCGTCGGATGCTTGCCTCCCTTTAATAAATCCTGTTTGGTCATTGTGAATCAGGTCTGGCATAATCTTCATTAAGCGTCTAGCAATAGTTTTGGCGTATATATTTTTAAATCAAGGTTAAGTAAGGAGATTGGCCGGAAGTTTTGTGGGGCAGTCGGATCTTTTTCAGGTTTTGGGAGAGTGATAATTAATGCGTTTAGCGATTCTACAGGGAATTTGGAAGAATATGCAGCTTGGTTAAGAAATTTCAGCAAGTGTGGAATCAAATAGGTAGAGAATTGTTTGAAGTATTCCCCTGTAAGGCCATCCGGGCCTGGTGTTTTGTTACAAGGCAGTGATGAGATGGTAGCTAGAAGTTCTGGTGCTGAAAAAGGAGCATTTAAATAAGACAATTGTGTTTCTGTCAGAGTCGGTAAATTTATCTTATGGAGAAAGTCATCAATTTCCTCTGGGGATGGTTGGTGGGTTGTAGGGTCATTCTTGAGATTATATAGGTCACTATAGTAATCGCTAAAAGCATTCGCAATGTCTTGTGGATTAGATAGCTTCACTTTCGAGTGTGGGTGGAATAAGAAGGGATTTAACTCTAGCCCCTTTGATACGTTGTGCTAATCTTTTTCCTGCCTTATTGGATGTGGAATAAGAGATGGCTTTGAATTTGCGTTGCATATGTTCGTATGTATGGAGAAGAAGCAGCCTGAGTTCCTGTCTAAGCGACATTAATTGTGCTAGTGTAGTGGGACATGCAGATGACTTATGGTCTGCCTCCAAATGAGCAATTTGGGAAGTAAGGGAGTCTATTTGTGTTCTTTTTTTTTTGTGAATGGAGCCCAGTTTTATAAGAACACCTCTCATTACCGCTTTATGCGCGTTCCACACCACGGCAGGATCCCCCACTGAATCAGCGTTTAATTCAAAATATTCTTTTAAATGAGTAGCAATTTCTTTGGAGTATGTAGCATGTTGTAATATGAAATTATTGGCTCTCCAGAGAAAAGAGTTCCTTTGAGGAGACGTATCATCAATAATTATCGAAATTGGGTTGTGGTCTGACCATGTCATGGTGTGGATAACAGAGGTAGTCACCTTTTGTAATAACACTTTATCAACAACAAACATGTCAATTCTGGAATACGACTTGTGTTGCGGGGAGAAATAAGTATAATCCCTCTCTGATCCATGGTGGCATCTCCAGACATCGTAAAGATCAGACGATGTCAGGATTTGCCCCAGGGGAGAGGGTCTTCTCTTATCCGCTGAAGTAGTGTCCATATAAATATCTGCAACCATATTAAAGTCTCCGCATACAAGGAGATATCCTTGTTGTAACTCTTTAATTTTGGTCAAAGTCTTTTTGACAAAATTTGCCTGTCTAGAATTGGGAGCATACAAGTTGAGTAAGGTATATTTAGTTCCATTAATCATACAGATTAAAATAAGAAAACGACCATTGGGGTCACCTATTTCTTTTATGAGGTGGAAGTCAGTGTCTTTCTTGATCGCTACAAGTACTCCTCTCTTCTTGGAAGAGAAATTAGAATAGAAAATATGGGGAAATTTGTTACTGCGACATAAAGTGGCTGAAAGTGGGGTCAAGTGTGTCTCTTGGACACATAAGATATCACTATCAAGCTTTTCAGCAGTATGCCACAAAGATTGTCTCTTTGCTGGGTGGTTGAGACCCTTGGCGTTCAAGGATACTATCGTGAATGGCATATTTCCTGTTGTGGCTAAGTGATGGATTGTGGGAGACTATAACACTTACAGTTTGCAGATATTTCTTGGTGTATACAGTAAATTCAGTTCCTTTCGGCTTATCAGGATACCTGGGTTCCGTAACTAGATGTATTTCTATAAAACCTGGAATAAAATTACAATTATATATAACAGCTATTTAAAAATATAGCAAAAGATATGAAAACAGGATGCGGCAGATTTGTGTCAAGCACAAAAAAAAAAGCAAAGAGTCAGCTTTTACTGCTGCAGTGTGGAACAGTTAATACCAAAGGCAAGTGAGATCAAACAAAATTCCTGGAGGGGACGCTATAAACGTAGTTAGCGGACCGTTCAGGAGCCAGATACTTCCATAGGTTGATGATTCCGGGATCTTTGATTGTAGTGATATGTTGAAGGACGTTTTGGAAGAAGCGAAGTTTCATCTTTGTGGTATTCCGGGATTATTCCCCATTCTTTCAAAAGTTTCAAACCCTTGTGTAGGTCATTTATTATATGAGTGGATCCGTTTTTGGAGACAATTAGTGTGGCCGGGTAGCGCCATTTGTATAGAATCTTATGGTTTTGCATTCCTTTAGTTATGGGGTTTAAATCTCTACGTAGTTGAAGCGTATATCTTGATAAATCAGGAAATATTTGAACACCCTCAAACGGACGTGGTAGAGGGCCTTTCAGTCTGGCTTCTGACATCATTTTTTCTTTAATATGGAAAAAATGGATCCTCATAAGTATATCTCTAGGCACTGATGCAGCCAGGTGTGAAGGTTTTGCAATTCTGTGTATTCTGTCAATTATAATGTCACGTGGCGTAACTTCAGGTAGAATAGTGCGTATAAGTTCTTTGGCGTATTTGGGTAATTCTGGAGTTGTTATATTTTCGGGGACCCCCCTTAACTTGACATTGTTTCGTCTAGAGCGGTCTTCCAAATTTGCTAATTTGCCCCTTATCCACTCTTGTTCATCTTTTACCTCATCAATAGAATCAATGATGTCATTGACTGTGGAGGAGCATTCCATCATACCTTTCTCAATAGTGGATACTCTGTTATCTATTAGACTGACATCTGTAGTGAGTTTAGTAAATAGAGTGGATAAATCAGTCACAAGAGAGGAATGCAGTGATATTAACATCTCTTTCAGTGTAGTGTCAATAACAGGCTGACCGCAGGTTGGGAAGGATGCCATTGAGGAATGTAAGGCCTGGTTAGATTGTAGTGGAATAAAAGCCTGGGGCTCAATTTCTGAGTGAGGTGGCCGCTGTGCTAGAGCATCCATTCTCATTTTTGCCTTAGCTGGGCTGTTCATTAAGGGATCCCCCTCTGTGTCATTGTCATGGGAGCTAGACATCTCCCTGTTTGGTGAGTCACCAGAAATGTTATTAGGGATTTCTGTATGTTTAGTCTGAGGCGCTGCTATGCCTTCAGCTCCATTTTGATTCTGACTGACCAGCGCTTCAGGAGGGTACAGGAGTGTGGTGAGCTTTTGGGGCTTGTGGTCCCCAGTTCTCTTACGGGACATTGTTGTGGGTCACTACCGGACTAATGTGGGGAAGTTTTTGTACAAAAATACCGGCTCCAGCGGTCCCTAATCGTTCCGGTTCGTCTCCCTCACAGCAGAGCTCAGCTCTAAGCGTCCATCTCTCTTGCCGGCTGGCCACGCCCCATGTGTATATGTTTTAAACTGACTTAGTAACGTGGATGTAAACCCTCACATATACCCAGTGTAGTGAACAGCCTTAGATGATACACAGGGATGAAACAAATCTCCCTTCATAAGTTTTACGTGCATATTTGCTGTCTTCATCTGTATATATCTTTTAGAAAGTACCGTATATACTCGAGTATAAGCCGAGATTTTCAGCCCTTTTTTTAGGGCTGAATGTCCCCCTTTCGGCTTATACTCGAGTCAGTGCTGTCTGCCTACATGAACAGCGTGTCATGCAGACAGACGGCAGTGTTCAAAAGCCGTGCCTCCTCCTCCCGCCCGTCCGTGATAGGCGGACACTAATTTTCCCAGCAGTAAGTCAGTGTGCAGTGTTCCACCTATCACGGACGTCCTGTCATTCTCATCTCATGGACGAGGATGAGAGGATGTCCGTGATAGGCGGAACACTGCACACTGACTGCTGGGAAAACAGAGTGGGCGGCTTTTAAATCTGTAATGGCGCCTTACACGCTGATCGCTAGGATCAGCAATGGGGGGACACAGGATCGGCACAGGAGCAACAAGAGGAACACTGAGGCATAAGGAGGCATTAACGATCGCAAGACTGGTGGACACAGGTGGCAGATCGGCGGGAGGCAGATCGGCACAGGTAGGCTGCAATGGGGACACGGGGGGGGGGGGGGGGGGTTGTACAGGACACAGGGGACATGTATTTGCTGACCCTCTTTTCCACTTACAGTAGCTGCTGCATTTTTCACCCTCGGCTTATACACGGGTCAATACGTTTTCCCATTTTTTTTTGTGGTAAATTAGGGGCTTCGGCCTTGTATTCGGGACGGCCTATACTCGAGTATATATGGTACTCTTCCTGTTAAGAGATTTTCTCTTCCTGGTTAGCACTGCAGTGAAGCCTGGGCATACAGCCAAGACAGCTGATTTGAGGAAAGGCACACACCCCCTCTCCTCATTGGCAAACGAAGGAAGGAATGTGCATACCTCTGGTCTGAGGCCAAGCTGACTGCTTATCTATTTATAGCAATCTCCCCTAACACACACTTCAGGCTCCCATTGGAGAATTTGTCAAAAGTTATCAGGCTGATAACCAAGGAACTGGGCAGGAGACAGCTATGGGACATAGTGCTTTGGAGAGCAATAAGAAAACACTACAGATGTATGTGCCCAGCTCAAATTTCATGAATGGAGTTTACATCCACTTTAACAGACTGAAAATAAGTTTGCTATCATTCATTAGAGCAGATGGCATCTTTACCCCTGTCTGTGTCTGCATTGATATACACTCCTTTCTAGAGGTTAAGAATGAATACATATTTCACATCTGTTTTGCACTTGGTGTTCATGGCACTTCATACCTTTATACTTTTACTATTGTCAGATTTAGTCACTGTAGTTCATGCCTAAGCTGATGCAGCAGAGAGCAGTTGCTGAAGCTTATGGAGAGTATTACAATCAATGTACATAATCTAGCAGAGGGTTCACCAATGACTTCAACTTGTAGCACAGGAACCTGCTTCCTGTGATGTGTTTGGAGTTGAGTATCTTGCTGTAAGGAAAGCACCTTGTATATGATTCCTTTGGTATTGTAGCTGCTAATGTTAGTATAGTTAGAGGAAATACATATTTATTACTGTATTTTATGTTACAGCAATGCTGGCAGGGGCCACAGCTGTGTACACCCAGTTTATCACCCAGCTAACAGAGGATAATCAGCCCTGCTGTCCAGTGTGCCAAAGGATCTTCCCCTCAGAAGCCGAGCTGCAAGATGTTATTAATGACATGCAGTCCAAATTGCGTCTGGTTCCAGATAAACTCAAGTCTACAGAAAGTGATTTAAAGAGAAGAGAAAAAAGGAGAGATGAAATGATGGAGTTAAAGCCAACGAGGTACGTCTACTATGTTTATACAGTCTTTATTAACACGGGCATTTCTTAAACGTACATTAAAAGAGAAGTACATGGTTTGTTTTTTTGCAGAATCAGTCCCCGGCCCGGCTCTAACACTAAGAACCAAGCGATCAAACACCACCGATCGCTCAGTTCCCACAGCTCCCTGAATAAAGAGCTGGCGACTGTCAGTCACCACTTTCTGCACTGCCCCCCCCCCCCGCTCACTGGAGTGCTGGGCTGTGGAGGGGGTGGGAGGGGCCAGCTCAGGCACTCAGCAGCTCATTAAGACTGAGCCGGGTGTCAGTCCAGGTATGTGGGCGGAACCCGACTTCATTGTCGCGATCTTGCCCGAGCTTCAGCCTGCTGTCTGCTGAAAACAAGTCACAGGAGTGCAGAACGAACTGCACTCCTGTGATCCCTTCTGGCTCTGCATATGGTGCAGAGTCAGAAGGGGGTTCATATTGCAGCTTTCCATATAGACTCTTCCTCATCATTACTACAGTGGCCGTACCTGGATTGTGGGAGGAAGAAGCAGGATGAGCCTGTAATATGCCCTTCTGCACATTGTGAGCTTGCTGAAGGCGCTTGCCTTGACAAACAGCAAGCACAAACAGGAAAAATAAAAACAGTACTGTCATGGAAGAACACGGAACAGAAATGGGAATGCTTCAAATTGATTGTATGCAGACACACTGTAAAATATGTTTCCATGGGTAAGAAGTTAAAAAAGGCTAAAAATAAAACTTGCACCCAAAGTACAAAAAAAATATACAAAAAAAAATATAAATAATAAGAAAAGAACGTTAAATGAAGGAGCACTATCATCATTTAAATGTTACAAAGAATATAACAGCATAGGTAAAATGCAAATCAAGAACACACAAATTCAATTCAGATCCCACGGACACGGTGCACCACCGATCGATGCGTCCGCCCGTGGCAAGAATTGGAGGAGATCATATGACGTTCTCCCAGAACGAGAGTGCTCCAGTCCGTTCATCATTTCACTATACAGCAGGGGGAAGCATTTAATGACTGGCATAGTACCAGTGGATTGGCGTATGGCCAATGTGGTACATATATTCAACCATTTCCCGCTTGGCCTATTGTAATATTACAATCTGGCGGGTGCTTTCTCATTCACTCGGACGTCATATAATGTCCTCATGCTCGTATGCCTTGTGTGCGCCCTGGGGGGGCGCACAGATCGTTTTTACTGGGGCACTGTATCCGGCCCTGGCAACTTGTGATCGCTGTGACCAATTACAGTGAGCACATGTCATTTGTAAACAGTGGCTGTCATTTATAGCCATTACTTTACTGTTGTGATCTCTGTAATTGGTCACAGTGATCACAAGTATATAAATATACATCAATTCCACGCTAAGATTAAGGACTCTTCTTAGTGGTCTTGTCTTCAAGGGGACTATTTTCTAATTTTAGCCAGCGATTACACGGTACAAGGCCTAATCACAGCGAACCTGCTCTGGTGATAGTATGTAAACAAAAATGTTGTGTGTGTGTGTGTGTGTGTGTGTGTGTGTGTGTGTATGTGTGTATATATATATATATATATATATATATATATATATATATATATATATATATATATATAAATAAATATATACATACATAGTGGATGTAAAAAGTCTACACACCCCTGATGTAAACAAGAGACAAAGATTAATCATTTATGAACTTTTCCTCCTTTAACTACTTCCCACCCGGCCACTGCACATAAACGGCTGGGTGGACGTTCAGGAATGTCCCTCAGAAGGAGCGGGATCGCGCGCTCTCCCACGCAGCGCACTGATCACGATGCGCTCGTGTCACCCGGACACGGCGCATCTTGGATCCGCAGAAGGGCTCTGTGATTGGCCCTCCTGATCACATGAGGGCCATGTCCAATCATGCCCGTCATGTGATGTAAACAAACATCCAGTTGCTAGGCGATCGGCTCTCCTCACACGGAAGTGGTCGCTGAGGAGAGGAGATCGGATCTTACTCACTGATCACCAGTGTAGTGTCACCACACAGTGAAAAAAACACAATAAACACACACATGTCCCCAAAACACGTCACCACATAGTAATGATCCCCAAAACACATGTCCCCCACATATATAACAGTAAAATCACATGTCCCAATGATCATTTGCACACACATGTCCGTGATCAACTGTGCACATCTGTACATGATCATTTGCGTGCATATGTTCGTGATCACGCGAACCAATTATTATACACTTAAAAGGATTTTTTTTACCAAAAACATGTAGCAGAATACATTTTGGCTTAAATTTATGACAAAATTAGAGTTTATTGGATTTCTTTTAAAATAGAATAAAGAAAATCTATATATTTTTTTTTCAAATTTTTGCTCTTTTTTCGCTTATATCGCAAAAAATAAAAAGCGGAGTCGTGAATAAATACCACCAAAAGAAAGCTCTATTTGTGCGAACAAAATGATAAAAATTGAGTACAGCACTGCATGACCGCGCAATTCTTATTGAACTTGCGAGAGCGCTGAAAGATGAAAATTGGTCTGGGAAGGAAGGGGGCGAAAGTGCCCAGTATTGATGTGGTTAATGTGACCTATAAACTGTACAACTCAGTTGAACGACAAACTGAAAACTTTTAGGTGGAGGGAAGTAAAAAAAAAAAAATATGGTTGCATAAGTGTGCACACCCTTAAACTAATACTTTGTTGAAGCACCTTTTGATTTTATTACAGCACTCAGTCTCTTTGGGTATGAGTCTTTTAGCATGGCACATATTTGCCCACTCTTTGCAAAAATACTTCAAATCTGTCAGATTGTGAGGGCATCTCCTGTGCACAGCCCTCTTCACATCACCCCACAGATTTTCAATCAGATTCAGGTCTGGGCTCTGGCTGGGCCATTCCAAAACTTTAATCTTCTTCTGGTGAAGCCATTCCTTTGTTGATTCGGATGTATGCTTTGGGTCGTTACTGAAAGAAGAAGTTCCTCTTCATGTTCAGCTTTCTACTAGAAGCCCGAAGGTTTTGTGCTAATATTGACTGGTATTTGGAACTGTTCATAATTCTCTATACCTTGACTAAGGCCCCTGTTCCAGCTGAAGAAAAACAGCCCAAAGCATGATGCTTCCACCACCTTGCTTCACTGTGGGTATGTTGTTCTTCTGGTGATGTCCAGTGTTGTTTTTGTGAAAAAGAAAGAAAAAATGAGACCAAGGCTGTCCCAAGAATGCTCTCAAAGGGGGAATCAACAACGTAATATGATCAATAAATAAGGTAAACTTTATTGAAAAAATGCACAAAAATATAGAAAGGAGCCCCACATATGCTGCACAGGTGGGGCCCGTTCCTCCATGATACTTAACCGCTTCCCGACCGCCTAACGCCGATATACGTCGGCAAAATGGCACGGGCAGGCAAAATCACGTACCTGTATGTGATCGTGCATGTGCCTGCCTGTGGGTCACGCGCGCGCGACCCGGTCGGGAGCTCCGTGACCACGGCCGCGGGACCAGCGGACCCGATCGCCGCTGGTATCCCGCGATCGGGTTACGGAGCTGAAGAACGGGGAGAGGTTTGTGTAAACAAACCTCTCCCCGCGCTTCCTGCACTGCCTGTCATTGATCGGCTGTTCCCTGTCATCGGGAAAGCCGATCAATGACGTCAGACGTACAGCCACGCCCCCCCTACTGTAAAAAAAAAAACACAACACGTCACACTGACTCCTCCCCGCCCCCTAGTGGTTAACTCCTTCACTGCCACTGTCATTTACATAGGAATCAGTGCTATTTAAATAGCACGGATTTCTGTATAAATGACAAATGTCCCAACAATGTGTCAAAAATGTCCGATGTGTCCGCCATAATGTCGCAGTCACAATAAAAATCGCTGATCGCCGCCATTACTAGTAAAAAAAAAAATATTAATACAAATGCTATAAAACTATCCCCTATTTTGTAAACGCTATAACTTTTGCGCAAACTAATCAATAATCGCTAATTGCGATATTTTTTACCAAAAATATGTAGAAGAATACGTATCGGCCTAAACTGAGGAAAAAAAAATGTTTTTTTTTATATTTTTTTGGGGTATAGTTATTATAGCAAAAAGTAAAAAATATTGCCATTTTTTTCAAAATTTGTCGCTCTATTTTTGTTTATAGCGCAAAAAATAAAAACCGCAGGGGCGATCAAATACCACCAAAAGAAAGCTCTATTTGTGGGAAAAAAATAGGACGCCAATTTTGTTTGGGAGCCACGTCGCAGGACCGCGCAATTGTCAGTTAAAGCGACGCAGTGCCGAATCGCAAAAAGGGGCCTGGTCCTTTGGCTGCCAATTGGTCCGGGGCTGAAGTGGTTAAGTTAAAATATACAAGCTGTACATAAAAGTGAAAAACAACGTTGTAACATTAAAAGTAAATGCTGACAAAACAGACCCCCCACCCTTATAAAAAACAAGCTAACTAACCAGCGTCACCCGTAACACTCCCTAATGATAGTAAAGACCAGGGGCGTGGTATTCTGGTGTAAAAGTCTGAGTATGGCGGCCAGTCCTGATTATCCTCAAACACCTGTAGATGAGATATGGAGAGATCTGAAGGGGGGGGTACCAATTAGGGGCACACCAGTTAGCCTAGTATCTCCATACTCATGGGATGAGGGTAGTATAAGAATGATAGTGAAAGTCTGGTTCAGGTAAGTATTTAAGGAACCTGTTCAATAAACCCAATAAATTCCACTGCATGCAGATATCAAGTGAAACACTCCTTCACAAGCAATATTGATTTCAGAAGGTGCAGGACAATATATCTGTCTATTACCCGTAACAGGGACCCGCGAGCCGTCTCATAACAAACTGACGTGGGAGCTTATGTAAAAGCAACATACCATTCCACATAGGGATCTGTCCTCCACTGCACTGTAACTGTTTGGCCGTGGAGCATCATTCAGAAGTCCATTGTGAATGAAAGCAGCAGACAGAGACACGCTACAAGCGGGATGAGTTCTGTATGTCCAGCAGGGTGATCACTAGTCCGCATGGAAAGCGATGGGTCAAAGTGTATCCGGTTCAACAGGTTCAGTGTGCAGTTCAATCACACATATTCAGCATCTATGGCATCGCTAGGTCGGCGCGTTTCATACTATAAACTAGCACTTCATCTTGTTTTTGCTCCAAACATATCTTTTTGAATTATTGCCAAAAAGTTCAACCTTGGTTTCATCAGACTATAACAAATTTTCCCACATGCTTTCGGGAGACTTTAGATGTGTTTTTGCAAAATTTAGCCCGGCTTGGATGTTGCCACTCTATCCCATAGCCCAGACATATGAAGAATACAGGAGATTGTCGTCACATGTACCACACAGCCTGTACTTGCCAGCAGAGGGTGCGCCATAATGGATCCATACCAACGCTTTTGTCATCGATATTATCGTGCAAAAAATCATACAGCAATCAAGTATGGAGTCACTTGGGAGCATGGGGGGAGGTTTTCAGCATCTATGGCATCGCTAGGTCGGCGCGTTTCATACTATAAACTAGCACTTCATCTTGTTTTTGCTCCAAACATATCTTTTTGAATTATTGCCAAAAAGTTCAACCTTGGTTTCATCAGACTATAACAAATTTTCCCACATGCTTTCGGGAGACTTTAGATGTGTTTTTGCAAAATTTAGCCCGGCTTGGATGTTGCCACTCTATCCCATAGCCCAGACATATGAAGAATACAGGAGATTGTCGTCACATGTACCACACAGCCTGTACTTGCCAGATATTTCTACAGCTCCTTTAATATTGCTGTAGGCCTCTTGGCAGCCTTCCTGACCAGTTTTCTTCTCGTCTTTTCATCAATTTTGGAGGGACGTCCAGTTCTTGCTAATGTCACTGTTGTGCCATATTTTCTTCACTTGATGATGACTGTCTTCACTGTGTTCCATGGTATTTCGAATGTTTTGGAAATTGTTTTGTACCCTTCTGACTGATACCTTTTAACAATGAGATCCCCCTTTGGAAGCTCTCTGCGGACCATGGCTTTTGCTGCAGGATGCGACTAAGAAAATGTCAGGAAAGGCCTACTAGAAAAGCTATACTTTTATTTGGGATTAATTAGAGCCACTTTAAATGATGGCAGGTGTGTATTGACTTCTATTTAACATAAGTTTCAATGTGATTGCTTAATGCTGAACACAGCTACATCCCCAGTTGTAAGAGGGTGTGCCCACTTATGCAATCACATTATTTTAGTTTTACTTCCCCCTCCTAAAAGATTTAATTTTTTTTCAATTGAGTTGTACAGTTTATAGGTCACATTAAAGGTGGAAAAAGTTCTGAAATTAATTATCTTTGTCTCATTTTGTTACATCACAGAAACCTGATATTGTAACAGGGATATAAAAAATTGCAACAATCGCCATTTTATTCCGTAGCATGTCTGCTAAAAATATAAATCTCTCTCTCACTTATACATATACACACACACACACACCCTTTAGTTCAATGTTTTTCTTAATCTGAATTGTATGTGATGGATCGGAACACAATAGTCTAAGTTGGTGAAGTAAAATTAGAAAAATATATACATAAAACAGTTTTTCAGAAATAAAAAAATGATAATTGGCATGTGCATATGTATTCACCCCCTTTGTTATGAAGCTCATAAAAAGCTCTGGTGCAACCAATTACCTTCAGAATTCACATAATTTGTGAAATGATATCCACCTTTGTGCAATCTAAGTGTCACATGATCTGTCTCTACACATACACACCTTTTTTGAAAGGGCCCAGAGGCTGCAACATCTAAGCAAGAGGCACCACTAACCAAACCCTGCCATTAATACCAATGAACTTTCCAAACAAATAAGGGACAATGTTGTTGAGAAGTAGGGTTAGGTTGTAAAAAAATCCAAATCTTTGATTCCTAGGAGCACCATCAAATCTATCATAACCAATTGTAAAGAACATGGCACAACAGCAAACCTGCGAAGAGACGGCACAGTCACGGACTGGGCAAGGAGGGCATTAATCAGAGAGGCAGCACAGAGACCTAAGGTAACCCTGGAGGAGCTGCAGAGTTCCACAGCAGAGACTGGAGTATCTCTACATAGGATGACAATGAGCCGTATGCTCCATAGGGTTGGGCTTTATGGCAGAGTGGCCAGAAGAAAGCCATTACTTTCAGTAAAAAAACAAAATGGCACGTTTGGAGTTTGCGAAAGGGCATGTGGGAGACCCCCAAAATGTATGGTCTAATGAGACTAAAATTTAACTTTTTGGCCATCAAAGAAAATGCCATGTCTGGCGCAAACCCAACACATCACATCACCCAAAGAACACCATCTTTCTCATTCGTTCATTGACAGACACAGCCTTCTATCTTCATAACGATAGGTTTATATCGCCTTCGCAGTAGTAGAACTAGGCAGAACAAAAAAAAACACTTGGCCACTCCCATGGGCCGTCCACAGTCGGTAAATAACCCTATCCCTTTTCTAGATTTTCATTTTTTTCTGCCTAATCAGGAGTAAGGACCTGGTTCCCTGCTGGGATCTCGAGTCCTGGGAATTTTTGTTTATTTTCTCGTTTTCCTGGATTTTTTTCCGGTGAGATCTACAATCAACTGCCGGGCTGGGTGGCTTGCAGCCAACAGGCAGATCGGTCCGGTCCAGTCCCCCCCGCTGGAAGTGGAAAGAACATTATTTCATCATAAATATGATGATTTCTGACAGAGTGAAAAAAATTATCAGAACAGTTGTTAAAAGGGCCAAGGAACACTTGTGGAGAGTTTCAGAAAGTCCTGGAATTATCAGGTACTATTGTTTCAAAGAAAACAATAAGTAATGCACCCAGCCGCCATGGCCTGTATGTACACTCACCATGCAAGACTCCATTGCTGAAGAAAAAGCATGTTGAAGCTCGTTTAAAGTTTGCTGCAGAACATTTAAAAAAGCCAGTGAAATACTGGAAGAATATAGTCTGGTCAGATGAGACCAAAATTGAAATCTTTGGAAGCCATAATACACACCATGTTTGAAAGTCAAATAGCACTGCACATCACCCCAAAAACACCATACCAACAATGGTAGTTTGGAGGCCAAAGATCATGGTGTGAGGCCGCATACCATACTCGCAAACTTCATGTCGTGGAAGGAAGGATGAATAGAAAAATGTACTAAGACATTCTTGATAAAAATCTGCTGCCATCTACCAGGATGTTAACGATGAAATGAAGATGGTAATTTCAGGAAGACAATGATCCAAACACAAAGCCAAAAAAACTCCTTAATCGGTTTCAAAGAAAAAAAATAAAGCTGCTAGAATGGTCCAGTCAGTCACCTGACTTGAATCCAATAGAAAATCTATGGAAAGAACTAAAGATCAGGCACAGAAAAGGCCCAGGGAACCTTCAAGATTTGAAAACTGTGTGAAAGAATGGGCCAAAATAACACCTGAGCAATGCATGTGACTAGTTTAACCACTTTCAGACCGGACCATTTTGCTGGCTTAGGACCAGACCACTTTTTGCAATTCGGCACTGACAATTGCGCGGTCATGCGATGTGGCTCCCAAACAAAATTGACGTCCTTTTTTCCCCACAAATAGAGCTTTCTTTTGGTGGTATTTCATCGCCCCTGCGGTTTTTATTTTTTGCGCTATAAACAAAAAAAGAGCGACAATTTTGAAAAAAACACATTATTTTTTACTTTTTGCTATAATAAATATCCCCCAAAAATATATATAAAAAAAAATTGTTTTTCCTCAGTTTAGGCCAATACGTATTCTCATACATATTTTTGGTAAATAATCGCAATAAGCGATTGATTGTTTTGCGCAGAAGTTATAGCGTTTACAAAATAGGGGATAGTTTTATAGCATTTTTATTAATAATTTTTTTTTTTTGCTAGTAATGGTGGCGATCAGCGATTTTTATTGTGACTGCGACATTATGGCGGACACATCGGACATTTTTGACACATTTTTGGGACCATTGTCATTTATACGGCAATCAGTGCTATTTAAATGCACTGATTCCTGTGTAAATGACACTGGCAGTGAAGGGGTTAAGTGTTCTTAGGGTCATGTTACTAACTGGGAGGGGGGGGGGGGGGGGGGGCGTGGCTGTGATTTAGTGAACACTGATCTCTGCTCCAATCACAGGGAGCAGAGATCAGTGTCACTAGTTGCTAGGCAGAATGGGGAGAATGCTGTTTACTTCCGCATCTCCCTGTTCAGCCTTCCCGTGAAACGATCGCGGGTATCCCCGCGGCGACCGGACTCACAAGGGTCCCGAACAGCGTGCGCAGCTGGCGGCGCGCACGTAATGGCACGGCGGCAATCTTGAAGGGGACGTTCCTGTAGACCCTTTTGCCTGCCCATGCCATTCTGCTGACGTACATTGTCGTGCGCCGGTTGGGAAGTGGTTAAAGAGGGAGTACGGCAAAAAAATTTTTTCGCGAGTCGCGCAATGTAAAAGGAATGCTCCGCACTTTCTCTGGGACAGCGGGACTGGAAGAGGCATAGACTCCCGTGGGAGTCCATGCCGGGAAGTGGGTGCAAATACCTGTCTTAGACAGGTATCTGTACCCCCCTCCCCCCTGAAAGGTGCCAAATGTGACCCCGGAGGGGGGGGGGAATTCCGATGAGGGGAAGTTTAACTTTAGGGTGGAACCCCGCTTTAAGTATTAAAGAAATTTCAGTTAGCGTGTTTAATACTTTTTCCCTGTATCATTCCATTTTTATTACACATAACTTAATTTCTGAACTTATTTTTTTAGGTTTCTTTCTATGTATGAATTGTTACCGACATTTGGTGTGTGTGTATATGTATGTATGTATATATATATATATATATATATATATATATATATATATACACACACACATACAGTATCTCACAAAAGTCAGTACGCCCCTCACATTTTTGTAAATATTTTATTATATCTTTTCATGTGACAACACTGAAGAAATGTGTAATGCTTCAGGCAGTGAAACTATGGTGGTTGGCATGGTTAACAGCTTCGGAAGTCTACGAATACGATATTCGTAACTGTTAACCACTTCACGACGCCTCATGTACATTTACGTCTGCACAGGCGGTTCTGTGTACGATAATGGTGGTCATCGCGGCGGATTCGCCGCGAGATCACCGTTATCGGCAGCGGGAGAGGTGCCCACACCTCTCCCGCCGCTTACCGGAGCCGTCGGCAGCGGCGGAGACGATCGGGTCCTGCGATCGGGTGGTTATGGAGACGAGTGAGGCTAAGATGGCCCCCACTCGTCTCTATACCATATGAGGGTGGAAGCGCCATCAAAACGTCACTTCCGCCCATACGTCTTAACCACTTCAGCCCCGGACCAATTGTCAGCTTAAGGACCAGAGGTCTTTTTTCAATTTCGCACTGCACTACTTTAACTGGTAATTGCGCGGTCATGCAATTTTGTAACGAAACGAAATTTGCGTCCTTTTCTTCCCACAAATAGAGCTTTCTTTTGATGGTATTAGATTGCCTCTGTGATTTTTATTTTTTGCGATATAAACGGAAAAAGAGCGAAAATTTTGAAAAAAAAAGAGATTTTCTACTTTTTGTTATAAGAAAAATCTAATAAACTCAATTTTAGTCAAACATTTGGGCCAAAATGTATTCAGCCACATGTCTTTAGTAAAAAAAATGCCAATAAGCGTATATTTATTGGTTTGCGCAAAAGTTATAGCGTCTACAAACTAGAGTACATTTTCTGGAATTTACACCGCTTTTAATTTATGACTGCCTATTTCATTTCTTGAGGTGCTAAAATGGCAGAGAAGTACAAAACCCCCCCAAATGACCCCATTTTGGAAAGTAGACACCCCAAGCTATTTGCTGAGAGGCATGTTGAGCCCATTGAATATTTTTTTTTTTAGTCCCAAGTGATTGAATAAAGACAAAAATAAAAAAGAATTTTTTTTTTTTCTTCAAAAAGTTGTCACTAAATGATATATTGCTCACACATGCCATAGTTATATGTGGAATTGCACCCCAAAATACATTTTGCTGCTTCTCCTGAGTATGGGGATACCACATGTGTGGGACTTTTTGGGAGCCTAGCCGCGTACGGGGCCCCGAAACCCAAGCACCGCCTTCAGGATTTCTAAGGGTGCAAATCTTTGATTTCACTCCTCACTACCTATCACAGTTTCGAAGGCCATAAAATGCCAAAATAGCACAAAACCCCCCCAAATGACCCCATTTTGGAAAGTAGACACCCCAAGCTATTTGTTGAGAGGCATGGTGAGTATTTTAAAGCTCTCATTTGTTTTTGAAAATGAAGAAAGTAAAGAAAAAAAAAATTTTTTTTTTCTTTTTTCAATTTTCAAAACTTTGTGACAAAAAGCGACATCTGCAAAATACTCACAATACCTCTCAGCAAATAGCTTGGGGTGTCTACTTTCCAAAATGGGGTCATTTTGGGGGGTTTTATGCCATCTGGGCATTCCATGGCCTCCGAAACTGTGATTGGCAGTGAGAAGTGAAATAAAAAAATTACTCCTTAGAAAGCCTGAAGGCGGTGCTTGGTTTTTGGGGTTCCGTACGCAGCTAGGCTCCCAAAAAGTCCCACACATGTGGTATCCCCGTACTCAGGAGAAGCAACAGAATGTATTTTGGGGTGTATTTCCACATATGCCCATGACATGTTTGAGCAATATATCATTTAGTGACAACTTTTTGTAAAAAAAATATATATATATATTTTTTTTCTCATTATTCAATCTCTTGGGACAAAAAAAAAAAATATTTAACGGGCTCAACATTGCTCTCAGCAAATAGCTTGGGGTGTCTACTTTCCAAAATGGGGTCATTTGGGGGGGGGTTTGAACTGTCCTGGCATTTTATGCACAACATTTAGAAGCCTATGTCACACGTCACCCACTCTTCTAACCACTTGAAGATAAAGCCCTTTCTGACACTTTTTGTTTACATGAAAACATATTTTTTTTTTGCAAGAAAATTACGTTGAACCCCCAAACACTATATATATTGTTAAAGCAAAGGCCCTACAGATTAAAATGGTGGGTGTTGCATTTTTTTTTTCCACACAGTATTTGCGCAGCGATTTTTCAAACGCATTTTTTGTGGAAAAAATACACTTTTTTTTATTTTAAATGCACTAAAACACACTATATTGCTCAAATTTTTGATGAAATAAAAAATATGATCTTAGGCCGAGTACATGGATACCAAACACGACATGCTTTAAAATTGCGCACAAACACGCAGTGGCGACAAACTACATACATTTTTAAAAGCCTTTAAAAGCCTTTACATGATACCACATTAGATTCACGGAGGAGGTCTACTGCTAAAATTACTGCCCTCGATCTGACCTTCGCGGTGATACCTCACATGCATGGTGCAATTGCTGTTTACATATGACGCCAGACCAACGCTTGTGTACGCCTTTGCGCAAGAGAAGGGGGGGCAGGGGTGCTTTTTTTTTTTTTTTTTTTAGTTTTTTTTTTTATTTATTTAGCTTTTTTATTCTATTTTTAAACTGTTCCTTCCATTTTTTTTTCTTTGTTATGATTTTTATTGTTATCTCAGGGAATGTAAATATCCCCTATGATAGCAATAGGCAGTGACAGGTACTCTTTTTTTGAAAAAATTGGGGTCTATTAGACCCTAGATCTTTCCTCTGCCCTCAAAGCATCTGACCACACCAAGATTGGTGTGATAAAATGCTTTCCCAATTTCCCAATGGCGCGGTTTATATCCGGGAGGGGGGACATTCCCTCCCACTGCTTGTAAAAGCAGTCTAGAGGCTAATTACCCGCTAGAATTGCTTTTACATGAACGCCGATCACTGGCTGAAAAGAATGATACCAAGATGATACCTAAACCTGCAGGCATCATTCTGGTATAACCATTCAAAGTCCAGCAACATACTGGACATATATTGTAATCTTTTTTTTTTTCATGCAGCCTCTTGGCTGAACGAAAAAAAGAGATTGATTGGTGGGTATGCCCACCATTAGAATACCTCCCTTCATCCACCCACTTCTAATGATGGGCATACATGCACCATTTATATATGCCGATGCATGGGGGCATCCTCCCGCAAAAGTTATGCCGTGTACACACGGTCAGAATTTCGACCGTATGTACGTGGCATTAGGAGCCAATCGCTCCTCCGCCCCCCTGCTGCCCCCATGCTTCGGCACATATGCTCTTTTTTTTAACTGTGGTGGTGAAATCACCTCCTACAGCGTTGGAGTCGCGGCTTTATGTATCGTGGGAGCAAACGCTGTTGCTGTCAAGATAAATAAATCCACGCTGCAACTGAATGGCGCACCTGAAAACAAAAAAATGCTTAACACTAAAACACAGTAAACAAAATTACATACCTGAAAAGCAAGCATGATAAAACATAATAAAACATTGCAGAATAGAATGGAGTAAAAAAAGAGCAACAATAGAGAGAGAATAGAGTGAGAGAGAGAACAATAAAACGACAACTATTTTTGTTTTTTTTATTTTTTTGAGATTCACAGGTAAAAAAGCTCCTGACTGTTAGCGACTGAATCAAAACGCTACCACAAAAAAAAATGTTAGCGATCGCAGGGATCAGGCCTGACTCTGCGAACACTGCAGTTATGTGTGCTTAGTGTTTTGTAAGTGACAGTGATCGATCGATACTGCACTTGGGTGGGCTGGGCTGGGCTGGGCGGAGGGGGAAAACGCAGGTGCTAGCAGGTATCTGGGCTGATCCCGCTAACAATGCGTTTTTTTGGAACCCTAAACTGCTGGGACGCTAGTATAGATCTGATCAGATCAGATATTGATCTGTTCAGATACTATACCACTAAGGGAGGTGTATGCTTTGCGCGTGGGTGTTTGCGGTACTGGCACTAACCTGGGGCGACGCAGACCTTATTTGACCCTAAAACCTAATTGATATCACCCGCCGGGCGATCAGGGGGTTAAACCGTTATTGGGCAATAAATGGCGGGTGCCCTGACAGTATAAAAAACAAGCTAACTAACCAGCGTCACCCGTAACAGTAATACAAAAAAAAAACTGGCTACCTAGCGGCACCAGTGACACTAATGCAGCGATCAGAAAAACAATCGCTTAGTGACACTGGCAAAAGGGGGTGAAAGGGTTAACTAGGGGCAATCAGGGGGTTAAACCTTTATTAGGTAATATATGGGGGTACCTGACGCTATATAAAAACCTGACGGGGAACCTAAATAATGAAATAACTAACTGGCTAACCAGCGTCACCAGTGACATTTTATACGGTGATCACTGGTGAAAGGGTTAACTCTAGGGGCAATCAGGGGGTTAAAACCTTTATTTAGGTTGTAATATGGGGGTACCTGACCTATAAACCTATTTATGAACCTATATAAACATGGCGGTTAACCTAAAAAAAAACTGGTTACCTAGCGACACTAATGCAGCGATCAGAAAAACGATCGCTTAGTGACACTGGCAAAAGGGGGTGAAAGGGTTAACTAGGGGCAATCAGGGGGTTAAACCTTTATTAGGTAATATATGGGGGTACCTGACGCTATATAAAAACCTGACGGGGAACCTAAATAACGAAATAACTAACTGGATAACCAGCGTCACCAGTGACAGTTATACGGTGATTACTGGTGAAAGGGTTAACTCTAGGGGCAATCAGGGGGTTAAAACCTTTATTTAGGTTGTAATATGGGGGTACCTGACCTATAAAACTATTTATGAACCTATATAAAACATGGCGGTTAAAATAAAAAAAAAATGGTTACCTAGCGACACAATGCAGCGATCAGAAAAACGATCGCTTAGTGACACTGGCAAAAGGGGGTGAAGGGGTTAACTAGGGGCAATCAAGGGGTTAAACCTTTATTAGGGGGGGGGTAGGGGGCTACCTAGGACCTAAAACTAACTGCCCTGACAGTTATTACAGTCACACTGACACTAAATGCAGTGATCAGTAAATAAATGATCACTGCAATTAGTGACACTGTGACTGGGGGGGAGGGGGTGATCTGGGGGGTGATCTGGGGTTGACAGGGGGGTGGATTGTGTGCCTATGTGTACTGGTGTCAGTGTACTGTTGTGCACTAACCTGTACATGTTCTCTGCTCGGCGTTCCGGTCACATAGACCGGCGCACCGAGCGTGACATCACTTCCGCCTTCCTGTCTATACAATAGACAGGAAGGGGAAGCTTTTCATTCGCCAGGAGCGATCGCGAGGGGGTGGCCAGAAACCACTGGCCGTCCCCTCGTCCCGGATCGCTCCTGAAGCGATGCCGACCGTCCCCGCCGGCGGAGGGGGTTCCGATCGGACACCCCACCCGCCGGAAGAATGGCACGTACAGGTACGTGGTTCTGCCTGTACGTGCCATTCTGCCGACGTATATATACAGGGGGCGGTCGGCAAGTGGTTAAAGGCACAACTTTCAAATGTCATTTTTTTTTTTTTTTGCATTTAAGTCCATATATGAGATTTGAGGACTTTTTGACCCCAGATCTCATATTTAAGAGGACCTGTCGTGCATTTTTTCTATTACAAGAGATGTTTACATTCCTTGTAATAGGAATAAAAGTGATCTATTTTTTTTTTTTTTTTTTAAAACAGTGTAAAAAATAATAAATTCAAGTAAAATAAATAATAAAAACAATTAAACACCCCGTCTCAACGAGCTTGCGCGCAGAAGAGAACGCATACGTGAGTAGCGCCTGCATATGAAAACGGTAGTCAAACCACACATGTGCGGTATTGCCGCGATCGGTAGAGTGAAAACAATAATTCTAGCCATAGACCTCCTCTGTAACAAAAAATGCAACCTGTAGAATTTTTTAAATGTCGCTTATGGACATTTTTGAGGGTAAAAGTTTGACACCATTCCACGAGCGGGCGCAATTTTGAAGCAGGACATGTTGGGTATCAATTTACTCGGCGTAACATTATCTTTCACAATATAAAATTCAAAAAAGTGATTTTTTTCCAAAAAAAGTGCGCTTGTAAGACCGCTGCACAAATACGGTGTGAAAAAAAGTATTGCAATGACCGCCATTTTATTCTCTAGGGTGTTAGAACCCCCAAACATTATATATTGTTTTTTTTCTAAGTAATTTTCTAGCAAAAAAAACTGTTTTAAACATGTAAACACCTAAAATCCAAAACGAGACTGGTCCTTAAGTGGTTAACCTTAGATCTGACAGATCTCAGGTAGGAAGACTCAGATAATTTGGGAAAAACAAATGGTTTTATTTAGAGTGGTAATACACAGCCGTAACGGGGAGCATAAGAGGTAACTTAAGGGTAGTAGCAGTACACAGGAATAAAGTTTATAGGAAACATAAGGATACTTGCAGTGAGTGGATCTCTGGTGATGGGGTCACCCAGTGGCTTCTTGAGAGATATACTGGTCTCCTTTGTGAAGAGGAATAGGTAAGGTTTTCTGCCAGCAGAGTAAGCTGACTCAGGGTAGGGCAGAGGAGAGCCTCTGACTAACAGTGAGGAAGGGGCTCTGTCCGTCCCAACAACTGGAAGTTGGAGGGGCTCTGTCTGGCCCAAAAGCGAGGTGGCAATCGGGGATCAGTCTGGCCCAAAAGTGAGATGGCAATCGGGGCAATAATCGGCCCAATAATGATATGGAAGTAGGGGCTCTGACCGGCCCATTAATAATATGGAAGTAGGGGCTCTGACTGGCACAATAGAGAATGAAGACGACAGTCTTCTGATGGAGATCTTTGCCTGGCATTAGGGTTCTTAGCACGAACATCAAGCAAATGGCGGTGGCTGTTTAAGTAGGGACAAGAGGAGGAGCCGGGTGATGTCGCTTTGACCTCATCAATCTGCGATGGAGTTTGTGGTGATGTCTAAGCTCCCAGTGGAGAGATAAGGACATTACAGGATAAGAACATTACAGGAGAGATGTCGGAGCCCCCAGTGAAGGGATAAGAACATTACAAAATGACACTTTGCTACAATGTAAAGTAGTGAGTGTATAGCTTGTATAACAGTGTAACTTTGCTGTCCCCTCAAAATAACTCAACACACAGCCATTAATGTCTAAACCGCTGGCAACAAAAGTGAGTAGACCCCTAAGTGAAAATGTCCAAACTGGGCCCAAAGTGTCAATATATTGTGTGGCCACCATTATTTTCCAGCACTGCCTTAACCCTCTTGGACATGGAGTTCACCAGAGCTTCACAGGTTGCCACTGGAGTCCTCCACTCCTCCATGACGACATCACAGAGCTGGTGGATGTTGTAGACCTTGCGCTCTTCCACCTTCCATTTGAGGATGCCCCACAGATGCTCAATAGGGTTTAGGTCTGGAGACATGCTTGGCCAGTCCATCACCTTTTTCCTCAGCTTCTTTAGCAAGGCAGTGGTCATCTTTGAGGTGTGTTTGGGGTCGTTATTATGTTGGAATACTGCCCTGAAGCCCAATCCCTGAAGGGAGGAGATCATGCTCTGCTTCAGTATGTCACAGTACATGTTGGCATTCATGCTTCCCTCAATGAACTGTAGCTCCCCAGTGCCGACAGCACTCATGCAGCTCCAAACCATGACACTCCCACCACCATGCTTGACTGTAGGCAAGACACACTTGTCTTTGTACTCCTCACCTGGTTGCTGCCACACACGCTTGACACCACCTGAACCAAATAAGTTTATCTTGGTCTCATCGGACCACAGGACATGGTTCCAGTAATCCATGTCCTTAGTCTGCTTGTCTTCAGCAAACTGTTTGCGGTCTTTCTTATGCATCATCTTTAGAAGAGGCTTCCTTCTGAGATGACAGCCATGCAGACCAATTTGATGCAGTGTGCGGTGTATGGTCTGAGCCCTGATAGGCTGACCATACACAGCACTCGTATGTCTATAGGCTGCATATGTCTATTTCCCAAAGACATCCTCTGGATATGATGCTGAGCACCTGCATTCAACTTCTTCAGTCGACCATGGCGAGGAGTGTTCTGAGTGTAACCTGTCCTGTTAAACCTCTGTATGGTCTTTGCCACTGTGCTGCAGCTCAGTTTCAGGGTCTTGGCAATCTTCTTATAGCCTAGGCCATGTTTATGTAGAGCGACAATTCTTTTTTTTTTTTTTCTCAAGAGTTCTTTGCCATGAGGTGCCATGTTGAACTTCCAGTGACCAGTATGAGAGGGTGAGAGCGATGACACCAAATTTAACACACCTGCTCCCCATTTACACCTGAGACCTTGTAACACTAACGAGTCACTTGACACCAGGGAGGGAAAATTGCTAATTGGGCCCAATTTGGACATTTTCACTTGGGGGTGCACTCACTTTTGTTGCCAGCAGTTTAGACATTATTGGCTGTGTGTTGAGTTATTCTGAGGGGACAGCAAATTTACACCGTTCTACAACCTGTACACTCACTACTTTACATTGTAGCAAAGTGTAATTTTTTTCAGTTTTGTCACATGAAAAGATATGATAAAATATTTACAAAAAATGAGGGGTGTACTCACTTTTGTGAGATACTGTGTGTGTGTGTGTGTGTGTGTGTGTGTGTGTGTATGTGTATATATATATATATATATATATATATATATATATATATATATATATATATATATATATATATATATATATATATATATATATATATTCGTGTATGTGTGTGTGTATATATATATATATATATATATATATATATATATATATATACCGTATATACTCGAGTATAAGCCTATTTTTTTCAGCACATTTGTTTGTGCTGAAAGTGCCCCCTTCGGCTTATACTCGAGTCAAGCACTTTTCTGCAGCAAAAAAAAAATGATTTCCGATCCGACGTATCTCGAGGCCACTTGGTGCTAGGAACCCTAAATTGGTGTGCCAACCCAGTGGACCTAGCACTACAACATATCCAAAGATGGGGTTCCTAGCACTAAGTGGCCCAGAGATACGAATTTTGGTTGCAGTTAGGGGGCATTTGGGAACCCTTAACTACCAAGTTTGAAGTTTGGGGGACCTATGGCTGCAAATGGGCACAGTGAGGCTGCAAATGGGCATTGTTGACCCTCTTTTCCACTTACAGTAGCTGTGCATTTCTCACCCTAGGCTTATACTCGAGTCAATACATTTTCCCAGTTGTTTGTGTTAAAATTAGGTGCCTAGGCTTATATTTCGGGTCGGCTTATACTCGAGTATATACGGTGTGTATATACACACACACACTATTACTGTGCAAATGTTTTAGGCAGTGGTGAAGAAATCTTGTAAAGTAAGAATGCTTTCAAAAATATATATTTTAATTTATTTTTTATCAATTTACAAATTGTAAAGTGAGCAAACAGAAGAAAAATCCAAATGTAATCAATATTTGAAGTGACTACCCTTTTGGATTCAAATCAGCTTCAATTCTCTAAGTACACTTGCACACATTTGGAGAGTTTATTATGATGCTCATCTTGGTCTCCACAGTCGGCTCCAGTGCAATCTACTCTCAGTTGTATGCTGTTGTGAGCATTGAGCATCACAATAAACTCTCCAATGATCGATTACTAACTGGCTGTTTGGCAATACATGGTGGGAGCTTTTGCTCTGTTACCTGGGGTCTCTGTATGTGCAGTTTTGGGCCCATTTCCTTGCGGTCCTTGTGGTTCCGTCTGTTGCATGTCTGCGCTGCCCTCTCTGGGAAACAACTGATCACTTACTCTTTCATCAGTTATATGCATGATTATATATTTTTTGCCTACATTTTGGACTGCCTGTCAAAAAATCTGAGGGGTTTTACTGTGCTATATGCACCAGGTGTTTTTTGTTCAAACATACAGTAAACGTCATTAACAACTACTGTATCTTCAGTGTAAAGAAAAACAAGTAGTCCTAAAGGTGATGATTTGACCCCCACAGTGCCCTGATCTCAACATCATCACGTCTGTTTGGGATTACCCGAAGGGACAGAAGGATTTGAAGCAGCCTACATTCACAGAAGATCTGTGGTTAGTTCTCCAAGATGAAGAACAACCTACCTACCAAGTTGCTTCAAAAACTGTGTGCAAGTGTACCTAGAAGATTTGTTGCAGTTTTGAAGGCAAAGGGCTGTCACTCCAAATATTTGGATTTCACTTCTGTTCATTTGCTTTCCAAAATGTTAATGGATACAAATAAACGATTACGCTTGTATTTCTGAATGCATTTTTAATTTACAGCATTTTTTCACACTGCCTAAAACCTTTACGCTGTACTTTTGGACAAGAGACCGTAATCCTGTCCACAAGGTGGCACTAGTAACATTGTTTTCAGTTTACAAGACCGAACAGAAAAGAAAACCTGCAATTCTACATTAATTAACCACTTCAATACAGGGCACTTTCACCCCTTCCTGCCCAGGCCAATTTTCAGCTTTCAGTGCTGTAACATTTTGAATGACAATTGCGCGGTCATGCAACACTGTACCCAAATGAAATTCTGATCATTTTTTTTTTTTTCACACAAATAGAGCTTTCTTTTGGTTGTTTGTTTTTTCTTTTTTTCCCGCCATAAGCAAAAAAGACCGTCAATTTTGAAAAAAACACAATATTTTTAACTTTTTGCTATAATAAATATCCCAAATTGTTTTCCTCAGTTTAGGCTGATATGTATTCTACATATTTTTGGTAAAAAAAATAGCAATAAGCGTATATTGGTTGGCGCAAAAGTTATAGCGCCTACAAAATAGGTTATTGATTTCTGGCATTTTTTTTTTTTATTTTTTTTTTTACTAGTAATGACGATGATCTAGCTTTTTTATCGTGACTGTGACATTCAGTGACAGATCGGACACTTTTGACACTTTTTTTTTTTTTTTAAACCATTGACATTTATGCAGCGATCAGTGCTATAAATAGCCATTGATTACTGTATAAATGTCAATGGCAGGGAAGGGGGTTAACACTAAGGGGCCCTCAAGGGGTTAAATGTGTTCCCTGACTATGTGTTCTAGCTGGGGGGGATGGGACTGACTGGGGGAGGAGACCGATTAGTGTTTAACTATACTAGGAACACACGATCTGTCTCCTCTCCCCTGACAGGATGTGGATCTGTGTGTTTACACCCACAGATCCACGTTCCTGCTCTGTCACGAGCGATCGCAGGTGCCTGGTGGACATCGCGGTTGTCGGGCACACGCATCAGCTCCTTGGTGACGAGGTGGGGGGCGTGCACGCCCCCTATGCCGGTGGAAGCGGAGGACGTCTGGGATAAGAGATCCCCTCTGCGGACGTCATATGACTATGGGCGGGATGGGAAGTGGTTAATAAAGCAACCCTGATTAGTTCAGTTCTTTTGCATCTCATGCTAGAAAAGAATTCTGATTGGTTTCCATAATCTACACTGTAGGTTTCTTGTTCAGAAATTTTAGTAACTAAAACCCACTGTTTTAAAATATATGTGACAAACTTGTGATTAATAGCAATTTAACCCAGTTACAGCTCTAAGGCAGCATAGAAATTGGGTGGGTGAGGGGATTTGGCTTGTATGTCCATCTGTGACACCTGGCTTATACCAATTACATTTTTCAAATGAACTGTTTTGAAATGAACATTTTTTGAGGGAAGACTTTGAAGTTAGAAATATGTGTTGACTGGTCAGTGAAAGTACAATCTTATTGGTTTTACTCTTCAGTGGTCACTAACCTGGACCAAGCATGCAAACAGTGAAGAGACACTGGTATGCACATCACTTGTTTATGGTCCATGTTTTGAAGCCTAGGTTTACCTAAAAAAAAAAAAAATCAGCACAAGAATCATCATTCACCTTTAGTGAACTGTATTCCTTGCACTGCTGTGTCCTCGTTTCTTTCTCCTCTGATGGCTGGAATTCGCTCCATCAGTGGTCCTTTGGACACTGTCCTGCTTGACATTCTTTGACTGAACAATTGAAAGCCCCATGCACTGTAGGGGGATTTTGACAGCCAGCAACGTCAGCTTTCAGAATGCAAATTCCAGAGCAAACGGTTTGTCAATCTGTGCTGTTAATCTATGGCCAGCTTAAAGTGGTTGTACACGTATCATACTTACCTCCACTGTGCAGTTAGTTTTGCACAGTGTGGCCCTGAACCTCGTCTTCTGGGGTCCCCCGGCGGCGTTTGGGGCTCCTCCCCACATTGGTAACTCCCTGGGAGAAGTGCTCTCCCAGGGGGGTTACCTTGCGGGCGCGCTCCCGAGTCCAGCATTTGTGTGCATGGACACAGCATGCCGGACTCGGCCCTGGTGGTCGCGTCATTGGATTTGATTGACAGCAGCAGGAGCCAATGGCTGCGCTTCTATCAATCTATCCAGTCAAGAGCTGAGCATCCTGGGCATAGGATGCATTAAGGTGAAAAAACATGAGGGTTTACAACCCCTTTAATACTCAGATCTGCAAGTGCACTTGTAACAGTTGTAGAAAATTAGCTGTGGAGCCGTAGGGTTGCATTCACACTAAACCGTTTCCTGAATGTGCGCAAAATTGTGCTGTGCATATGCGCGTTTTTGCACATTGTCTGGCTACATACATAGAGCAGTCCATTCATTGAGTTAATTTTACTGCTCTACTTTTGACAAATCAAAATCAGTAGCTCATGCACCTTTTTGAGCTTCAAGCTTTGCACGTTTTTAACCACACGTTTTGCTGTGTGGAATTTATTTAAAAAAATTCACGTGAAGATTGTGCATCTGTTTTGTCACGTTTTAAAATGGTTTCACAAGTGCAACATGCTTATTTTGTATGTTAGTAATTTAAAGTTCCTGAATTTCAGATCTGGCTTCTCCTGTTCCACCTATCATGTCTCACTGTTGGTCTGTTGCCTTGATGCATGTCACTGACTGGTAGTGAGGTGGGGGAAGTGGTAGAGGGCAGGCCCTGAGCTCATCTTCAGGAGCTGTATAGATGTCTGCATAGCTGAGCACTGTAGGCTCACCTAGATATGCATAGGTATTTGTAGGCACATCAGTGCGCCCACTAACAATATTAGTGACAATTCATTAAGTTTAGTCTGGACACAGGTTTAATGTTGGGATTTTTTGGGCCTAAAAAGTTTTGCCATTTAGCATACAATATATCAAGTGTTGGAAGAAAGTAGATTTAAAATATATGAAATATTTCTTATCGTACGTCACGGGACACAGAGCCATAGTAGTTACTATGTGGGTTATAGGCCACCTTCAGGTAATGGACACTGGCACACACTAAGACAAAAAATGCACTCCCTATATAACCCCTCCCACTGCTGTAAGTACCTCAGTTTTTTCGCCAGTGTCTAAGGTGTTGGTCACGAGTAAAGATGTGCTGTGCTGAGCTCCACTGGAGCAATCCTTGCTGGGGCTGGCCATGCAGCCAGATCCATTCAAAGTGTCTTTTTGGACGAATGGAATGGCACCAGGGCCTCGTATACGAAGAAACAAGGTCTTGCCTGTAACGCTTCTCTTTAGAGAGCTGGACCCCGGGATCCAGTACTTTTTGGTATGAAGACCATAAAGTTTTTACTGGTGGTGGTGCTATTACAGGTCCAGGATTGTGGGTTTCCTCGAGGATCCCCAGCTCCTGAAGGTTTAATGGAACCCACCATGAAGGGTGAAGATTGGGTCTGTTGGTTTACCACAGAAAACCCTGCGGCGGGAAAGGTAAGTAGAGTTTTCTAAGAAATTTTTTACATTTTCTTATGATTGTCTCCTTTAAATTTAGTAAGTGTTGTCATGCCTATGTGTCACCACTGGGGGCTGTATTGAGCACTTACCATCTTATGTTTCTCAGAAAGCCCACGTTGTGTCTAGGAAGCAGCAGTTTCTTCTTCCTCCGGCCAAGCAGGAGATCTCCGGTAAGTCTGGGGGGGTTCCCTCTCCCCCCCCCCCCAGATGCCCCCCTGTGCTGTTTTTTCGCCCCCTCTTCTCGGGGAAAGAGCGCCAAAAGAAAGTTTAAAAAATAAAAACGTGCGAACGGCACACCGCTCGGCTTCCAGACCCCCACTCGACATTCCTCCTTTCCTCCCTGTGGATCCCATAGGATCAGGAGCTCGTGCAGTAAAGAGCTCTTTTTAAAAAAGAGTAGATGGGCCATGGGCAACGGGGGGGGGGGGGGGGCGGCTTAGCACGGCATTGGTGTCCTCCAATGTCCAGTGCAGGTAGTTATGTTTTAAAAGGCACCATTTGTGCTGTTACATGCTGCAGGAGGGACACGAGCAAAAGATAAGAGGTTTGGTGACACAGGCATTCCTTTTGACACATTTGTTACTGCTTCAGGCTGAGCATATTAATAGCAGCGACAGGGCTGGACTATTGCTCAAGCAGTGGATGCATTCCTTCTGGTAGTACCTCTGCTTTGTGCATCAGGCTATGGTCAGAAGGGGGGTGAAAAACACCTAAAAAAAAAAAAAGGGCTCTAGAAGGACTGCTACAGTCACACAGAAGCCTAGATCCATCCCAGTAAAGATGGCATCCTCCCCTGAGAGTAATAGGGCTGGTCAGAGTGAGCCATCAGGAGGGGCAAGTGTTGCAGCTGCTCTTAACACTGCAGCCCCTGTATATATTACTAAGGAGGTTTTTTCTTCAACCATTTTAAGCTTGGAGCAAAAAATTGATGCTTTAATTGCATCCCAGAGTGTGACTAAGCGCAGCAGGTCCCCGTCTATTGCTCAGGACCCTCTTGCTGAGGAACAAGGAGCGAGAGATGACAAATTTCTTTCAAAGGACCAGGAAGAGGCTGAAGTCTCCTCTTCCGAAGAACCTGATATGGAAGTGTCAAGTTTGCAGGAAAGATTTTTGGTACAGTCTCTCACTGAATTGGTCCGCTCCACATTTTTACTGCCAATAACGCAGTCAGTCGATGAGCCCACTTCTGGTTTGGGTTCACTAAAACCTCCCCAATCTATTCATTCTTTTCCTATCCATTCATGGCTAAGGAAGCTAACGTAAGTTTTCAATACTTTATCCTATGGAGGAAGAGTTTTATAAGAAATAGGGAATTCCAGCAATTAACGCTGCTATATCCTCTGTAGATAAAAATCTGACTTGTCCAGTAGACAATGCTCATATGCTAAAGGATAAGAAGTTGGAGTTCCTTTTTAAAAACGATTTCACTAGCAGGTTCAGTCGTCCAACCTGCGCTGGCACCGATCGGAGTATCTCAGTCCTCAAAGGACCAGTTTATAGAGGTACTCAGTTATTCCTGATCAGCAGGCCCAGGATTTGGCCAGAATACTAGAAGCGTTGTGTTTTACAGTAGACGCTATGAAAGATTCTATTCTCCAGGCCTCACGGTTCATGCTAGGGCTGGTACATGTGCGTAGAATCCTATGGTTGAAAAATTGGTCAGCTGAAGCGCCATGCAAAAAGCTCTTGGCCAGTTTCCCTTTTCATGGTGGACGGTTGTTTGGAGACTATCTGGATAAGTATATCCAAAGAATTTCTAATGGGAAAAGTTCCCTTTTACTGGTTAAGAAGAAGTTTAAGCATTTTTCTTTTAAACGTGCTTCTTCCCCAGTGCCAGGGGCATCAGCCTCCAGGCAGTCACGATGGCCTCCACCGTCAGGTTCAAGAGGTAAACCTCAGAGTCAGTCCCAGGGCCAAAAAAGGACCTGGGGGAAGAAACCCACAAAACGCAATACTAAAGCCTCCTTATGAAGGGGCACCCCCACACGCTTAAGTAGGGGGGAAGGCTTCTACAGTTTTCAAAGGTCTGGCTGGAACAATGTCAAGACAGATGGGTGGCTTCCTCAATTTCCCTAGGTAACAAACTAGAGTTCAGAGAGTCCCCCCGGCTCCTCGTTTCTCAGATCAAACGTTCTCAGAGATCCAGTAAAAAAAAAGTCTCTTTCTAGCTTTGGATCATCTCTTGTCTCAAAGAGTGATAACGGTGGTCCCATTGGAAGAGCAAGGTTTGGGGTTTTATTCAAACCTGTTCACGGTTTCAAAACTAAACAGAGATGTCAGACCCATTTTAGATCTCAAAGATCTAAACCGGTTTTTGAATATCCTTTCTTTTCGCATGGAGTCCATCCGATCAGTATTCTCCATCCTACAAGGGAGAGAACTTCTGGCATCAATCGAGATCAAGGATGCTTATCTCCATGTGACGATTTTCCCCACTCACCAGAAATTTCTACACTTCGAGATGGAAAATCTTCATTTCCAGTTTGTAGCTCTGCCTTTTCGGTCTAGCTACTGCACCTCATGTGTTTACAAAGGTCCTGGCTCCTCCTTTAGTCAGGCTAAGGGCTCAAGGTATAACGATATTAGCCTACTTGGATGATCTACTCTTGATAGATCAATCAGTAGCACACTTAAACCAAACTTTGGTCACCGCAGTCAGCTACCTGGAATAACTAGGTTGGATTCTCATCCTAGAGAAATCCTCCTTAAAACCATCAAGGAGATTACAGTACTTGGGGCTGATCATAGATACAGCTCAGAAGAGGGTGTTTTTGCCCCAGGAAAGGATCAGTTCCATAAAGGAACTGATTCAGTTGGTCAAAACAAAGAAGAATCCTTCTATTCGACTTTGCATGAAATGGTTGGGAAACATGGTGGCTTCTTTCGAGGCCATTCCTTATGCGCATTTTCATTCAAGACTGCTGCAAAACAGTATCCTGTCACCTTGGAACAAGAAGTTCCAAGCTCTGGACTTCCCAATGCTTTTATCCCCCAATATGTGTCAGAGCCTCAATTGGTTGAAATCCAAGAATGTTCAACAAGGGAAATGCTTTCTACCAGTTACCTGGAAGGTGGTAACAGATGCCAGCCTTCTGGGCTGGGGAGCAGTCCTGGAAGAAGCGTCTGTCCAAGAAAAATGGTCCAAATCAGAGATGACCTTGCCTATGAATATTCTAGAGATTCAGGCAGTACGCCTGGCCCTGGAGGCCTGGACGTTCAGACTAAAGAATTGTCCTGTCAGAATCCAATCCAACAATGCCACAGCGGTGGCCTATATCAATCATTAAGGGGTCATGAGAAGTCGTGCGGCCCAGAAGGAGGTGAATCATATTCTTTCTTGGGCAGAAAACAACATTCCTTGCCTATCAGCAATTTTCATTCCAGGGATAGAGAATTGGCAGGCGGACTACTTAAGTCGCCAACAATTGTTCCCAGGAGAATGGTCCCTTCATCCCGACATCTTTCTGTCAATATGTCAAAAATGTGCAGTTTCGGACATGGATCTGTTTGCGTCCAGGTTCAACAACAAGATCAACAACTTTATGTCAAGGACAAGGGATCCGATGGCATACGGAACAGATGTTTTCACTGATCTATGCATTCCTTCCTATTCTGCTGCTTCCGCATCTTCTTTGCAGGATCAAGCAAGAAGGGAAAGTGGTGATTCTGGTGGCCCAGGAGATTTTGGTTTGTCAAGATCATAAAGATGGCGGTAGGGGACCCTTGGACCCTACCACTGTGGCCAGACCTTCTCTCGCAAGGTCCGGTGGGTTTTCAGGTCCAGTAGTTTCTACTTTGGTTAATGCTAGGCCAGCCTCCAGAGTCCTATACTATAGAGTCTGGAAGGCATATATCTCCTGGTGTGAATCCAGGGGTTGGCACCCCCAGAAAATATGTCATAGGTAGGACCCTTGAATTCCTACAGATGGGATTAGTAATGAAGCTGGCCTTGTGAAGGGCCAAGTGTCAGCCTTATCAAAATTTTTTTAACAACCACTTGCTTCACACTCTCTGGTTCGTAACTTTATTCAGGGGGTAACGTGGATTAATCCCCCAGTTAGGTCATCCCTGAACCCCTCGGACTTAAATTTAGTCCTGTCGGCTTTACAAAAACAGCTTTTTGAGCCAACTTGAGGTATTCCCTCGGTCCTCTTGACGAGGAAAATAATTTTCTTGGTTGCCATATCTTCTGCAAGAAGAGTATCGGAGTTGGCTGCTCTTTCTTTTAAAGAGCCATATTTGATTATTCATAAGGATAAGGTTGTATTGCGGGCTCATCCTAATTTCCTACCAAAGGTAGTGTCAAGTTTTCATTTAAACCTGGATATTGTTTAAGTCACTACATTCTCTTGATGTGTTGAGAAGTCAAGGTCTATTTGAAAGTCACCGCTCGGATTCTTGCTCGCATTCTTAAAACAGATGTTTTGTTTGTGTTGCCTGACGGTCCTAAAAGAGGACAGGCAGCGTCAAAATCTACTATTTCTAAATGGATTTGTCAAGTGATTGTTCAAGCTTATGGTTTAAAAAGGAAAATTCCTCCTTTTCATATTAAAGTGCACTCCACCAGGGCTGTTAGTGCTTCTTGGGCAGTGCATCACCAAGCCTCCATGGCTCAGATCTGCAAGGCCCCAACTTGGTCTTCAGTCCATACATTTAACAGATTCAATCAAGTAGATGTAAAAGGTCATGAGGATATCACCTTTGGGCGCAGTGTACTGCAGGCTGTAGTATAAGTCCTCTAGTCTCTTAGTGCCCTACTTTTGTTGTGTCTCTTTACCTTCAGTTGGCATTTATATGGGACATCCCACATAGTAACTACTATGGCTCTGTGTCCCGTGATGTACCATAAGAAAATAGGATTTTTTTATAACAGCTTACCTGTAAAATCCTTTTCTTTGAAGTACATCACGGGACACAGCGGTCCCTCCCTTCTTGGTATACACGTGTATTACTTTGCTACAAAACTGAGGTACTCCCAGTAGTGGGCGGGGTATATAGGGAGTGCACTTTTTTGTCTTAGGGGGTGCCAGTGTCCATCACCTGAAGGTGGCCTATAACCCACATAGTAACTACTATGGCTCTGTGTCCTGTGATGTACTTCAAAGAAAAGGATTTGACCGGTAAGCTGCTATAAAAATCCTATTTTTGTGTGTGAATGTTTATGTACAGCCATGGCCAAAAGCATTGAGAATTAAATATATATTTTCACAAAGTCTGCTGCCTCAGTTTTTATGATGGCACTTTGCAATTAATTGCAATTCATCTGATCACTCTTCATAATATTCTAGAGTATATGCAAAGTCCCTGTTTGCCATGAAAATTATCCCATAAACATTTTTCACTGCATTTGTGAAGAAGGCTTCAGGGTGCCCAAGAAAGTCCAGCAAGCGCCAGGACCGTCTCCTACAGTTGATTCAGCTGCGGAATCAGGTCACCACCAGTGCAGAACCTGCTCAGGAATTACAGCAGGCAGGTGTGAATGCATCTGCACGCATTGTGAGGTGAAGACTTTTGGAGGATCACCATGTGTCAAGAAGGGCAGCAAAGAAGCCACTTCTCTCTAGGAAAAACATCAGGGACAAACTGATATTCTGCAAAAGGTACAGGGATTGGATTGCTGAGGACTGGGGTAAAGTAATTTTCTCTGAATCCCCTTCTCGATTGTTTGGGGCATCTGGAAAAAACTTTGGAGAAGAAAAGGTGAGTTCTACAATCAGTCCTGTGTCATGCCAACAGTAAAGTGGGAGTGCTTCTCAGCCAAGGGAGCGGGCTCACTTACAATTTTGCCTAAGAACACAACCATGAATAAAGACGGGTACAAAAACATCCTCAGAGTAACGTCTCCCAACCATCCATCAACAGTTTGGTGACAAACAATGCCCTTTCCAGCATGATGGGAGCACCGTGCCATAAGGCAAAAGTGTTAACTAAGTGGCTTTGGAAACAAAACATCAAAATCTTGGGTCCATGACCAGGAAACTCCCCAGACTTTAGCTGAACTTGTGGTCAATTGGTCAAAAAACCTAAACAAATTAACAAATTGTTAATGAAAGGAACAATATCGCGCTAAACTTTGGTGAATGACTAAATGAACAGGTGTAACCCCTAAGCAGCTACATAAAAATGTGACGAAAATTTGATCAACAATGGGAATGGAAATGTAGCGCTAAACCTAAAAACCATGCACTGAGAAGTGTCGAAAAATTAATGCCTCATACCGACAAAAATAAATGACAGAGTGACTGTCTAGTGTGAATTACAAACCAAAACACATCTAACATGAATGCATATAAACAATAAACCATACATGCATATGATTAGTGCCTGTGAAGTGCATATAGAGTGCGTATAAACAATGAACCATACATGCATATAATTGAAGCCTGTAAGGAATTAGTGAAATGAATGGGAATGTCCACCATACAAAAAACACTTCAAATGAATGAATGTCCCAATGTGATGAACAGGTGTAAATCTCAGGAATAAGTGAACACCAACAGGAATAACTTGGACTAGATCCTCTTCCAGCATTCAGATCAATAAGGAAAAATAGATGTATGCTTACCAAAGCAAGTGGACTCCCTGTCAGCGACAGGAAAGTCAAACAAGCCTGTAGTGTCCAGACACCGATGGATGGAACCTCACTGGCACGAACTGATGGAATCCGTGGGCTTCTCACTGGGCGATGGTGGAGCCGGTCTTCCAGGGCCCAAGACGGAAACGGGTACACGGCTGTGAACGCAGGACCACGAACTCCAATAGGTCAGACCGAACTGCAGGCAGGGTATGAGAACTGATGGCCAAAGACCACTATGATGGGGTCAAGGCTCTCATATGATGTTTGTCAAAACGGCATGTGGAGAGAGAAGAAAGGAGGGGAACTCCAATAGTGCAGATCAGCATGGAAGGTTTTATTGAAAGAAATCCACCAATACAAAAATAAAACAATAAAAGTGATCACGATTAGATTAAAAGCAGTATGGGGATAGGTGGAACCTCGCCCTACGCGTTTCGTCTTAGACAGACTTCAACTGGGGCATCTACCTGTCCCCCCACACTGCAGACATATATATATAAACATTTCATAAAATGACAACCAATCATCAAATGCCCATAGTTGGTGTTCTGAAAATATTGATTGGCTCTGAAAGCACCATGTGACAGGAAGTGGGGATGGGAATGGATAACATGGCCAATCAACTTTCAGACCGGGCCAGAAGAACCGAGTGTATGGTGGAAACCACCCACATGTTACATCCATTCTCATGAGGCTCCTCCCAGACACATGGTAAGTTTGGCGCCAAATTCTCTCACCCAATCGGCAGGACGATAACCTGGCGTCCAATAAAGTGGGCCAATCAGATTTAACTTGGACCATGAAGACTCGAGGAACACCAGATCTGATTGGTCTGAAAATGACCAATCAGAGGCAGCGAGAACCAGGCGTCCAATCCCGGGCAGAATGGAGTCCGGAATTGGTTTGGCGCCAATAAGTGATGACGACGTGGTGACGCACGCTGCGTCCCTCCGTCGGAAGTGACGCGACTGGGACAGAGTGGCAGTGAGACGCCCCGGCATATGGAAATCAACGCCGGCAGCGTCAAACTCCATCTTGGCGTGATGACGTCACCGCTCCCAGAGCACCCGAAGTCAGCCCAAAGCTCGGACTGTACGTGATGGCGTCAGACGTCCATAGACGTCCAGTATCAGTACAGTTCCTCCGTTGACTACGTGGTACCGATCGGAGCCATTGGGGATGGTGACAGCACGACCGTACCCATTCTGGTCGGTAGGTTTGAAATATGTAACGATTCCAAATTGTGGTCAGTCACCTTGATCTCAAGGTGGTGAATATCATATCGTCTTGATACACAATGGATTCTAGCTTCCTAATAGTATCTGCAGTGTCTTTCAAAAAGGGGGGACCAATCTCACTAGGGGCTGTAGGTAAAAATCCACATACTTCCCTATTCTTGCTGTAACAGAATCAAGGTAGACGATTTTTCCACACAAGCGATGGTTTTTGAAACAACGCTTCATAGAAAAGGGTTATAAATCTGAGGATCTCGATTTGGAGATTGACCGTATTCAACAAATCGATCGTAAAACTCCACCAGACATTTAGCTGAACATGTGTAGTGCAATTACTGGTCAAAAAACCAAAAACATCAAAATCTTGGGTCCATGACCAGGAAACTCCCCAGACTTTAGCTGAACTTGTGGTCAATTGGTCAAAAAACCTAAACAAATTAACAAATTGCAAGCATTGATTATTCAAGAATGGGCTGCCATCAGTCAGGATGTAGCCCAGAATTTGATTGACAGCATGCCAGGACCAATTGCAGAGGGTCAACACTGCAAATATTGACTCTGTATAAACTTAAAGTGTTACTAAACCCAGTAATATGAAGCTTATAAATCTTCTTTTTACATTAAAATACTGCCACTATATACCTTTTTGGCTGATCTGTATACCATGGTCCCATGAAAAACTGCAGGGTTTGCCTGAGTGCTCAGGTAGGAGGAGATTTCTCCTACAGCCTGTGTCCTCATGCTGTTATGGGAGGCGGATCATCCATCAATCAAGATGTGACATCCCACCGTGTTCTTTTTTTAGTTGCTGGGCATGAAGGAAGAAGTATACACACCCACATGTGTGATGTCATATCGTGACCTGAAAAGCTCAGCTCAACAAGGAAATATTCTCTCCATTAATAGAGAGCAAACTGAGCATGTGCAGGGGGACCACTCTGACTCTGTCTTAGCTGGCCTTGCCCAGAGAGACCCTGCAGAAGGGGGGAGGATCTGTGCATACAAGATCTAAAAGTCTTTTTAAACCATACAGAGGCTTAACCCCTTAAGTTCCACAGTTAGTATAACAAGCATGCTATTCTGCATATACAGACAGATTTTACTGTTGTGGGTTTAGTAACACTTGAATGTAATTGTCAATAAAAGCCTTTGACACTCATGAAATGCTTGTAATTATATGTCAGTATACCATAGTAACATCTGACAAAAAGATCTAAAAACACTGAAGCAGCACACTTTGTGAACAATTTTATATTTGTGTCATTATCAAAACTTTTGGCCATGGCTGTATATATAGGTCTGAGAGATGAAGAAGATATCTAGCAGGATCAGATCCCAGATCGTGATCAGTTAGCTGTCCTATGATATCTCGCACTTTAGACCAGAAATCCTCTAGTTTCCAACAAGACCAGAAAATATGGAGCATATTACCCTCTGCCTCTCCACAACACCAGCAAGTATTTGTCCTTTCTGGATAGATTTTCTGCAACAATGATGGAACTTTGTACCACCGCGTAAGATTTTTGTAGCACAGCTCTTGATATTTACTAGCAGTTGAGGAGTAATGGGCAAAGTATAGAATATAACTCTGCTGCTCTTTGGAGAATGTAATACCCAAGTCTCTTTCCCATTTCTGGAGGAATCTGGGAACAGAGCCCTCAAGCGGATCTGTTAACAATTTATATACCTCGGATACCCCATGGGCAGAGGGTGCTTCTATCAAACATAGATTTTCCAAAGGTGTGTTTGAACGGTCTGACCTCTCCCCGCGAAGAAGAGAGCTAAGAAAATGAGTAAGCTGTTGCATCTGCCACAGGTCCAGTGGCGGATTAAACAGCGACTGTATTTCCGCTCTAGTCTTCAGCCTAGATTCTTCAAGATAATCGCCTAGACTAAATCTACAGTGGTGTGAAAAAGTGTTTGCCCCCTTCCTCATTTCCTGTTCCTTTGCATGTTTGTCACACTTAAGTGTTTCGGAACATCAAACCAATTTAAACAATAGTCAAGGACAACACAAGTAAACACAAAATGCAATTTGTAAATGAAGGTGTTTATTATTAAAGGTGAAAAAAAATCCAAACCATCATGGCCCTGTGTGAAAAAGTGATTGCCCCCCTTGTTAAAACATACTATAACTGTGGTTGTCCACACCTGAGTTCAATTTCTCTAGCCACACCCAGGCCTGATTATTGCCACACCTGTTCACAATCAAGGCATCACTTAAATAGGAGCTGCTTGACACAGTAAGGTCCACCAGAAGATCCTTAAAAGCTACACATCATGCCGAGACCCAAAGAAATTCAGGAACAATTGAGAAAGAAAGTAATTGAGATCTATCAGTCTGGAAAGGGTTATAAAGCCATTTCCAAAGCTTTGGGAATCCAGCGAACCACAGTGAGAGCCATTATCCACAAATGGCGAAGACAAGGAACAGTGGTGAACCTTCCCAGGAGTGGCCGGCCGCCCAAAATTACCCCAAGAGCGCAGCGACGACTCATCCAAGAGGTCACAAAAGACCCCACAACAACGTCCAAGGAACTGCAGGCCTCACTTGCCTCAGTTAAGGTCAGCGTTCATGCCTCCACCATCAGGAAAAGACTGGGCAAAAATGGCCTGCATGGCAGAGTTCCAAGGAGAAAACCACTGCTGAGCAAAAAGAACATCAAAGCTCGTCTCAATTTCTCCACAACACATCTTGATGATCCCCAAGACTTTTGAGACAACATTCTGTGGACCGATGAGACAAAAGTGGAACTCTTTGGAAGGTGTGTGTCCAAGTATATCTGGCGTAGAAGGAACACTGCATTTCAGAAAAAGAACATTATACCAACAGTAAAATATGGTGGTGGTAGTGTGATGGTCTGGGGCTGTTTTGCTGCTTCAGGACCTGGAAGACTTGCCTTGATAAAAGGAACTATGAATTCTGCTGTCTACCAAGAGATCCTGAAGGAGAATGTCCGACCATCTGTTTGTGTACTCAAGCTGAAACGAACTTGGGTTCTGCAGCAGGACAATGATCCTAAACACACCAGCAAGTCCACCACCGAATGGCTGAAGAAAAACAAAATGAAGACTTTGGAGTGGCCTAGCCAAAGTCCTGACCTGAATCCTATTGAGATGTTGTGGTATGACCTTAAAAGGCCGTTCATGCTTGAAAACCCTCTAATGTAACTGAATTAGGACAATTCTGCAAAGATGAGTGGGCCAAAATTCCTCCAGGACGCTGTAAAAGCCTCATTGCACGTTATCGCAAACGCTTGGTTGCAGTTGTTGCTGCTAAGGGTGGCCCAACCAGTTATTAGGTTTAGGGGGCAATCACTTTTTCACACAGGGCCATGATGGTTTGGATTTTTTTTCACCTTTAATAATAAACACCTTCATTTACAAATTGCATTTTGTGTTTACTTGTGTTGTCCTTGACTATTGTTTAAATTGGTTTGATGTTCCGAAACACTTAAGTGTGACAAACATGCAAAGGAACAGGAAATGAGGAAGGGGGCAAACACTTTTTCACACCACTGTATCTTGTTTCAGAGTTTGTTTAAAACAGCTATCTGTATAGCCTGGGGGGAATGCCGGATTTCCCCATCACTGGGTAGAGCTGAGTCATTTCCCCATCTGTCTTTGAAAAAAGATGGCTTTGTTGCACTACTCTCAGGGTTGCCCCTATAAGGGGGTGATGCCTTAAGGTTCCCGGTAATCTTGACCGTAACCATGGCACACATTGAAGTGGGATCTCAGTGCAGGATTGTTCAATCGCTACCCAGGCTTTATGTCCCCCATCTGTACACCAATCTAGAGTGACTCTTGATGGACCAGATGGATGGGCTTGTGGCTGGATCAGTATCTTGGAACAGAGCTCCACTTCGACTTAGATGCCTGCAAGGTGGAGGTGGGGTACTGGTATGGGCTGGTATTATTAAAGATGAGCTGGTTGGACCTTTTCAGGTTGAAAATGGGCTCAAAATCCAACTCCCAAATCTACTGCCAGTTTTTAGAAGACACTTTCTTCAAGCAGCAGTACAGGAAAAAGTCTGCATTTTTCAAGAAGGCCATGATATTTATGCAGAACAATGCTTCATTGCATGCATTGAAATCCACTGTCCTGTGTAAGTTCACCTTACAGATTTTTCTGTAAAGGTGAACTTACCCTTTAAAGATGAAAGAATGACATAGCCCCCTTCCTCACCTTACCTAAACCCTATTGAGAACTTGTGGGCCCTTCTTAAATGGGAGATTTAAGGTGAAGGAAAACAGTACACCTCTCTGAACAGTGTCTGAAAGGCTGTGGTTGCTGCTGCACAAAAAGTTGATTGTTAACAGATCAATAAACTGACAGACTCCATAAATGGAAGGCTTATTACTGTTATTCAAAATAAGGGTGGCTTATTGGTCACTGATTTATTTTATTTTTTTAAATATCAGAAATGTTTTTTTGAAAGTTTTGAGTTTGTTTATTATCACTTTAACAGAAAAGTGAGATATGAACCTTTTTTATTTAGTTGCATAATAAATCTGCACACTAATAGTTGCCCAATAGTTGTGCACACAGATATTTTTCTATGAAAGCCAAAAGCTCACTTTTACTTTCTTAAATATTCAGCTTTGAGGTTTATTAACATTTTTGACTGACCGAGAGCACAGCAGTTGTTCAGTAATGAAATAAAGCCTTAAAAATACAACTTGCCTAATAAGTGTGCACAAAGTGTTTATATATATATATATATATAAACACTTAACAGATTTCAACTAGGTGATATAAGTGAAGAAAAAAATTAACTAATAGGAACACAACAATATTCTCTTTTGGGCAAGAGATCTTAATCCTGTCCATAAGGTGGTGCTAGTAACATTTTTTTCAGTTTACAAGACCGAACCGAAAGGAAAACCTGCAATTCTACATTAATGAAGCAACTCCGATTAGTTTATTAACCACATCAGACCTAGAATGTTTCACTCCCTTCCATTTTTTGCGATACGGCACTGCATTGCTTTAACTGACAATTGTCGTGCGATGCTGTACACAAACCAAATTTTTGTCCTTTTTTTGCCAGAAATAGAGCTTTCTTTTGATGGTATTTTGGGGGCCTAAAAATGTTTGCCATTTAGCATACTATATAGCAAGTGTTTATTAGGAAGAAAGCAGGTTTAAAATATATGAAATGTTTTATTCGTTCTTTAGACAAATGCTGATTGATCTTAAGGAAAAAGAAATTCCAGAACTAAGAAACCAGTTGGTGGCAATAAACCGGGAAATACAGCGTTTAAAGAATGATGTAGAAGAGCAAGAAACTCTGATAGCAACTTTTATGTCTGAGGAAGACAGTGCAAAGGCCTGTCTACAGGACATATCCCTAATGGAGAGGTATCAGGTAAGTGGCAGAGTTTTGGCCTATGTTTAATAAAGCACTAATCACTGTCTAAAGTTTAATGACCTGTAACAGTCAATCAACCTTCATTTTTTCTTGTTCTGAAAGTGAAACCTTAATATTTTCGGTAACTATCAAGCATTGTTGTATATGTGTATTTTTAAATCAGACAGTTAATCTTTTTTATGTCTGTGTTATGCTCAATGTGTAACACAATTCATTTGTTTGGAATAGCATCCCAATGCATTGTAGTGCACCACAACATAGAGTAACACACTGCCCTCTGTTTTTTATTTGCTAGTATTGTCTAGCACAGGGTTGGAGTCATCTGACAGGTAGATTGCGACCTGAAATGCCGCTGGCTCCTGACTGAACCTGTCACTTGTCAGATCAGAGCGGCCATCTACAACAGACGAGCCAAGTTAAAGTCCTAAGTTTGAAGATGCATGGCAGTGCACAAGGATCACCGTTTCAAATGTTTTAATAAAAATCTATTGAAAGTCAAAATGCAGAGTGGCGTCAGGTTATATAGGAGGACACATAGGTGGCTTGTCCTTCAAAGCTTTGTTAGTGTCCAATCACATACAGGTTTGAGTATATAAACCAGGGCCTATGAATACCAATTGTGTGTCCTGTACTTGGCTCTGTAAGATTTTATCCATACTGTAAGCTATGGAATTTACAGTCAAAATTCCTTTTATTTACCGCTGATCCAGGAAATGTAAATAATGTCAGTTTTTATACAGTAGAATTGGTATACAACATCTAATTATATCACCATGTCACTGAGATATTTAAATATGCCCAAAAAAGTGACACTTCATTGACTTCATTAGAAAGTGCTAGATGCCTTTATTGTTTCTGATCAAGATGCTGACTTGGTCAGTCTTCTTCCGGTGCCTTTTTATATTTTTAACTGGTGTATCTTTACTATCTGTCGCATGTACTCACTCTAAGGGCCTTACCATTCTGGTCCCTGGTCTCTTGCACACCGGGTAGTGACATGACAAAATAAATGTACAAATTCACTTTTTATCTTTTTGGTTAAATTTTAGGTTTTGGTCTGATAGCAGTTAAATTTTTTGCAATCTTTACTAGCATATGTACATTTATGTGTTACAAACACATCCCTTGTAGCCAGTTTCAAAGCTTAGAAATTTTCCAAACCACTTTTTTTTTCCCCCCGAACAGAGATGTTCTTGTAGTCATCTACTGCAGTCATTTTCTACTTGCTTGCTTTTTTCATTTTATATGACAGAAATCCATGTGTGGCTTTCTTAAAGCCTAATTTAAACTTTTTTTTTTTTTCAACTTCCTAAGCAATCGGGATGCATAACAAGTGAAAAAATAGCATTTTTGTTGACACATGGCATCCTTACAGTTCTGATCACACAAACACGATTCCGTTTTATAGTACAGATACTTACCTCATCGCTACTAACCCCCTGAAGAAGGAATCAATATTTTGAAACGTGTCGGGGTTTGGTGCATGTTATGGTTATGTCTCACTTGCCATGAGGCCAATTAAATTTCCTATATATATCCATGTTTTGTTTCTTATTGGTGTTTTAGTTGCCATGCCAGCCATGTTATATTCTTGTGCCATTTAACACTATCGTATCAATAAAATTTGTATTACTACTTTTTTATATATATATCTTTCTCCTGTGTTTTTTGTAAATTATGGGCCCACATCTCATTTTTGGTAGGAGAGATGATGACAGCGCTATCCGGAACTCAATGAGGGGGTGGAGTCTCCAGTCAAATAGTGCTGAGCCGATGTAAAAGCTAATCGGTTTATTGAAGATAAATTACAGTACATACGATACCAGGCCAGTGTAGGTGAAAAAACATGGGCTATTGTCCGGTGGGCAGAAGGATGGAAAAAATCTGCCGTAATCATACAGCACATCTATGGGTGTAGGTCCATGGACGCTGGGAGCCAATCCAAAATCTGGCAGTACTCCCGTGTGACGTCACAGCAATGTCAGGGCGGAAGATCGTAGCTGCGACTACGCACTTCGTGCGTATGCTCTTTGTCAAATCACGGGTGTAGTGGCAACTGAAGAATTTAAAGCCCTTACAGATGAGGGTGGGGAGTGGGCAGGGCAGTACCGTTTGTTAGTCTCCAGGAATGCTCTCCGCACCTCCTATACTGCTTTCATCTTCTGCATAGTCTTGAGAAACGAGGCTGGTCACTGTTCCTGGAATGAGGCTTGAAGCGCACAGCCTCACTCTGAGCTCCACAACCCCTACTCAAACCACAACCAACTTCGGCTTGGCTCCCAGCATCCACGGACCTACACCATAGTTGTGTTGTATGATTATGCTGGAGTTTTTCTAGCCTTCTGTCCAGCGGACATTAGCCCATCTTTATCTATCTACACGAGCCTGGTATCAAATTTATCTTCAATAAACTGTGTAGCTTTTACATTGGCTTGGCACTGTTTGACTAGAGGCTCCACACCCTTATTACGTTTCGGATAGCCCTGTCTTCATCTTTCCTACCCAATTCAGTCACTCCATGTGTTTCTATGATGGCTGCATCGGATTAGCTCTGGGGCAGTGAACAGTGAGTTCCCCCATAGCGCCAGCGCCTGGAACATTGTGGTGTTATAATCCCATTTTGGGGGGGGGGGGGGGGCTTTTTCTCTGTACACTGCTTGATGAGGGTAGATTCAAGATATTTTTTTTGTTTTTATTTCAGATGGAGTTGAGAGATGTGGAGCGGAAGATAGCACAGCATGCTACTAAACTGCAGGGGGTGGACCTTAACCGTTCTGTTCAGCAGGTGAACCAAGAGAAACAAGAAAAGCAGCATAGTTTGGATAATGGTGCGTATGTGTAAAGCATTGCACTCTACAAGGTATATACTCCTGTACAGAAAGCCAATCCAACGGGTCCTCGCCCACAATCGAAGGGGCATACATATGCAAGATGAAGGCTTCACATAGTAAAGTATTGCAAGACATACAGTTTATTTAAAAGGTATTGCACTTACATTTATGTCAGTTGAAAACAGCATATAAAACACCAAAGCCGCAAATAGGTCCGTCTCCAGTTACAAAGATGGCTTAACATCAATTGTGCATGCGCCGCAGCGTGTGTGCGTGGCTCGGTCCTATGCATTTCATCAGAAATGACATCATCGGGCACGCACAGGAGCCATTCAAATATATGCAGAATCCAAAGAGGAGGGTCCACCATGATTGGTTAAAAACAATAAAAGGGACGTACTAAGTTTTAATATGTTAATTAAGCATCAGCAAGCCAGACAGTCTATTACAAATCATCAAGGTTGTAAATAATAAAAGAGGACTGGGTGCCATCGCCATCTTGTGGCTGATAACAAGAAGACCAGGAATAATTCTAAAAGCCTAATAATCTATAAGAAAAAATTATACAATACTAAAAGTTAAAAATGTATTAGAAATTTTATGTGAATCCCCATTGCTCAGGCATTACATACCAGAGAACAAACCAAGTGGGAAATCCCCTAATAAATAACAATTTAATGTTACAAATATAAAAGACACACGCATAATAAAAGCAAAAGACAAAATTACAAAACCATAAAGCATTTACAACAGGGGACGAATGGGAAGAAGGAAAACGACAATCAACAGTTATTGATAAAACAATTGATATTGCACTCCACAGTCAACCCCTGACGGGCATGGTTCCAAGTCAAAAAATTGTGTTTAGTCACGTTGTTTGGTTTAAACACTGCACCTTTTTACTAGTTTTATATGTGTCTGGTATCAAGGATATAGTGTTCAGCAGCTGGTCATTTAGCACAAAAGATATTTTTCCTCCTTTTTTTTGTTGATTATCTGCAGCTGTTTTTTGAGTTAATTACTTGTGTGAATCAGGCATCACATTGCAATATGGATGTATTTGACTATAGAACACAATATCAAATTAACATGGAGGGTGTTTTTGATGGGAAAGAGCCAAGGAAGAACCTTGCAGGATATTTTTTGAGGTAAATAAAAAATCTCATAACAGAAATACACACTAGATGGGTCATTGCTCTTTTAGAACAGTACATTAAAGATAATATGGTACCTAAGAACCTCAGGTGGGAAGTCAAACCCGTAAAAGGAAGATGAAGAAGGGATGGTTTACATACTTTAATGAACCAGGTATTGTTTTTTTGACATTTTTAGTTGCAAAAAAAACTACATCAGTTATCTTTACTTGATGCGGATATTAACATCATTAAAAATAAACTTATCCCATATAAAGATTACCCTGAATATATGCTTAACTCGATGGCTTTTAAAGCTACTCTCATTAAAGAGGAAGAAAAAGTACAAAAGAGACATTAAAGATTACAAGAGTAATGTCGTTTTTAAATGGCAATTGGAACTAGCCGGTTCTAATCAACCAGTGGTGCAATTCATACAAGAGACCCAGGTTGGGGCGGGCTCCCCATGATACTGCTTCCTCCCCTTGCAATAATGGGTGGGATAGAGACATAGGTGTTTACCAGTCATCTCCATGTACATATGGGAAAAATGGTTGGTCACACCAACAGTCTTTTAGAAAAAATTAACAAAATCCATGAGGGAGACCATCCAACCAAAGGAATTATCCCCCTTATTAAAGGGTCTCCTCTTCACCTCAGAGAGGCACAGGGGGACAACATCCATACAATAATAAGAGGGTGAAATGGAATTGCCCACATAGGGAAAACATCCCTCTAATATTTATGGTGCTGATACTTACAATGCCCCCTTGGTGGGTACAGAGAGGGACGATGAGCCAAGGGTGATTAGGGATCACCCTTTGGCTCCACCCTACTCTGGGAAAAATTGTAATCAGGGATGGTACCATCCTACAGGATTTTCATTCGGGCACAAGTGGGGTGTACAAAAGAAATGTAGACGCAAGGGAGGGACCAGAGGGGGGAGATGCCTTCTTTTTTATTTTAAACACTTCAGCCCCAGGAAGATTTTACCCCCTTCCTGACCAGAGCACTTTTTGCGATTCGGCACTGCGTTGCTTTAACTAACAATTGCGCAGTCATGCAACGTTGTACCCAAACAAAATTGATGTCCTTTTTTTTTTTTCCCAAATAGAGCTTTCTTTTGGTGATATTTGATTTTTTTTTTTTTTGCGCTATAAACAAAAAAAGAGCGTCAATTTTGAAAAAAACGCAGTATTTTTACGTTTTTGCTATAATAAATATCCCCCAAAAATATATAAAATAACTATTTTCCTCAGTTTAGGCCGATATGTATTCTTCTACATATTTTTGCTTATTAAAAAATTGCAATAAGTGTATATTGATTGGTTTGCGCAAAAGTTAGAGCACCTACAAAATAGGGGATAGTTTTATGGCATTTTTATTTTATATTTTTATTTTAAAAAATGTTTTATTAGTAATGGCGGCGATCTGCGGTTTTTATCAGGACTGCGACATTATGGTGGACACATCGAACATTTTTGACACATTTTTGGGACCATTGTCATTTATACAGCAAGGGGTCAGTGAAGGGGTTAAGTGTGTCCTAGGGAGTGATTCTAACTGTGAGGGGGAGTGGCTTGAACACAGAACAGTGATCACTGCTCTCGATCACAGAGCGCAGTAGATCACTGTCCTGTCACTAGGCAGAACGTGAAATGCTTTGTTTACATAGGCATCTCCCCGTTCTTCCTTTCCATGACACGATCGTGGGCACCCGGCGGTCTCAAATTCGCTCTTCCTCAGAATTTGAATACATTTCAAACATTTATTATTGTGCAAAAATACACACAGAGATTAAATATTTAAAAAAACTGTAGATTCCCTAAAACCACCAACTACAAGTAATAAGCGCTCCTGAATACAGATTAATATCTAGCAAATGTGATACATCTCATGAAATATGTCCAAATTAAGGAAAAAAACTGAGCTGCTGCCATAAACACCTCCTAAAATAGAAGGTTAACACATAAATAATAAATTAAACACACAACCAGGAATGCGCAAAGACAGCGCTGCAATAATCAGCCACGGTAAGTTCATAAAAATCTGTTTTGTTATACTGGTCAAAAGGTCTCATCCAAGCAAATGTCTCATCCTCAAAAGTGTAGACAATGTAGCAAAAATCTCTGTGTTAGCTCTGTGGTCAATTGTCACTGTCCAAACACAATGCAACCACCACAGCCTCCGATATTTATAAAAGAGTAAAGAAACTAATCCCCCCTATAGATTCACTTCTTACCGGTAGTGGGTTAATCAGCATATCACAATCTGGCAGTTTTGGATTTGTATACACCGACTTCTCATATTGACCGGCTTCTTCTCAGAGACATACACTGGCAGTGAGTTGCTAGCAGGTGGATCGGAGCAATGATCAAGTAGACTCATTCATATGGAGAGGGGGAAAAAATAAAACACTCCATAGCGTAATCCTGTTGATAACGTTTATTAAAACATATCACCCCCCCGTAGCAAGTACACTTACAACCTGAAACAGCAAGCTAGAGCACTATACACAGTTATGTCTTATGAATGAGATCACAGTGTTTGACATCGGCTTAACGGTGCGATTATTCAAACAATGACTTCACCTCTCAATGGGTCTAGTTCCAGGAAAGTCGTATAGCCACACCTTGACGCGTTTTGTCATCTAGGACATCATCTGAGGGCGTGGCTACACGACACAACTCACCCTTTATATCAGTGCTCGACGAATACCAGGCGCCAGGTCGCATTGGCGACTAGAATTAGCGACCTGGCGCCTGGGGCAGCACAGCTGGGGGGTATCCTGTCTCCATAGTGCACCCCCCCGCCGCACGCGCGATCGCGAAGGGCCGCGCCGGCCGGTAATTGAGGCCCCCGGCTTTGCGGCCTTGTGCAGTCCTATGGTACCTTGTAGAATCTGGCGCCCTCTTGTGGTGGACGTTGGTATGACACCCAGCAATGCTAATGGAGATTTTTGTTTTGTTTTCACTGCCTGCCTATCTCCTTCACTTAGAACCCCCAAACATTATATATATTTATTTTTCTAACACCCTAGAGAATAAAATGGCGGTCGTTGCAATACTTTCTGTCACACCGTATTTGCGCAGCGGACTTACAAGCGCACTTTTTGGGGAAAAATACTTTTTTTAATTAAAAAATAACACAACAGTAAAGTTTGCCCAATTTTTTTTATATTGTGAAAGATAATGTTACGGCGAGTAAATTGATACCAAACATGTCTCGCTTCAAAATTTTGCCCGCTCGTGGAATGGCGACAAACTTTTACCCTTTAAAATGTCCATAGGTGACGTTTAAAAAATTCTACAGGTTGCATGTTTTGAGTTACAGAGGATGTCTAGGGCTAGAATTATTGCTCTCGCTCTCGCTCATGTGTGGTTTGAACACCGCTTTCATATGCGGGCGCTACTCTTCTGCAAACAAGCTCGGCGGGATGGGCGCGTTTAAAATTCTTTTTTTTTCTTATTTATTTTAACTTTTAATTTTTTCACTGTTCTTTTGAAAAAAAAAAATTGTGTAACTTTTATTCCTATTACAAGGAATGTAAACATCCCTTGTAATAGAAAAAAGCATGACAGGACCTCTTAAATATGAGATCTGGGGGTCAAAAAGACCTCGGATCTCATATTTGCACTAAAATGCAAAAAAAAAAAAATGTTCCTTTTTTAAAGAGCTATGGGCAGAAGTGACGATTTGAAGTCGCTTCTGCCCTGCAATGACTTGGAGACAGGCGGGGGCCTTCTTCCCCTCACTCGTCTCCATGTCATTAAAAAAAAAAAAAAAAAAGAGAACCTGGCTCCTAACTTTTTTAGCTGGCTCCTAGATTCCAAGCAAGTTTGTCAAGCCCTGCTTTATATAATACAATCAATCAAGTTTGCATTGCGGGCTTAACCTGTTTTATGAGCACCTGTTGCTGCGTGTGCACATCTTTATTCCAAGCATCATACCCGCAGCGCGCTACACACAGAATTGAATCACTCATAATATTGTCAGCCATATCAATTCAAATCTAGTGAATGATTTAACAACACTATGTATTGAGATGTAGCAAATAGTGATTATGGTGTAACTAATATCAAGTGCCCAACCTAATCGGTCATTTAAAGATTGCTGTCCAACTACTATATGTAACCCTAGTCCAACTTGAACACATTGACAAGCCAATGAGCTTGCATCAATCGTGTCCTACTAGAATAGTAATATATGTAATGGAACCAGGGTACATTGCGTACCCCCCAGTCCACTTACATCCCTCTAAGAATGTTTTACATCAATTAGCTTAGTTGTCATAGCGATCGGCTCAAATCAACAATCAGGCTGGGCACATTTTGCTCGTTAACAACAGGGTCGGGCCGAGACATCACAGACAAGACGACACGTTAATGAATGCACATACCCATATCGCACAGGATACAATAAACGAATTTTGTATACAATTTAAAAAAATGACAGATGAAAAATAGGACATATTATAGACGTTCTATCAAAATAAATAAATAAATCCGAAACATAAGGCTGTAAGGTCTAAAGCCCAGAATATAAAATTGTAAGTACAAAAGTACTTGTGGTATAAAACTAGAGTTAAAAATTACTTATGAGATGTAGATAATTACTCGTTATCCATAATAAATCAGAAAAATCATGTAATAAAACCTAAAATGCAGAATATAAAATTGGATAGGAAATTACTTATAATATAAGAGATAGGTAATTACTCATTATTCAGGATAAATAATCGTGATAATACACAAATTCTATATATATAACCATATAGTGATAGTAATTAATCATAACTATAATAATGATAATTATTTAAAACACTATTATTAACTGCATGGGGATACAAATGTTTATATTGAAAACTGTTCCTAGTTTGCAAAGATGTTTATTACTGCACTTTAATATGTATTGCACTATGGAGGGGGCAGCTTGGTACTTCACTACCTATCCCCCCCCCCCCCAATACCCTTCCCCCTAACTCTGTACCAACATGCCTATTTGATAATGACTTTGTTATATTCATGTTACTTAATTTTTTTCTGAAAATAACAATAAAAATATATTCAACCTTTAACCACTTTCAGACCGGACCAATTTGCAGCCAAAGGACCGGGCCCCTTTTTGCGATTCGGCACTGCGTCGCTTTAACTGACAATTGCGCGGTCGTGCAACGTGGCTCCCAAACAAAATTGACGTCCTTTTTTTCCCACAAATAGAGCTTTCTTTTGGTGGTATTTGATCACCCCTGCGGTTTTTATTTTTTGCGCTATAAACAAAAATAGAGCGACAATTTTGAAAAAAATGCATTATTTTTTACATTTTGCTATAATAAATATCCCCCAAAAATATATAAAAAAACATTTTTTTTCCTCAGTTTAGGCCGATACGTATTCTTCTACATATTTTTGGTAAAAAAAAAAATCGTAATAAGCAATTATTGATCGGTTTGCGCAGAAGTTATAGCGTTTTCAAGATAGGGGATAGTTTTATAGCATTTTTATTAATAATTTTTTTTTTTATTAGTAATGGCGGAGATCTGCGATTTTTTTTTTTTTTTGTGACTGCGACATTATGGCGGACACATCGGACATTTTTGACACATTTTTGGGACCATTGTCATTTTTACAGCAATTAATGCTATTTAAATGCATTAATTCCTGTATAAATGACACTGGCAGTGAAGGGGTTAACCACAAGGGGGCAGTGTAAGGGTTAAGTATGCCTAGGGGTGTATTTCTTACTGTGGGGGGGGGGCGTGGCTGTCAGCTAGTGAATGCTGATCTCTGCTCCAATCACAGGGAGCAGAGATCGGCGTCACTAGTTGCTAGGCAGAATGGGGAGATGCTGTTTATCTCGGCATCTCCCCGTTCAGCCTTCCCGTGAGACGATCGCGGGGGTCCCCGCGGCGATCGAGTCCGCGGGGACCGCGATCGGACTCACGGGGGTCCCGACCGGCGCGGGAGCGCGCCGCTCCCGGCGCGGGAGCGCGCCGCTCCCGGCGCGCTCCCGATGGCACAGACAGGCTAAAGGAGGGACTTATATATACGCCCTCCTGCCTGTACGTGCCATTCTGTCGACGTATATCGTCGTGCGCCGGTCGGCAAGTGGTTAAAACACTATTATTAAACGAATACTGGAAATTGCTAAATAATTAATCTAACAAGAGACTAATACTCACTTATAAAGCAAATTGCGTCTAATTCGACGTCCATACCAAGCGCAAATAACGCACCCATAAGAAAGATCCACTTGGTCTCTCGTTGGGGAAATTTCCCTTACCATATTGGACCCCCTCCAATTGGGTAATATTTTATCAACACCCCAAAACTTCAAACCGGATGAATCCTGGTTATGATTTTTTTTTTAAATGTAAAGAAACACTGTGTTGTTCAAAACCCACCTCTGTATTATATATATGTTCAGACACACGTTTCTTTAAAGTTCTTTTTGTACGAACGACGTACATTAAATTACACGGACATTGAAGCACGTATACTAGATGCGTTGTAGTTGCAAATGATTTATGATTGGCTGTGGACGTGAATTCTGTCAACCCTCTAATATGACAATTCACTTTAGAGCAGGCTGTACATTTTCTACACGAATCGAACCCTGCTACATCCCAAAAAGTCCCTAGTCTCTTTGGAGGGTCAAGAACTTTTTTTACTATTTTGTCTCCATAGCTGGGAGCTTTCCTGTATATAAACACTGGGTTCTCTGGTAAAGCTGACTGTAACACTACCCATACATAATATATGCCAATGTTTTTTAAAAATATTTTCAATTTGTTTATACTGAACGTGGAAATTGGATATAAATCCCCATTCTTGTTTATTATTCACCCCAGGTTCTTTATTCAAAAGACACATATAACGTGGGGTAGCGGTTACTGATTGTATTATTTCCTCTAATTGTTGTTCATTGTAGCCCTTTTGGACAAACTTCTCCTTGATGACACTTGGGTTCTAAAATCACTATCCGTAGTACAGTGCCTTCTTATCCTCCTTATCTGCCCCTTAGGGATATTTCAAAGCCAATGTGGGTGATGCCCACTGTTAATTGGCAGATAACTATTCCTATCAGTGGGCTTAAAATAAACTGTCGTCTGTGTGTTCCCTGTTCTATGCATATACAGATCCAGATAATGTTCTTTACTAAATGAATAGTCCAACCTTATGTTATTCTTATTAGAGTTCAGTCCACGCAAAAATGTAACGATGATTCTGTACCTTCCCAAACAAAAAATAAGTCATCACATATTTTATAAAAGAGTAAACTCTCTTCTGTGAGAACACAAATTTATCCTCCCACTCCCCCATAAATAGATTTGTGAGGCTGGGGGCAAATTTGGCCCCCATCGCAAAATCTCTTCTTTGTGAATAAAACTCATGATTGTACCAAAAATTGTTGCGAGACAACAGCCTGTCTCAAAAAAATATTTTGCTCAAAAGGAATATCTCTACGGCTCAAAGCCCAATTCAAGGCCAGCAAAGCATTATCATGTTGGATAATACTATACAGAGAGGATACATCAGCTGTTACCAGATATACTTCAGTTTTTTTCCCGACAGGTCAATATCTTTTATTAGCTGTAGAAATGTTTTTGTATCCTTTAAGTATGCACATGTTTGTAACACACTTGATTGTAAAAAGTTATCAAGATACTGGCCCACTCTTGCAGGCACTGACCCTATGCTATTCATTATAGGGTGGGATGGAGGGTTGGTAGAATCTTTGTGGACCTTTTGGTAGGGTGTAAATAGTAGGTACCCTACAAAAGCTAGGAACTACATATTTTTTTATTTTATTTAATACTTTGCTATTATAACCCAAAGATATTCAAAATGGAGATCATTCTGATAAGATTTGGTCGGGTCCATACTCAATTTAACATATGTGTCCGTATCCAACAACATATTTTCCAAGAGATTAAATATTACCACTTGACCACTGGGCACTTCCTAACCAGACCAATTTTCATCTTTCGGTGCTCTCACACTTTGAATGACAATTACTCAGTCATGCAACACTGTACCCATATGAAATGTTTTGTCCTTTTTTTCACACAAATAGAGCTTTCTTTTGGTGGTATTTAATCACCACTGGGTTTTTTATTTTTTGCGCTATAAATCAAAAAAGACAGAAAATTCTTTGTTTCTGTTAAAATTTATTGCAGAGTATTGGCGGAGTACTGCAGAGTATGGGCACTGAGCAGCGCTGTGGGCACTACAGATCCAGCCCACAGTGCTGCTGCAAATAATCTCTCCCCCTCTCCCCTCGCACTGTACATATCGGTACAGAGAGGGGAGGGATGAACCGGCGTCATGACATGACGCCGGTTTGTTTACAAGTGATCGCTCCGTCATTTGACAGAGTGATCGCGTGGTAAACGGCCGTTTACGGTGATCCGTGATGCGCCGGGTCTTCTGAACCCGGCGGTCATGGATTTTTCCGGGAGTGCACCCCAGGGTGCGCACGAGAGCAAGATTCTGGGAGGAAAGCCAATGGACCCCCTCCCAGAATAAGCCGACCGCATGGGGACATTTGTTTTTATTATTTGGGGACATGTGTGTTTACTGTGTTGGTGACACTACACTGGTGATCAGTGAGTAAAAAGCTGTAAAAAAAAAAACAGCTCATACTCACTGATCACCAGCCGGCTGCAGCGATCCGCTCTCCTCAGCGACGACTTCCGCGTGAGGAGAGGAGAGCCGATTGCCTAGCAACCGGCTGTTTGCTTACATCACATGACGGCTGTGATTGGACACGGCCGTCATGTGATCAGGAGGGCCAATCACAGAGCCCTCCTGCCGATCCGAGCTGCGCCGTGTCCGTGTGACACAAGCGCATCAGGATCGCGCCGCTGTGTGGGCACGCGCACACACGATCCCCCTACTTCTGATAGGACGTTCAGGGAATTGATGCAGTAGTTAAAGTGGCTGTAAACCCTCGTTTACAACTTTATGTTACAGGTAAGCCTATATTAAGGCTTACCTGTAGCTAACAAGGATATCTCCTAAACCTGCACGGTTTAGGAGCTATCCCTGTATTTGCATGTGCCGATGTCATGCGGCACATGCGCACTTAAAAAAACTGAAGCGATGGCGCTATATGCCGATGCTTCAGTTGTACTGTGCCACTCTCGTGCGCATGCGCGGAGTGATGGCATCGCGCCTCCGGCTAATCACAGCGCCGGAGCCGCGATCCCCGGAAGTCACTCCGGGACAACGTCTCGGCAGTCGGAGGGGGAGACGTGGACCGATGCGGGGGCTTCGATCTGAGGTAAGTGATACATAATTAGCTAGTATGCTATGCATACTAGCTAATTATGCCTTTTGTCTTGCAGGGGTTTTTTTTATTTTTTTGCTGAGGGTTTACTTCCTCTTTAACTATGTAGGCCTAGACTATTTGTAGTCGGATTCAAAAACTTGACAGGGTTATGTTTCAAATTTTATTACAGGTACTTGTAGAACGCAGACAATTTATGCAGCTCGTTACATATATATTTTACATTCACATCAGTCCCTGCCCTCGAGGAGCCTAAATGCATAATCTCTGCTAGTATTAAAAAGCAGCTGCAGTGTATTGTACCTAATCATTTTCATATTCTTTTTTGTAATGTCTAGTTTCTGGTAAAATTGAGCTGCTGCGCCAGCGGATACAGGACCAACAAGAACAGATCCAACAACTGAAGAGTTCCGCCAATGAACTGCGAGCAGAGAAGCTGCAGATTTCCAGTAATCTTCAGCGTCGCCAGCAATTAGAAGAGCAAAGTGTGGAGATGACCACTGAGCTGCAGTGCCTGTCTAGAGAGATCAGGGTGAGAATACTGTGGAGTGGTCAACACATTAAGTGCTGATAAATGGGTCAAAACGAGAATGTCTGTGAGCACTTTCAAACAGATTTATTGCAGTAACACAAGATAAACAGTAATTTTACTACATATTACTGCAACTTGTGTCAATGTGCCCAACTAAATGTAGTGCATAGCTGTGCTTTGTAATTAAATTACAACCGTACTCCAACACACCTAGCAGCCCCACATATGCATTTTAGTGCTCCACAATACACTGATGTAAACCACAGAGTTTACCACTGTGGTAAAAGGCAGCCTATTCATTATAAACCATCTATTGTGTTGCTATGACAAAAATGCTGCAGGTCCATTCAAATCTGAGCTATGATGCATTGGCAGTCTATTCAAAATACTTTACAGTTACATGCATTAAAGCATGTGAAGCTTGTTAGAACCATATGAATGGGCAGTAAAATGTTAAGGTTAACTTGCAAATAAGGCTTATGCCGCGTACACACTATCGGAAATTCCGCCAGCAAAAGTCTGATGAGACCTTTTGTTTGGAAAATGCAACAGTGTGTATGCTCCATCTGACTTTTGCTGGCGTAATTCCAGCCAGCAAAAGATTGAGAGCATGTTCTCAATTTTTCGGTAGGTAAAAGTTTTGATCGGAAATTCCGTTCGTCTGTACCAATTCCGAGGCACAAAATTCCTACGCATGCTCAGAAACAATTTGACACATGCTCGGAAGCATGAACTTAATTTTCTCGGCTCGTCGTAGTGTTGCACCTCGTTCTTGATGGTTGAAAGTTCAGCAAACTTTTGTGTGACCGTGTGTATGCAAGCCAAGCTTGAGCGGAATTCCGTTGGAAACCATCCAAGATTTTTCCGACGGAAAATCTGCTCGTGTGTACGATTAAATGTAAATTTGTATGAATTAATGTAAATTTGTACGAATTAATGTAAATTTGTATTTCCAAACATTTCCTAAGGTAAATGCATGTCATGATTTCCAGATTTCCAAAAGGGATCACAGGTGTATTATTAGACTAGATTATAGAAACATTAATATCACCTTTGATTCTATGAGGGGAGACTATTAATCCACTATTAATCCATATTGTTAATGGAAAGCTATTTTTTATGATGATTTTATTGTGTGGCAGAAACAGAAATTTTATAGCACAGTGTCACATCGGAAATAAAAATCAATTAGAGGTGTCATATCTTGTTCATCTACATATTATGAACTGTCCACAATGCTTTTTGCATGTTGTTTTTCTTCAGAAGTTTAAAAAATGCCAGCCAGCTGCTCTTTTCTTGTTTTTCTTGTACAGAAATCAGTATGAGTGGAGACAGTTCAGTTCCTATTGAAATTTAGGGCAAACAAATGCACTTTGAACAAATTCTGAAGAGGATGTGGGTTTTCTCGAATGCAAAGATATGCACTTATCAGATTGTCTACCATGTTCTGGGTATATGAGAGATAAGTCACAGGTTTCTAGAAAGTATACCTATTTTATTTGTCATTGTTTGACAACCCTAATGGTATGTACAGTGATGGAATTATTCCACTTAATTCAGCAATTTTGAAAAATACCAAATGTTTTAAAAAAAGCAAGTCTTTGAGTATAATCCTCATAAAAAATGTCTTTAGAATGGTATATATAGGATCATCCAAGATTTGTTGGGCACTACCAAACTCGATATAGTCACTTAATGTGCCACCTACCAATGACAATGTGGATCCCCTTTGTCAAGTCAGCCTGTGGCAACACTATGGGTGGCCAGACCATTCTCCTGAATAAACACAGGACAGCTATGGAGGGATCAGAGGAATCCCACCCTTCTTTATCATCTACTCCATAAGTAAGCAAGTGCATGTAGGCATTGCCTCTCGCATTGTTAACCCTTCTGCATGAAGGTGCTCCCCCACTTCTAGAAGCAGAAGGCTGTTTGTACATCCAAATATGTTTTTGGATAGTTTTTCCCTTGGCATTTGGGTGTAGGCTAAGCCCTTATGTCTGCCATCTCCTTCAGATGCCCCTCAACATTTTTCTGGTGTTACTGCACACAACAGTGTTTCTTTCCAGTCTTTCTGAGTTCTACATGCCCTAGGACTTCTTTTTCCTATTTTAGGAGAAACCTGAATTCAGAAGTGGTACCCCACACGGATTTTACACTCCTCTTATTAGGAGTTCTTTAACTGTGGACACTGTTGAACCCCTCATGGTACTCAGTACCTTTCAGTTTTATCCATCTCATGAGCAATCCCATGACCTAAAAAGTTAGCAGGGATTTGTTCCTACTGTTCCCTTCTCTAGTAAGAATCTGACCCATCAGTGTCCTCCAGAGGTACCTGTTATTTCTCAAAGTGCTAGACTTATTAAGTCCACCCTAGTACCTTTTCCTGGAATCCTCATTGGGGAAAGCTCAGAAGATCATCCGTGAAGTGGGTTGGCTTTCTGGAACTTTTTTTTTTTAATCTGAATCCTTCTACAGGGCCATTGGTAATAGGTCACCAATGAGGTCAGGTGAAGCTTTTTAGAAAAAAAAATCTTGCTAAAACATTCCACTCCCTATGGTTCAGGAAGACCTTATTTGTTAATAAAAGGTTCCTTCTTCTTTCAGAGCTTGGAGGTTGTTGAGGGTGTACACTTCCAACATAGTCTCCTCTTTTCTCTCCTTTCGTCTGGGAGCCTGGGTTCGGGCTAAACATCCAAATGTTCTCTTTGGACCAATAGATCCCTAGTACAACTTGTCAGTTTTTTGGGGTGGTCTATTTCCTGCATCCTAGGTGGAATATTCTTATTTCTGTATCTGCATACCTGGGGGTTCAGTCTGATTGCTCAGAACAGACAGTTTCTGCTTCACCGCAAGATTCTTCCGCAAGTCATTATGCTAATGATTTGGACTTCAATGGACAGCACTTAAAGCCAAGTTCCGCCAATTTTTTTATTTTTATTTTTTAAAGTCAACCGCTACAAATACTGCAGCTGCTGACTTTTAAAATAAGGACACTTACCTGTCCAGGGCGCCCACAATGTCGGCATCCGAAGCTCATCTCTCCCTCGGCTCTCGGGTGCTGCCGCCGCCATCTTCAGTAAGGGAATCAGGAAGTGAAGCCTCGCGGCTTCACTTTCTGGTTCCCTACTGCACATGTGAGACTCATGCCGCGCGATACCACTGGTCCCTGCTGTCTTCTGGGAGCTGTGTGTCTCCCAGAAGACAGCGGGGGGACAGAAAAGATGCTGGAAGTGGCGTATATACCCGCGGGTGCCCGGAAGTGGGGGCAAAATACCTGTATTAGACAGGTATATGCTCCCCCCTGAAAGGTGGATTCCGAAAATCAGAAGTTCAATTTTTGGGTGGAACTCCGCTTTTCCTACGACAGGCCAAATAGCCTGGTCTGTACACCGAATGACACTGAGTGTGCTGCTCTTGACTTAACTGTGTCTCCCTTATCGCCATCTGGCTCTCCTCAGCTTTTGGTCATTACGCTGCAGAGCAAGTTTTTCATTTCATGCATGTCATGAATTATCAATTGCTGGAGGGCCTTGTTCTCCTCTGGATTGTCAGTAGCCAGAAAATGCTGGGATCCTACTGCAAGTGTAGCGGATATAGGAAATCTATACAGCCTTGGTGGGGCCTGATCTCTGGAATATCTTCCAGTCCTCCTGTAGCTGATTCTCAGCTTATTGAGGACATTTTTACTTGTTTTTTGATTGTTCCTATCCGTAGACAAGTAAATGTTCTTAGAAGTAAGACTAATATTTTTTTTCTTTGCTCCTCAGCTGAGGATGTTTCACTGGAGTGGGATGGGTCCAAATGATTCTTAGAATCATGTTCTTTTGGATTAAGGTTAGTAAAGTTTGCAGCATTTCCTGTCAGACCCCAGAGACACCCCTAGGTGGTTAGGCTTGTGTGTTCATACTGTTCATCCTTCTGTTCTTCTGGTGTCACATGCCACAGCCTCTTTTGCCATATATACTCATGCTTGTTTACCCTTGTACAAGTGCCTCTTGCTAACTCTACTTCCTCCTTCCTCCTTAACTTGGGTTTTAAAAAATATATATATTTTTTACGCATCTCAAGGGTAATTTAGATGTCATGTTTGAATATTTTGCTGTTAGGCCCCTCACATCCCATTGATATCTTGCTCCAAGTTTGGTTTTCTGACCAGGAAACCTCTTATCTTAATTGTACAGGACACGACACAGAATGTGTAGTCAGACAATGGGGGATTATATACCACTACCTTCAGGTGATGGGATGCTGGGAATGCCTGCCAGGACACCCTTGTATAACCTCACCAACTTTATTTTTTTGCTAGAGTCCTAGGTGATTGACCTCTGGAAATGTTTTCTAAACCAATTCTTTTTTTTTTTTTCTCCACTACTTTGACACTTCAAGATCACATTGCTTATTGCCTGAAGGCTCACTTGTAAAATGTACCCGGACCCTGCAGTAGCGGGTCCAGCCTGTAATGTTTGCTTTGGGCAATGGATCCTGCGCAACAAATGGCCTATCTGACAAGACCAATTTTACTGCAACTATATCTAATTTCTTTGGGAAAAACTCTGCCCTTCTGGAGCCTTCGGTCTCTAATGTCCAAATGCACCCTTCTGCTTCTTTACTACTTGAATCTATTCAGGAATATGACCTTTGTCCTCTTAACCTCTTCTTCAAGGAAGATTTTGAGAAGTGTTAGGGTGAGGTGGATGCAGAAGAATATTCTGCAAATGGACTGCTCACCACCTGCATTTTATGAGACATGAGGTAAGGCTTCATGCCGTATGTTCTAGCTTTTGTCTAACGGCATCCAAATCACCTCAGCCAAAACAAGCTCCTATGGGCACTCAACAGCTGGCGCAATATGAAGACGTTTGCTCTGCACACAAGTTAACTGTGCCTTGCATGAGGATTGGCCAAATCCTAACAAGGTAACTAGGTATTTATTACCCCCAAACTTTATATTTTTTAGTTATATCCTATGGAAAATTGATTTATTAAAAAATAATCTGTTCCAGTAACAGATACTGACATCCCATTTGACATCTATCTGTTCCTGTTAAAGATATTTCCTTTTTTTAAGGATTCAGTCTGTGGTCACTTTGAAATCTTATTGAAGGCAGTCTGTGCTCTTGCTGGTCATGCTTTATAACAGTCATTGCAGCCATGTCTATTTTTCAGACTGTAGCTAATGGGACAAACAACAATTAAAGCTCATGCTTTCGGTGCTGCTATTTTGTATTACCATATATACTCGAGTATAAGCTGACCCGAAAATAGGCAGAGGCACCTAATTTTACCACAAAAAAATGGGAAAACGTATTGACTCGAGTATAAGCCTAGGGGGAGAAATGCGCAGCTACTGTAAGTGGAAAAGAGGGTCAACAATGCCAGTTTGCAACCTCACCGTGCCCATTTGCATGCCTCACTGTGCCCATTTGCAGCCATAGGTCCCCCAAACTTCAAACTCTGTAGTTAAGGGTCCACAAAATGACATTGCTGCAGATGGACAGAATTGACCGACTTTGGGGCCCCGTATCTTGGGGCCACATGGTGCTAGGAACCCAAAAGTTGGTGTGCAAACCCAGTGGAACCAGCACTGGGTTCTTAACACCAAGTAGCCCCAAGATATGGGGCCCCAAAGTCGGTTCGGAAAATGTCAAGCACTTTTCTGCAGCAGAGAATGACATTTTCCGAACCGATTTTGGGGGCCTGTAACCCCAGCTATGGCTATGTTGTGGTGTATGTTCCACTTGGTTTGTACACCAAGTTTGGGGTTCCTAGCACCAAGTGGCCCAGAGATAGGGGGCCTCAAAGTCTGTTCAGAAAATGTCATTTTCTGCTGCAGAAAAGTGCTTGACTCGAGTATAAGCCAAGGGAGGCATTTTCAGCACAAAAAAATGCTTATACTCGAGTATATATGGTAATATCCTGTAAAAGTTGTGTAGGTTGACACTGCTCTCTGTACACAGAAATTTGTGGTTAAAGTCTTGGTCTGCTGAGCCTGCTTGTAAAAGTCCTCTTTTAAGCGTGCCTTTTAAAGGTGAACAGTTTGGTGAATCTCTTAATAAAGTTATCAAGCAAATTACCTAAGTAAAAGTACTGCTAGCCCATAGAAAACAGTCTAAGCCTAGTGTTACTACAGCTATTACCTTTTCTCAAAAAAGGGATCCTTTAGCTTCTCCTAGGTGTCTTCCTTTAATTCAAAGGTGAGTTCATCCTTTTGTTGCAAGCAACGGACCCCAAAACCCTCTAAGCTTACCCAGAAGCCCTCTTCACAATGGAGGGACAACCCCACTTTTCAGAGCCGAGGGGCACCTTTGAACAGTCTGGATCCGAGTTGGCACATACTTCTGGGTCCAATCTGTTGTTTTTGAGGGGCTACAAAATAGAATCCACACCCCCTCCTTGTTTCCTAACCTCCAGTCTGCCAGCTTTACATCAAAGACAGGCAGACTTGTGGACTTTCCTGGATCAACTTCAGGAACAATGAGTGGTCATACCAGTCCTTATAGAAGAAACGTTTTTAAAGTGTTTTACTCAAACCTGTTCATGGTCCCAAAACCGACATTCACCCCATTCTGCACTTTAAATCCCTTAACAGATATCTGCATGTCCCTAAATTTGTCATGCAGTCCACAAGATCTGTCATTGCTTCTCAGATCAGGGGATTCTCTAGTGTTAGTGGCTATCGAATATGCCTGTCTTCACATCAAAACCTTTCCCATACACCTATGCGTTTCTGCGGGAGACCAATACTTTTAATTTGTCACTATCCCTTTTCAGCTCACTTCGGCACCAAGAGACTTCAGAAAGGTGCTGACTCCACTCCTGGCCCTGTTAGGATCTCATGATTCAGCTCCTTCAAACTTTTGGATGAGTGATGAACTTTAAAAAGTCTGCACTTCATCTAGAGCACCTGGGACTGATTTTAGACATGGCCCAGGCCAACATTGCTTCTCTGAGGTCCAACTCTTAGGTCAACCCGGCATCCCTCATAACTCACTAATGCATGAGGGTTCTGGGCCTCATGGTAGCCTCCTTCAAGGTGAGTCACTTCACTCAGTTCCACTCCAGACCCTTAAAGCTCAACATTCTCACGACGTGGGACAAACCGATCCTTTCTCTGAATTGCCCACTACTTCTGTCCAGCCAGTTGAAAATCTCCTTGGCATATAGGATTTACAATTCAGCCCTAGAATCTGGAAAATTGTTCCTCCCCTCTCCCTGGGTGGTGTTAACAACATACGCCAGCCTTTGCGGTGGATACCACCATGACCCCTTTGTCTGGTTTATGCATTTCTTTCAATGAAGCTTCTCCCTCAATTATTTTACAAGAGTGCAGGGAAATGGATGCTGGTGATCCTTCTCACCCCAAATTGGCCTAGGAGAATTTGGTACACAGACCTACTCACATTGACTCCTGACAGAAGAGACTTGGCTTGTTCCAAACAAGCCAGACCTCCTGTCACAAAGCCCTCTATTCAACTCTGCTTCTCATTTGCTGGCTTTAACAGCATGTCTGTTAAAGCCCAGGTCCTAAAAGATGGGGGCATAACTAATTCTGCCATTCCCACCTTGCGCAAAGTGAGAAAATCTACTTTTCGTAAAATTTATCATTGTACTTTGAAGGCCTGTTTTGGCTGGTTCGAAAGTAGACACCTCAACAGTCAGGAATATTTTGTTGCTTGCATCCTAGCCTTTCTCCAGTCAGGTCTAGACCAGCATGTGGCTCTCAGTAGTCTAAAGGGATGGGTTTCTGCCCTGTCAAATCTGTTTCAAAGATGTTTTGCTTCAAACACTTTTGTTAAAGACCTTTACTTAAGGTGTGGCTCATGTTAATCCCCATTACCTCTATCCAGTGTCTTTTTTGAGCTGGCTGCTTTCTTGTAAAGGACTTTTTTTTATCCCTCATAGAGATTAGGTGGTCCTGAGACCCCGACCTCCATTTTTTCCCAAGGTGGTATCTTATTTTCACCCCGTTTTCTCTTCCGCCATAACTAAGTAGCTCTGGAAAATCATTTGCAGGCTTATGCCCTCAAGAAAAACGACCCCCTATTCCATATTGGGGCCCAATCCAGCAAATCTATTGGTGTTTTTGAGAGTTTCAGGTCCCTTGTTTCCTTGCAAGCCTGTTTCCCGTTGTGTGCTATTGCTGCAAACCCCTCAGTTTATTGCTTGGGGAAGTCCTATGGTCTGTGACTACACATCCTGTGTACTGTACGATTATACGATAATGGGAATTTGACTGCCCTATAAATTCCATATGTTGGAGTACAACAAAGGGCACAGGTCCCTGCCCTTTGTTCCATGTTACTCCTTATTGCTTTCTACAAAACTGGAGTCTAGTACCACAGAGTGGGTGGCATAATATAAGGGTGCACTGGGGGCCATTCCCAACAAACCTTTGGTCAGTGTTCATTTAGCTAAATGTAGCTGCAACCCATAGTCTATAACTACAAATCCTGTGTTCTCCATGTACTCCATGATATGGGATTTACAGGTAAGTCAAAACTCACATTTTTCTCATCATGAAACCTCCTTTCCTTCTGTCCCAAGGTTAGGGATATGAGGCTTGGATCTTCTCATGTTGACTGGCTGGTCTTTTCTTATGATGGACCTGTTTTTATTGTCAAAATTACTCTTGGAAGTCCTGTTGTCCTGGGACTAGGGCCAATGACTTCACTCTAAGGTATCGTTAGCTGTAGACATTGTAGCTATTATTAGCAGGGGATCCCTGATGCTGGAAAATTATTTCAAGGGCTCCTCCATGTTAAAAATATTGGGAAAGGATGGATTATATGAAATACTTAATAATGCCAACATTTTTTGAACTGAAGCAAACACTGATTGCTAAATTGGCAAAGGGAAGGTGTTTCTTAGAACAATCAAATCTGCTGGTGGCTTGGCTGGATCAATGAGATGCTGATAAAAACCGCCCTGGAAATTTTCTCACCCTGGATGTTGTGAGTATGCTGCCTTTTCCCCTGACAGTCCTTTCCTCTAATACAACTGATGGCGCCATATAGACTTTGTTTATAAGTTAACTTTTTTTCCCTGTACTTGCCTTCATTAACCCTTATGGCAAGGATGGTGAATTTATCCTCTTTTTCCCTTTTGAGTGAATTCCTGCACTCCTTGCTACACCTGCAGCACTGGGCACTATACAGTTTACAGTTATGCTCATAGTTTACATGGACTTTATGATTTCTTGGCCATTCTTCAGAGAATATTAATGATAACACAAAAACTTTTCATGGTTAGTGTTTAGCTGAAGCCATTTATTATCAATCAACTGTGTTTACTCTTTTTAAATCATAATCACAACAGAAACTACTCAAATGACCCTGATCAAAAGTTTACATACCCCAGTTCTTAATACCGTGTATTGCCCCCTTTAACATCAATGACAGCTAGAAGTCTTTGTGGTAATTGTGGATGAAGCTCTTTATCTTCTCAGATGGTAAAGCTGCCCATTCCTCTTGGCAAAACGTCTCCAGTTCCTGTAAATTCTTGGGCTGTCTTGCATGAACTGCACATTTGAGATCTCCCCATTGAGTTTGAGTGGCTCAATGATATTGAGGTCAGGTGACTGAGATGGCCACTCCAGAACCTTCACTTTATTCTGCTGTAGCCATAGACAGACTTGGCTTTGTGTTTTGGATCATTGTCGCTTTGGAATGTCCAAGTACGTTCCATGCGCAGCTTCCTGGCTGATGAATGCATATGTTCCTCCAGTATTTTTTGATAACATACTGCATTCATCTTGCCAACAATTTTGACCACATTGCATGTGCCTTTGTAGCTCACGCATCCCCAAAACATCAGCGATCCACCTCTGTACCATTCATCATAGGCCTTCTTGACTCCTCTCCAAATGTAGCGTTTATGGTTGTGGCCAAAAAGCAAAATTTTAGTTTAATTGCTCCAAATAACTTTGTGCCAGAAGGTTTGAGGCTTGTCTCTGTGCTGTTAGGCATATTGTAAGCGGAAGACTTTGTGGCATTTGCTTAGTAATGTCTTTTTTCTGGTGACTCGACCATGCAGCCCATCTTTCTTCAAGTGCCTCCTTATTGTGCAATTTGAAACAGCCACACCACATGTTTTTAGAGAGTCCTGTATTTCACCTGTTATTTGTGGGTTTTTCTTTGCATCACAAACAATTTTCCTGGCAGTTGTGGCTGAAATTTTTGTTGGTCTACCTGACCGTGGTTTGGTTTCAACAGAACCCCTCATTTTCCACAGTTTGAGCACTGCTGATTGGCATTGTCAATTCGTTGGATATTTTTTTTATATCCCTTTCCTGTTTTATACAGTTCAACTACCTTTTTCCGCAGATCCTTTGACAATTATTTTGCTTTCCCCATGACTCAGAATCCAGAAACATCAGTGCAGCACTGGATGAAAGATGCAAGGGTCTGTCAGGAGTCCAGAAACGCATTGACCTTTTATACACACACACAAAATATAAGCAAACAGATTACAGGTGAGGATGGTTATCTGTTTAATAGCCATTCAAACCCCATTGTCAACTTGTGTGCATGTTCAGGCCAAAATCACCAGGGTATGTAACTTTTGATCAGGGTCATTTGGGTAGTTTCTGTTGCGTGTTGAGTAAACGCAGTTGATTTGATAATAAATGGCTTCAGCCAAGCACTAAACATGAGTGAAAGATGTTTTTGTGTTATTCATATTCTCAGAAAAATGGCCAAGAAATCAGAAATTCTGCCAGGGCATATAGACTTATGGGCATAACTGTATTACCCTCTCGTATCACCCAGTGAAGGTTTATGTTTTACTTTTCTTCATTTTTTTTTACTGTTTTTTAGATTTTTTTGTACACTGTGAGCATGCTTTTGAACTTAATTGATTCTCCTACATAGCAATTTAAGACTACTGACGCACCACATGTCATACTGTACATTACTTCAGCGAGTGTTCATTCTCTTAGGACTGTGTAACTTTCTTTTTATTTTAGGTTATGGCATTTGGGTCCAATGGTCACATGACTGACCTTCTCCCCGGTTGTTGTTTCTGCCTATGTTTTGGGCACTGTGCTCCCACCATGTTTGGGGGGGCGGAGAGCGTGGTGAGGGGGAATGTGATGTTTTTAAGTTTGGTTTTATTTTATTAATGTATAACTATTTGCATGGTGCTCTATAATGTACTTTATAATTCAGGTTAATGCTAACTTTGTACTGTGTTGTGTTTTCATTGAGGCTGCCCTGGGAGTTGAACTGATGTCCCCCATTTGGTCCATGATCTTAATTTTCTTATAGCCCCTATACAATTTCTTACGTGGAATGTCCGCAGGATCCGAGACAAGTTAAAACTTTCCGCTGTCTTTAATTATCTCAAATTCCAACAGGCTGACATTGTGGTTCTAGTCAAGACACACATTACCGGCCAGCTTCAAATTGCCCTAAGTGCCCCTGGATAGGCTGGGCTTACTACGCCACGCACACGCCATACTCCCGTCCTCCTTGCTAAAATGGTCCAATTTGAGATTTTATCGATGAACTCGGACCCTCAGGGCAGATTCATTTTTATGTATGTGACATTGTAGGGAAGGCCTTACTTATAGCTTGTTAATATGCCTCCCCCTATGGTTCAGCAGTGGTCAGTGACCGTTTTTTGTTTTTGTAGCTCAATATCCAGTCATTTGACTGGGGGATTTTAACATGGTTCTCAATCTAGCATGATACCGTCTGCACTCGCCTCTTGCAGTATTGGCTACCCGGTTAAGTTGATTATTTACGGATTTTGCCTTGACGAACACCTAGTGCTTCAGATATAGTTAAATGCGTCGTTGAAAAACAAGAAAAAGCCTGGGTGGTTCTATATCTGAAGCACTAGGTGTTCGTCAAGGCAAAATCCGTAAATAATCAACTTAACCGGGTAGCCAATACTGCAAGAGGCGAGTGCAGACGGTATCATGCTAGATTGAGAACCAACATGGTTCTCAATCTAGCATGATACCGTCTGCACTCGCCTCTTGCAGTATTGGCTACCCAGTTAAGTTGATTATTTACGGATTTTGCCTTGACGAACACCTAGTGCTTCAGATATAGAACCACCCAGGCTTTTTCTTGTTTTTCAACGACGCATTTAACTATACCCGGCATAGATTTTATAGTGGTGTTTAACATCCTGCTCCCTCTGCTGAAGGAAGCAGGATTCCATCCTAGAATGCATTCAGATCATGCCCATTACTGGGTAACTGTCCGTCTTGCCCCTTCCCCCCCCCCCCCCAGATTATGCCTTTCCCCAGGTGATTACAGCCTTTTTGGCTGACCGCTCTGGCGAACCAAGACGACATTCAGCGTGAATGGCAATTTTACTGAGGGGGTTGGGTTCCTGAAGGACTGGGCCGACTTCTCTAAATGAGGAGGGTGCAGATCAGCTGGGAGTAAAGATGGCCAAAAAGTTAGAGGGTTTTTTAAACCAGGCGAAGGGGGAGGGCCCAGAGGTAGAGATAGTCAGTGCAGAATATATTCCAGAGGGTAGTATTGAGGGCATTCGTGGTAGGTTGACTAAAGCACATAAACCCAAGGTAGGTATAGTAACAAGTCCTAGTTGCAATATCGGAACACCCAATAAGAGGATAGTATGCGACCAGTCTAAACTATGTGGTATGTTCACCAATGCCAGGAGCCTGGCGGACAAGACGGGTGAACTAGAGCTACTGTTGTACAAGGAGGATTTGTATTTTGTGGGAATTTCAGTGACCTGGTTCAACAGCTCTCATGATTGGCTGGCAACCATTCAAGGGTATGCCCTTTATCGCATATAGAGAGGGTAAAAAAGGGGGAGGGCTATGCCTATATATCAAGAATAATGTACAAGTGAATGTGAGAGATTACATCACTAAGGGAGCTAGGGAGGAGGTGGAATCCTTATGGGTAGAGCTCCAAAGGGATGAAGCTAAGGAGAAAATATTACTAGGAGTATGCTATAGGCCCCCTAACCTGAGGGAGGAGATGGAGACGGATCTCCTATCACAAGTTGGATTAGCAGCAAGGATGGGAAGTGTTATCATAATGGGGGATTTTAATTATCCAGACATAGACTGGGCAGAGGGAACCACGCATTCGTCTAAGGCTCGCCAGTTCCTAAATGTCTTGCAGGACAATTTCATGATTCAAATGGTAGACGCACCAACTAGAAATAAAGCGTTACTGGATCTACTGATTACCAACAATACAGACCTGATCACGGATGTGTAAATAAATCACACAAATAGGAAACATAAGGGGAATACAAAGAGACTGAATATCAAAAGAGCCAACTTCCCTAAACTACGAACCTTGTTAGAAGGCATGAATTGGGATAAAATCTTAGGAACAAAGAACACGGAGGAGTGATGGGTTTGCTTTAAGAGCATATTAAATAAGGGCTGTAGGACTTTGGCAGAAGGTGGTCTATTGGTGGCTATCACACAGGGTGTCAAAAAGGGGGGCGTTATCTTGACGTTCACCTTACCCAGGTTAAGGTGGTGTTTTGTCCTTTTTTACAGGGTTCTGTCCTTGGATTTCCATTTTAATAAGGGCATTGTGTTGCCTTCTTGTGTCCCAGGTCAGGAATTTGCCTTATCTGCCCTGAAGGGGTATTGGCGGACGGGCCAAGAAAGAGGCGTACTGTTTTTTTTTTTTTCTGTGACCCTTCTCTGGATGGAGGGCTATTCTGTCAAGAATCGGGTGCCTCCTTTCCTGTTACGGTGCTTTCAGGGCTTCTTGGGCCTTCGGTCAGCATGCGCCCGTTGTGCAGGTTTGCAAGGCGACCAGTCAGTGTACATGTTCACAAGTCTACAAAGTGAACGGGTTGGCATCTGGGGATGCCTCTTTTGGCTGCAATTTTTTTGCAAGCCGCTGGTTAGAGGCTTTATTCCCTCCTTGAAGGGGTATCGTTCAGGTTTGGTTCAAGCGTGTCCTGGGTGAAGTTCCTGTTACCTGGTTGGCTCTTGTATTAGCCTTGGGATTTTTCGTTCTCCCACCCCTCATGTTGGCACTGCTTTGGGACGTCCCTATCGTTATGAAGGCTGTGTCTGTCAATGAGCGAATGAGAAAATAGCATTTTTTACTTACCGTAAAATCCTTTTTTCGTTCATTGACAGACACAGCACCCACCCCTCTATGGAGTTTTTTTTTTTACTTCTATTACTGCTTGCTACTAAACTGAATACCTAGAGCAGGGAGGGGGTTATATACTAAGGACGGCCCATGGGCGTAGCCAGGTGCTTGTTTGCTTTTTTGTTCTGCCTAGTCCTACTCCTAATAGAGGCGATATAACCCTATCGTTACGAAGGCTGTGTCTGTCAATAAACTCAGAGAAATGGATTTTAAGGTAAGTAAAAAAATCCTATTTTCTTTACTATTCCCCGGTGGCCTGAGTTTCAATGAATGGGTGTGTGCCCAACTCCTTCCTCCTTGGGCGAGGAACCCAGCAGGGATGTCCCTTGTCCCCATTAATATACACCCTTGCAGCTGAACCCCTTTCCATCTCACTTAGATCACATCTTCGGTCAGGCTCTCTTGTGGAATCTGTAGGAATGTATGAAGATGGCATGATTTTATACGTAGAAGACACCGGCCCCTCATTGCATGCCGTTTTGCAGGTTATTGAGAAGTTTGGGGTGCACTCTCGGTTATACAATAATTGGGGCAAATTACAAATCCTTCACCTGGACAGTTACCCGCCATCATGTAGTGCAGGTTTTTACCCACTAAACAGGGTGGCAGCTATCCAATACTTGGGGGTCCTAGTCACCAGGGAGTTGCAGGATTACACAGTAAACAACATCAAACCACTATTTACCTCCCTAAAAGCTTGCACACAGTCATGGGCAAGTCTTCCCCTGGGGGTTATGGGGAGAAGAATATACTTTGTCAAGATGATCCTTCTACCTAAACTCTTGTACATGTTTTGGCATTCCCCAGTACTACTCCCCCTTAAAATCTTTAAAACAATCAGTACTATCTTTAGTACATTTATTTGGGGATCGGGTAGACATAAATTGCATTGGCTCACCCTTTAAAATCCGAATACCTTGAGGGGAATGGCCTTGCCTGATTTCCACATATTATCTAGCAGCCCAACTATCCCATTTCTATCACTTGGATAAGACAGAAGCTATCCGATACCAAGCACTAGCTTGTAGACAGCCAAACCAAGGACCTTACTCGCCCCTACAGGTGATCTTTAAAGGGGGTAGACAGTCTAGTGCAGTGAACACATGTGAGCCTTTGCTGAGATATCACAGACAAGTCTGGGAGCTAGCTCTGAGTCAAACTAACACCCCACCTCTTCATACGCATGTTCCCTTGTGGCACAACCCCCAACTACAAGAACTTCCCTCCATACCTGATATTGACCCCTGGGCGTGATATACCATTATCAAGTGCGCTTAGGCCTGTAGGCCCAAAGCCCTTCCAAACTCTGAAAGAGGAATTTGAGCTTCCTAACTGTATGCTATTTAGGTATCTACAGCTTCACCATGCTCTACATGGTCAGTTCTCAGACGTTATCTCTACCCTTCAATATTTGCCCCTGATAGATATCCACGGCTCAGAACCCACTAAATTGATATCAGCATTGTACAATGCCCTGCACATCCCCGCTGCCACTAGTATCACTGACAGGGTCAAATCTTCATTGGAGTCAGATGTTGGGTCTTTGGAGGATGTAGAGTGGGGTGAGGAACTGTAAGGCACCAAACTAGTCTTGCCTAGATTGTCAGACTGACTTGCGCAACTATATATCATACATAGAACGTACCTAAACTCCACTCTGGGTTGCCAGCTACTGCCCAAACCACAGCCCATTGTATCCCCGCTGCTCAGTGGAAATGGGCACTTAATTTGCATTTTCTTTCACCTACTGTGGACCTGCCCAGCTATTCAAGCTTACTGGGAACAATATCCTCAAATTCATGCATGATCGTATGGGGTCCCCACTCCAATTAGACCCTAAACCGTGTATACTTGGCCTGCTTCCTGATATTGACGTGGACAAGTTCCTCACTGTTTTTTGCATGAAACCCTTTTCAGTGCCTGTAAACTTGTGGTGCATCACTGGATGCAGGCCACTCCTCCTACCTTTTAGGCCTGGTTAACAGAGGGGAATTCCACACTCCCATACAAGAAACTGGTTTACCTTCACGGAGGTTGTCCCTCGAAATATAACAAAATCTGGGATAGATGGTTGAAGCAGTCAGACACCTGTAATGCATGATAATATGCTAAAGGTTTTATGATGTGTCTTGGAATTTTTTCCCACTTATGTTTGTACCCCTGTAATAGGTTGCCTGTAATGCTGATGCGTTCTGCATATTTGCGCTTACACGTTCAGCAGCCCAAAATAGCGCTGTGACCCATTTACCCCCACCCCTACCCCCAGTTTTCATTTCTTGTGGGATCCCCTTACCAGGATTAATTTATTCAGATAGTCGTACTACCACTGTATCTGCTCTAAAGTGGTATGCCTGATAACTCTGTATTGTACTGTTATACTATGGTTCCCCCACTTTTTTTGTTTTTGTTTACGTACCATGCTTTTGTACATTCAACATCTTTGCAAATAACATTGTTTTCTAAATTAAAATCTTAGCCTGAGTAACTGTGCTGATACTTATTGTGTATACATGTTCTGCTGCTGTCACTAGCAAAAAGATTGTCCTGAAAAATGACATGCAGTCATACATGCATATAGACATGAAATAGCTATAAATTGGGGCTTACAGATTTGTCATTGCTACACCGAGAACATAATTTACTCTAAAAAATTTATCTTCAGGAAGCTCGAGAGCAAGTATTCCCCCTGGATAACACTATGGAAAAACTTCAGCAGGAGAAGAAAGAAATCCTACAGAAGAAAGACTCCAGCTACAGAGCAGTACAAGAAAGGGTAAACCTTCCATTTATAATTCACTAAAACTCAACTGAACTTTGTGACACAATTGTGATGATATTGAGAACTGGGTACCCCAGAAACTGTGTGAGAAGGCCCAGGGCAGCCTTGTTGTTTAAAATCCTTTTATTTTATTCAATAAAAAAAGAAAAACAGGTTTAAAGTATACATGCACCCTTACCTCGTAAAACAACCCATTCAGTTTAAAATAGAATTGAAAGGGAATATATATATAGATGTGATTGGCTGTCATGTGGTCTTAAGCCCCACCTCCGAGCATTTCCCACTGAGGGAAGTAGAATTGGTCATCAGGAAGCTGTAAGAGCATTCCAGTTCTGTTACGTTTTAGACCTCAGGGTAATTAAACACGTTAGGAGTATATGGCATGCCATAAAATGTCTTACACAGGACTAATTGATATCTTAAAAGTAATTAAGGCCTGATCTATACTGATAGCTGTTTTACCTGATCAGCAAAAGATGCCTTCATTAATTCTTTTTCATTCTTCAATCTTAACTAACAGAACCCAGAACTTTGCAACTATTTTCACTCTTAAACTCTGTTTTTCTGTTGCAATGCAATGCAATTTTTTTTTGTAATACCTTTTATTTATTTATTTTTAAACTTTTTTTTTACTTGTTTTTTTTTTTAGTAAAATATATTTTAAAATGGTTAACTTTTTCGCCACCACTCTAAGGCCGGCTTCACACTGGGGCGGTGCGGGCGGCGACGGTAAAGCAGCGCTATATTTAGCGCTGCTTTATCATCGTTTTACCCGCGGTATGCGGCCGCTAGCGGGTGGTTTTAACCCCCGCTAGCGGGCGAAAAAGGGTTAAAAACCTCAGCAAAGCGCCACTGCAGCGGCGCTTTGCCGGCGGTATCCCCGCGGTCTCCCATTGATTTCAATGGGTAGGAGCGGTATAGGAGCGGTGAATACACCGCTCCAAAGATGCAGCTAGCAGGACTTTTTTTACCGTCCTGCTAGCGCACCGCTCCAGTGTGAAAGCCCTCAGAGACACGGCAACAGCTGTTTCGGGTCGGTTTGCAGGCGCTATTTTTAGCGCAATAGCGTCTGCAAAACCGCCCCAGTGTGAAAGCAGCCTAAGACAGAACCTAAATTGGTAGTAAACTTGCAGGAACAAAAAGAAAACTTCCTGTCAGGTCATGGCCATAATGTGCTAGTCAAGACAGTAGTATTGTATACTAGCACATTATGAAAGACTTCCTTTAAAACAAAGCCTTCCAGCAGCACACGTTTTGAATGGCCAAGCTGCAATGACGTCACTTCCGCACAGGAGTCAAGGCCATGGCACAGAGCTCTGAAGGATGGCGTTAGTATGCTGTCCCTTCAGAACGCATGTGCCGGTAACGTCATTAGCTGCAGAAGCCGCGAATAACTCGGTAAACGGTGCAGTTTTAGGAGATATTCCTTGTACCTATATATATATATATATATATATATATATATATATATATATATATATATATATATATATATATATATATATATATATATATATATATGTAAGCCTTCTTATAAGCGTACCTATAGATACAAGTGTCCAAGCAGTGTTTACTACCGATTTTAAAGAATCCCTGTCTCTTTGAAGAGCACTTCTATACGGTTAATCTCTGGAATATTCCCGTCTGTACTGACAGTGTGTATTAGACATTTATTAAAAGTCATAATGGTCATTGTAAATAGTTGATAGTTCGATAAGCTATCTGGTAGTGGCTGATTTGGGGTGTAACAGGTTAACTGCAAAGTTAACTAAACCCAGTGAAGATCACTCTGTGTGCTGGCACTTAGATTGTGGTCCCACAAGCTGGAAAGTCTTTACGAGTGAGGCTGAGAGTGTCATTATAACATATTGGTGACAGTGTGGTGTGAGCAGCCATTTCTCACATGTTGGTTAAAGTGACCAGGGTCTGACTCTGAGTTTGTCGCAACGATTGGACGCAAATCAGGCTTCTAAATTGGCAAACTCTTTGTAACAGTTTTTCTATATATTGGTGCCCCTCTGCATCTGTAATACAGGACAGCCTACTGCAACAGATTTGCAAAGGTCTGCATTAGATTTATGACTATGGATGAATCCAATCATTACTTAAAACAGATGCACAATTAGGAAGTGGTAAGAGTCAGATTTCATTCTTTCACATTGCTGCTTTAGAGCAGATGAGGAAGGAATTTATAAATCAAGCGATAACCTTGTAGTAAACCTGCCTCAAAATCAAACTCACAGCTCTTGTTAAGCATTGCTTTTCTGCAAAACAGAATTGTCGGCTCCAATGCAAATGGTGTACAAAGCCTTATACTTTGTTTTCTTTAGCCACGGCTTGAGTAGAAAACCATGTCACCTGCCAGCATGCTGCAAAGAAGGCCCCTAGAGCTCTACTGTTGGCAAAGATCATGCTCCCCAATGATTGGGGAAGAGTAGTTTTGACACATATAAGGCAGGTCAGCACACATTACAACGTGTTAATGCATGCTCATATACATCAAGACGTGCTTTTTAACATGTGTTGGCATGATTTTTGTTGCATTTGTATTCATTCCACTTGGAGCTAGATAGAGCTAGAAGTTCAAATGATGGGAATTATTCCTCTTGTGTTGTATTGGGCAAAGTTTGTGTTCTGGCTTCTCTTTCTGATAATTTTTTTCTCTATTTCTCTGCAGCTAAATGAAATGAAAGAAAAAGTTAAAAAGATCAGCTTGTGGATGAAGGATATAGAAAAGTATAACAGTGATGGAAGAGAAGAATTCAAAGAGGTACTTGATTCTTACTATTAGAGTTAAATGAATTCACAGGTTGTATGGCTGCTGTGAGCTTTTTCATCTCTTTTACTTACAGCAAAAGGAAACCGAGCTGCAGGACCTAATAGCACGTCTTAATGACAGTGAAAAGAATAAAGAAGTAATTAACAAAGAAATGATGACTATTAGGCAGGATATTGATACCCAAAAAGTAAGTACTTCATATACTTCTCTACTTAGACGTATTGCTGCAATTGCTTTACTTTAGCAAGATTCATACCTACGTTTTCTAAAATAGTCCATCTTTGACACAAATTGTATTCGTATATAAAGGACTATTAAGAGATTGATTTTCATGCAGTTGTGTGGGCATTTGTGCATTCACTGTTTGGTTGAACTGCATTGTTTACAATGGTGACTTTATCCATGGTGTATAGTAGAATCAGGACAGGAGGTGTGTGTGTGTTTGTGTGTATATATAAACTCACCGGCCACTTTATTAGGTACACCTGTTCAATTGCTTGGAAACACAAATTGCTAATCAGTCAATTTAATGGCAGCAACTCAATTCATTTAGGCATCTAGATGTGGTGAAGAGGACTTGCTGAAGTTTAAACCACGTGGCATGGTTGTTGGTGACAGACGGGCTGGTCTGAATATTTCAAAAACTGCTGATCTGCTGGGATTTTCACACACAACCATCTCTAGAGTTTACAGAAAATGGTCAGAAAAAGAGAAAATATCCAGTGAGAGGCAGTTGTGTGGATGAAAATGCCTTGTTGATGTCAGAGGAGAATGGGCAGACTGGTTCAAGATGATAGAAAAGCAGCAGTAACTTGTTACAACCAAGGTATGCAGAATACCATCTCTGAACGCACAACGCATCAAACCTTAAAGCAGATGGGCTACAGCAGCAAAAGATCACACCAGGTGCCACTCCTGTCAAGTAAGAAGAGGAAACCGAGGCTACAATTTGCACAGGCTCACCAAAATTGGACAATAGAAGATTGGAAAAACGTTGCCAGGTTTGATGAATCTTGATTTCAGCTGCGACATTCAGATGGTAGGGTCAGAATTTGTGTGTAAACAACAAGAAAGCATGGACCCATCCTGCCTTGTATCAACAGTTCAGGCTGGGGGTGTAATGGTGTGGGGGATATTATCTTGGCACACCTTGGGCCCATTAGTACCAATTATGCACTTCAGCCCTGGAAGGATTTACCCCCTTAATTACCAGAGCATTTTTTACAACTGCGTGCTGCTTTAACTGGTAATTGCACTGTCAAGCAATGCTGTACCCAAACAAAATTTGCATCCTTGTTTTCCCATAAATAAAGCTTTCTTTTGGTGGTATTTGATCACCTCTGCGGTTTTTATTTTTTGCGATATAAACAACAAAGACCGAAAATTTTGAAATAATATTATTTTCGCTACTTTTTGTTATAAAAAAAATACAATAAACTCAATTTTAGTCATACATTTAGGCAAAAATGCATTCAACCACATGTCTCATTTAAAAAAAAAAATATTAAATCTAAGCGTATATTTAGTCTACAAACTAGGGTACCTTTTCTGGAATGTACGCAGCTTTAAGTTTGACTTCCTATCTCCTTTCTTGAGGTGCTATAATGGAAGGGCAGTACAATCCCCCCCGCCCCCCCCACCACCACCAAATCCCAAAATGACCCCATTTTGGAAAGTAGTCCACCCAAGAAATTTGCTGAGAGGCATGTTGAGGACATTGAATATTTTATTTTCAAGCAATTGAAAAATGACAAAAAAATAAATAAAAATGACACAAAGTTGTCACTGAAATTATTATATGCTCACACATGGCATGGGTATCTTTACATTTCAGGGCCTCCAAAACTGTGATAGGTAGTGAGGAAGTGAAATCACCATTTTACGCCCTTAGAAAGCCTGAATGTGTTGATTGGTTTTTCGGGGTCTTGTACACGGCTAGGCTCCCAAAAAGTCTCACATATGTGGTATTTCCATACTCGGGAGAAGCAGCCGAATGTATTTTGGGGTGTAATTTCACATATACCCATGCCATGTGTCAACAATATATAATTTGGTGACAATTTGTGTAAAAAAAAAAAAAAGAAATTTAAATTTTCTCGAAACTTGTGGCAAGATATAAAATATTCCATGAACTCAACCTGCCCATCAGCAAATAGCTTGGGGTGTCTACTTTCCAAAAAGGGGGGATTTTGAACTGTCCTGGCATTTTATGTCCAAGATTAGAAGCTTATGCCACACTTTTCAAACCACTTGAAGACAAAGCCCTTTCTGATACTTTTACATGAAAAAATATTTTTATTTTGCTAGAAAATTACTTTGGACCTCCAAACATTATATATATTTTTTTAAAGCAAAGGCCCTACAGATTAAAATGGTGGGTGTTGCAATTTTTTTTTTCACACAGTATCTGCGCAGTGATTTTTCAAACACAATTTTTTTTGGGGGGGGGGGGGTTTAATATAATTTTTATTGTTATTACAGGGAATGTAAATATCCCCTATGATAGCTAAAGGTAGTGACAGGTACTCTTTAAAAAAAAAAAAAAAAAAAAAAAATTGGGGTCTATTAGACTCTAGATCTCTCCTCTGCCCTCAAAGCATCTGACCACACCAAGATCGGTGTGATAAGATGCTTTCCCAATGACGCTGTTTATATCCAACGAAACCGAAGACATGAAATGCTTGTATCTTCTGGGGTTTTTTTAGGCCATAGAGATGATTGGAGCCATTCTGGTCTCCGATCAGCTCTATAATCAGCTGGCAGAACCACCAGCTGCATTCTCGGGTTCTCCGGTGGGACAGGAGAGCCAAAAAAAAAACATGCAAGACAGTGGGGGGATGTTCCCTCCCACTACTTGTAAAAGCAGTCTAGCAGCTAATTAGTCGCTAGAATTGCTTTTACATGAAAGCCGATCACCGGCTGAAAAGAACGATACCAAGATGATACCTAAACCTGCATTCTGGTATAACCACTCGAAGTCCAGCAACATATCTCGCTGGTCCTTGTTGGGCATATATTGTAATGTTCTTTTTTTTCATGCAGCCTGAGGGCTGAACGAAAAAAAGAGATTGATCAGTGGGTATGCCCACCATTAGAATACCGCCCTGTATCCACCCACTTCTAATGATGGGCATACATGCACGTTTTTTTTTTTTTATCTGTGGTGGTGAAATGCGCTGGAGTCACTGATTTACGTATCGTGAGAACAAACACTGTTGCTGTTGAAATAAATAAAACCGTGCTGCAGCTGAATGGCGTACCTGAAAAGCAAACAATGGTAACAACAAAACATTAACTCAATAAAACATGGCGACAATCTGCCCCTTGTGTTAGGGGCAAATCACTCCTCCACCCTTGCCCCCATGCTTCGGCATATATGCTCTTTTTTTTTTTTTTTTAAACTGTGCTGGTCAAATCACCCCCTACAGCGCTGGAGTCACTGATTTACATATCGTGAGCGCAAATGCTGTTGCTGTCAAGATAAATAAATCAGTGCTGCAGCTGAATGGCGTACCTGAAAAGCAAATATTGGTTAACAATAAAACACAGTAAAGTATAAAAGAATTACATACAGATATATACATTTTTTTTTTACACTTTTATTTGTAACTGTAAAGGTTCCAGGTTTGGGTCTCTCAAAATGCGATGGCATCTTTGGAGACCCTGTGAAAGTATGCCCTAGTGCTGTATACTACACTAATACTCCACTAGTGTGTGGTAGTGACGGAAACAGTCACTGATGCAAGGACCAGGTTGGTCAGGACGGGAGGGACAATAATCGCAGGTGTCACGCCTATATCCGCGCTTGCTACTGACATAACATCTTCTTTGGGGTGCTCGTTGGGTAGAGGTACCAGGGAGGACATATACGGAAAATGCCTCTCATTCAGCCGGCTCGCTGCATTTGCATTGGGAAGTTGGCCCAAGCCCTGTCTGGAAACAGAAGAGCTGTGATGATCTCTTCCTGGAATTTAAGGAAGGATCTAGTTCGTCCTGACGCTTTGTATAGCACATAAGCGTTCAGCAGAGCCAATTGAAATAGGTATGCAGACACTTTTTTGTACCAGCATCTGGCCTTACGGGCAACTAAGTACGGCGCCATCAACTGGTCATTGAAGTCCACCCCTCCCATATTAAGGTTGTATTCGTGGACACGGAGGGGCCTGCGTGAAGGGACGACAGAACGAAAACATTCCGATTATCCCTCCACTTCACTGCGAGTAAATTACTACATCTCAAGCAGGCTTTCTCCCCCTGTCTAAGTCTGGGACTCTACAAGCCGTTGGGGGAAGCCCCGGCGATTAGATTGCGGAATTGTTGCATGTGGCACTGTGCAATCAAAAAGGTGACTAAAAAGTGCCACGCTTGTGTAATAATTGTCTACGTACAAGTGGTACACCTTTCCGAATAAGGGTGACACCAAGCCCAAACAATCTTGCCAGTGCTCCCTATGTAGTCTGGGCAGGTGGGGGGCTCCACGTGACTGTCTTTTCCCTCGTAAAACATTAAAACTATATGTATGCCTGTGGCCCTGTCACAGAGCTTATACAACTTGACCCCATATCTGGGATGCTTGCTGGGTAGATACTGTTTGAAAGACAAGTGGCCAGAAAGCGTAATCAGGGACTAGTCAACTCAGACAACTTGATTGGGAATAAACAAGGCTGCAAACTGTTGGTTGAAGTGGTGTACGAGGGGCCGAATTTTGTGGAGCCGATCAAATCCAGCGTCACCCCGAGGACAACCGAGTTCATTGTCCTTTAAAATGCATAAACCACAAGATCTGCTCGTATCACGTCCTGACCATGGAAGCAGAGAACACGGGCATATGGTGAATTGGGTCAGTGGACCAATATGACCGCAACTCACTTTTTTTAGTTAGGCCCAGAATGGTCTTAAATTCAGAAACTGTAATAGGTTTCCAACCTCTGGCAAGGGTCAACTGGGGATTAGCGGCAATGAATTGACCAGCATACAAATTGCTTTGGTCCACAATAGATCTATAGAGATCCTCCGTGAAAAACAGTGACTAAAAATCAAGTGACGTAAAATCCACCTGAATTCCGGGTTGGCCAGTGAATGGGGGAAGTACAGGGCTGCAGAAGTGGTGGGCTCCCAATTAGGATTGGCATGTGCAGCGAGAAGGGCATTATGGGCCCTACGGTTTATGTTTGTCTTCTTGGTGGCTGTGGGGCACTACCTGTGCTAGCCACCGCACCAGCTTTAACTGCACTTATGGGACTCGCCACGTCACCACGTGATACTACAGTGCTGGTTTGTCTACGACCAGGATGTACTAGGCGGCTGGTGCTTGCCAATTCAACTGAAGAATGAGTGACACTAGTACTGGTTCTCTGCTCCATACAAGAGCCCTGCGGTTCTTCACTGTTCTGAATCTGACAGTGAGGCGGTTTCCCCTTCGCTTTTATCTGTCATGCTCAGCAACGTGTAGGCCTCTTCACCAGCGTACCTCTATCTGGACATTTTGAACTCTAAATGTATAGAGTTTGCAGCGATCAGGCCTGACTCTGCGAATGCTGCAGTTATGTGTATTGTGTTTTGTAAGTGACAGTGATCAATTGATACTGCACTTGGGTGGGCTGGGCTTAGTGGAGGGGCTAAACGCAGGAGCTAGCAGGCATCTGGGTTGATCCTGCTAACACTGCATTTTTGGGAACACTAAGATATTGATCTGTTCAAACATTATACTAGTAAGGGAGGTGTATGGTGCGTGCGTGGGTGTTAGCGCTACTGGCACTAATATGACGCTGCCTGGGATTGACACTAACTGTGATTGACCCTAACTGGCGCTAAAAAACTGATGTCACCCGCCGGGCGATCAGGGGGTTAAACTTTTATTAGGTAATATACGACGGGTACCGTGACGCTATACAAATCTAACTAGTATCACCCGTGACACTAATACGGTGATCACTGGTGACGGGATGAAAGGGTTCACTAGGGGGGTGATCAGGGGGTTAAAACCTTTATTGGGTAATATATGGGGGTACCCTAACGCTATAAAAGACTGACTAACCAACTAATTATCATCACCTGTGACTAGTGCTAATACGCCGATTAGAAAAAATATCTGTATGCTATACTATTGACACTGGTGACAGGGGGTGAAAGGGTTAACTGGGGGGCGATCAAGAGGTTAAACCTTTATTAGGGGGGTATCCTAAAGCTACCTGGGCCTACTATCTGCCCTAACACTATTTAGTGTCACAAGTTACACCAGTACATTGATCAGTGAAAAATCTGAAAACTGCACTTGGTGACAGTCACAGGGAGTGAAGGGGTTAACTGGGGGGCGATCAGGGGGTGAAAAGTGTGCCTACGTGTACTCTCTGTGTAGTGTTGGTGCAACTCACTTTTAGATGTCCTCTCTCCTGCGCTCTGGAACTGAAAAGGATTCCACGAGGGGAGGTGACATCACTTCCTCTGCCTGTGTTTACATTTCACAGGCAGAGGAGGCATTTAATTTGCCAGAATCAGCAGGTCCAGGCCTGAAGACTGATTGGTTCTGTAACAAATCCGAACACCGCGGGCAGTGCGGAGGCGCACGCTCCCTGCCAGCGGGCGCGAGCGACATACAGGTATGTCGTTTGGCGCAGGGCTGCCAACCTGTCGCATACATACACACATGCACATGCTACCTATCCTTTCCTAGCAGTTTATGCTCTAACTGGTCTGCAATTCCATAACAGACAGAACCCCAAGCATTTTAAGCAATCGCAGGAAAAATAGGTCAAATACCGTATTTTTCGCTCCACAAGAATCACCTAGGTTTCAGAGGAGGAAAACAAAGAAAATATTCTGAACCAAATGATGTTCTAAAATATTTAGTATTATACTACTACTATAGGTGGGTCGTGGGCACACAGCAATACCACCCCCCACCCCCATCAAATCTGCTCAGCTACACTTTCCCTGGGTGGCCACAGCACCCCCCCCCCCCCCAATCAGCTCAAAGTGGCAGGGCAGACACAAACACCCCCTCAGCCTCTTCTATCACACTAGCTCAGGTGACTGGGCAGTGGATACCATGCCAGCCCACACCCCTTATCACAAGCTCACCTCAGGCAGCGGAGGATATTTCCATTACATCTGGCTGGCTCTCGGCCTCAGATGCACCCAGGCAGCAGCTAGGAAGGAAGACTGATGACATAGTTTGCAGCTATGTAGGAAAGTTAAGGCTAAACTCCAGCAATTTAGCTACTTTCTTAAAATGTGCCGGATCAATGTGGGTTAAGTTGAATGAGGATAAATGCAGCAAGAGGGGATGACGGGTCCTATTGAAGTATATCCACAAGTACGTGTAAGTTATGTCGGCCCTTATGCCACTCACCCCTATAGTGTGTTGTTGAGGTAGCCAACCAGACTAGGCATACAAATTAGGAGCCAGGGTAAGGTTACCCGGGGAGAAAGCGGCTAAGGCAACAATGGGCAGTAATAAAGGCTGATAAAAAAGTACATAACGTTTTATTTCGTTCAAAGTTGAGGGATAAAAACACACTCAGTATACAGAGACAATAATGGCATTTTAACCGATACTGGTTGATGGGATCCCACACAAAGAAAAGAAAGTGTGAGAAAAACAGACAATGGACAAAAAGACACACATAAAATAAAATACAAATAACAAAAAATCAACAGAATGTCTGGACACCAGACCACCATACACATTGCTATTGTCAGCGGGACCCCCGCTTGCCTAAATAGGGGAAAATAAATCTGTGTGTGTATGACCCCCAGGGGTAGGTAAATGCAAATGATAAAACAATGCTGAGATGTGTGAAGAAGGCAGCTGTTGCTAGGATTGATTAAATGAAGGTCACAAGCTAGTGTATTAGCATCTATATCCACGTAAGTCAATGCTGTGATCACTAGGATCAATGAAGAAATTGGTGGAGGTTGCTGCTGTCGACTACTAGCCTGAGATATGAAACTCATGAAATAAAAAGCATGAAATAGACAGTTACCAAATTAGAAATGAAAATGCTGCTGCTAGATGTCAGTGTCCACAGGCTGCTGTTTGAAAATTAAGAAGCCCTTAGCAAGGAAATGGGGGGCCTGCATACACTGTTTTGCTCAGGTTCCTATATTCACTGACATGTTAAATGCAGTCGGGTCTGGGCCAATCAGCCGGTGGAAAGACAGTTTATGAAACACAGGTATCTGAAAGTTCGGACCTAAGTGAGTTAAGGACCAGGTGTCAGACAAACAGTATGTCAGATATCAAAGCAGCCCATTGGGCAATTGCAGCTATGCACAGCTGTTCCTATGGGAGGCATGGAACAAGAGGCAATCCTACATTACCACATCCTGTAGAGTGTGTATCTTCCATAGGCTCCACCGTAGTAATAAAGTCAATGCTATGTGTCACAGACTGTCCTTGTCAAGGTGAAAGAACATAGCAACTTGGTGGCCGTGGGAGTAAGATGATTTACAGGATGATTCACGCCAATGCTGTTCAAGTACGGGTGTGGTTTGGATCGCCTGTCTTCCCCCTGCCGTTCCAAGTGCCTGTTGGAGTGGGGGATAGTTTGAATAGCGTCATGTGACTGTGATGATGAGGGCAGTGTTGAGGCCCTGGGGGACAAGAGACTTCAACATAAATATCCACCACTTTTCCTTCTGTAGTAGGATACGGTTGAAGTCTTCCATTCTTGGTGGTAGCTTAAGGACATAGATCCCTTTTACTTTTAACCCTTCTATCTTTCCTTCATAGTACAGTATTGGGATGAAGTGTTTCGCTAGTGTTTTTTCCTGCTCTTTTTCAGGGTCTCTCTCCGTCTCCTTTTTAATTTCCCATAAATGTTCTCCTATCCTAACTTTTAAGAATCTCTTGATTTTACCGATGTACATCTTGGGACACAGGCAAGTTAACATATAAATTACCTTAGTTGTAGAGAAATTTATTAGGTACCTAATTTCAAAGGAACTCTGTTCCACTGCATCAGTCCTATCCACCAGAGAGCAAATTTGGCATTTATTACAGGGGAACATCCCCTTGCTTCGAGGATACTCTCAACCAACAGTGCCCTACGATGTATTCACGAGGCGGTGCTTTTTGTTAATATTTCCCAGTGTTTTCTCAAGTACCTATAGCCCCACTGGGCTCCGTAGGTCGTTTTTGAACATCCGCAGGGATGCTGTTTTTTTTCCAGGGTGTGTAATGGCAGGAGCGTATTAGCTGCCGTTTCCTTACGGAAGGTACGCGTACTTATTTTACCATTCTCGATTGCTAGCCGCAAATCAAGGAAGGATAACTGTGTTTGTCAAAAGTGTAGGTCAGACGTATGTTATGATCGTTACTGTTCTATGAACTGGTACAGATCAGCAATGTCTCCAGTCCATACCACCAGCACATCATCTATGTATCTCAGCCACATGTGCACGTGGCCAAGGTACAGCGACGAGTAAAACACCTCTTCCTCCCAGATGCCCAAATGTAGGAAGGCATAGGATGGCGCCCAGGCTGACCCCATAGGGGTACCTCTAATTTGCTGGTAGTAATGTGAAGAAAATTTAAAAAATTGTTCAATAGGGCAAACTCCAGGAGTTCTGCCAAGAACTTGTTTTGTGGGCCAAATTGCAGGTAGGGTGTATATAGGAAAATCTTAACTGCTCTCATCCCACATTCATGGGGGACTGAGGTATATACCAATTCCACATCTATACCTATCAACCAGGCATCATCCCCCACCTGTAAGTTAGCAATTTTGGCCAACACATGACGTGTATCCTGCACATAAGATTTCAGGTCTTTGACCATCTCCTTGAGGAGGGAGTCCAAGTACCCACTGATTCTCTCTAGGGGACCTTGTATCCCAGAGACGATCGGTCTCCCTGGTGGTTTTTCAAGGCATTTATGCACTTTGGGTATGATGTAAAAGGTGGGTACATTGAACTCACAGAGAGATACTCATATTCGCGTTTCTCAAGAGGACCCACTTCTCTTGCTTCATCAAGCTTCCTATTTAGGTCACGTACCACCTCAGGGAAACGGTCATAATCGAGTCTGAGATATGTTGGGGGGGTCCCCCAGAAGTCTTTTAGCCTCTGTCTCGTATAGCTTTCCATCCATCAGGACAACATTGCCTCCTTTGATGCTTTTTTTTTTTTTTTTTATATGATGTGCTTGGCTTCTTTAAGCTCTTTAAGGGCCTGTCTTTCCTCTTGTGTTAGGTTATCAGGGCCTTTTTGGTTCCATGCTATACTGCTCAGATCAAATTGCACCATTTTCAAGAACATATTTAGCCATCGGGGGGATTTTTTATACTTAACCACTTAAGCCCCGGACCATTTGGCTGGCTCAAAAGTTATAGCATCTACAAAATAGGGGATAGTTTTATGGCATTTTTATTGATAATTTTTTTTTTACTAGTAATGGCGGAGATCAGCGATTTTTAACGTGACTGCGACATTTTGGCGGACACATCGGACACTTTTGGCGCGATGTTGGGATCAATCACATTTATACAGCGATCAGTGCAATTAAAAATGCATTGATTACTGTTTAAATGTGACTTGCAGTGAAGGGGTTAACCACTAGGTGGTTCTGTATGGGTTAAGTGTGTCCTAGGGAGTGATTTTAACTGTGGGGGGGAGGGTCTGTGTGTGACACTACACTGATCACCGCTCCCGATTACAGGGAGCTGTGATTAGTGACAGTGTCATTAGGCAGAACCGGGAGATGCTTGTTTACATTACCATCTCCCCGTTCTTCCTCACCGTGAGACGATCGCAGGTATCCCCTCGGACATCAAATCTGCGGGACCCGTGGTCACGGAGCTCCCGGCGGTGCGCGCGCACCAGCAAACCGCCTCTTAAAGGGCAACGTACAGGTACGTTAATCTGCCTGTACGTGCCCTTCTGCCACAGTATATCTGCGTGAGGTGGTCGAGAATCAGTTAATTTTGAGGTTGGGGACTCATTTAATCAATCCTAGCAACAGCCGCCGCCTTCACACATCTCAGCATTGTTCTGTCATTTGCATTTTCCTACCCCTGGGGGCCATACACACACAGATTGTCTGTCTACACTGCATTCTATTGGATTTATTTCCCCTATTTGGCAAGCGGGGTCCTGCTGACAATCTGTGTGTATGGTGGTCTGGCGTCCGGACTTTCTGTTGATTTTTTTGTTATTTGTATGTTATTTTTTGTGTCCATTGTATGTTTTTCACACACCTTCTTTGTGTGGGGTCCTATCATCCAGTACCAGAGAAGATGCCATTATTGTCTCTGTATACTGAGTGTTTTTATCCCTCAACTTTTAACTAAATAAAATGTTATTTACTTTTTATCAGCCTTTATTACTGCCCATTGTTGCCTTAGTAGCTGCTTTCTCCCTGGGTAATCTTACCTGGGCTTCTTTTTTGTATGCCTAAGTTGAATGAGGAGCCTGACACCTTGTGGGCTCTTTAATTTATAATTTTAATTTTTACTGAACGCCGGTAGTATAGTTATTGCTACTTTCAATGGTCTGATGCTGACCTTTTGGTCTCGGCTCCAGCAGCTTCAATCACATACAGCAGCTCTGCTCACCCCTATTCCCCTCCTCCTTGCCCAGTCAGAGTGCTTTGTATTTTGTGCTATTAGACAAAAAAGTGTGCAAAACCACTAAATTTAAAACTCAAAATTAGGTTATGTACAAGCTATCCTTATACAAAATTATATACATATAAAATTGTAGTGAAACAAGTTCACTCCCAAAAACTGTGTTCAGGGCTCCATCTAAGAGGTCAAGTGCCACAATTCCATGTGAAAATGATCCAAGTGCACAAAATACCTTTGCATATATATATAGGATCACCAAATGTTAGCAGATCTACAGTGCATAAAAAAAAACCACTATGAATCGCTCAAGGATATATTGGCCACTTCAACACCCATAAGGTCTTCCTCTGGCTGTCTGGGAACTGCAATTCTCTGAAATGGTACTCAGAAAAAGAATACAAGGGACCATAGAATAATACTTCTAAAATATATATATATATATATATATATATATATATATATATATATATATATTAATCAAATATCATATAATCAAGCATCTTAGAGCAAAAGCAACTCAGACACCACACCGTAGTACACCAGCGGGTGTAATGATGTCGTTAGCCATTAGCCCTACCCTAAGGGTTTCATCTATGCAAGGGACATCCTCAGGAGAGAAAGAGAACTCTTATGTCTCACAACATTTATAAACCTTTGCAGTAAATGGAACCAGCTGCAAATCACTACAGTCTGGAAAAGGTCCACTTTCCTGATCAAGAACATCTACATCATAACCTTTCTCGAAAAACCTGCTTTTCAGCACATCAGCCTGTGCCCAAAAAAATGATTCTCTGTACAATAACGTCTAATGCATAAAAGTTTGCCTTAGGAACGGCTTTAAAGCAGTGGTCATCAACCCTGTCCTCGGGGCCCACTAATAGGCCAGGTTTTATGTATTACCTTGGGGAGATGCAGACTAGAATACTGTAATCACTGAGCAGCAAATTATATCACCTGTGATGTATTTCAGTTATCTTCCAAACCTGGCCTTTTAGTGGGCCCTGAGGAACAGGGTTGATGACCACTGCGTCAAAAGACAAGTTCACCTTTTCGGGCAGAATTTCACTTTTCATAATAAATGGAAGCTTTTCCAATGCCATTTCTGGCAAAGCCATTCCAATGTGCTTTTCTCTCACTTACCTTATGCACAGGAGGTTTAAAGTCTTGTCAGTTTATTTACTTCTTGTAGGTCATCTCCAAGACACCTTTTTTTTCCTTGTTGCATCACAGAAGAGGGCATGAGGGTGTGCCCACCACTCTGTACCACACCTCCCTCATTACAATACCACCTTCCACCCACTTTCTATACAATCTGATTGTGCAATCTCCTTAAGATCTCTCATTGGCTATGTAGTACAAGGGCATGCCTGATTTGATACAAATTGAATGGATTGGGTCAGGTGGGTCCTCCTATTCCATAGTTCTGGTAAATCTAAAGGAAATTGTACAGAGATTGTGCAATCAGATTGCATAATGTATGGCCATATTTATACAAGTACATAGGAGGGAGTGGACAGAGACTATCAGTTGTCAGGCCTTGTTCACATCTCCACATAGCAAAAACTCACATTCCCACATGCATTTTTTTTGTTTTGGATCGTTTTCACTAATCACGCATAGGGCAGCCCATTCACTTGAATGGGCTGTCCTATGTGTGACAATCGCCCCAGAGGAGCTCCAGAACTTTTTTTGGAGTGGAGCATGGTGCGTTACTGCAGTTTTTGGTGCGTTTACTGCACTTTGGGAGCCTTTAACATGTAATGACAACAAAAGCACAATGCATATTTGCAGTGTTTCTGAAACCCATGGCAAAGTGTGCACTTTGTGCGGTTTGCCATGCATTTGGGAACACACGGATGTGAATGGGGCCTCGTCTTGTGTAAACACACCAATTTCACTTGCAGGCCCTATTCACACCTGGAGTAGTGGGAGTGCATGTTTTTTGGCCCGTTCTTCCAGTGACACACATAGGGCAGCCAGTTGATTTTAGTTAAGCTCTACATGCGGCAAAGCAGCTCATGAGACTTTTTGGCATGGTGCGAGTTGCACGGTTTTTTATTACGCATTTTGCTGCGTTTGTCACCCATTTTTTCATGTGGCAAAATGTGTGTTTGCTTTTGTGTTTGGTGTACCGTTTACAATTAATGACACTGAAAAAGCAACTAGGTAATTTTAGGTGTATAAATGTGGCATACACTATACAGTCTGATTGTACAATCTCCTTTTAGATTTCCCAAAACTATATAATAGGACGACACACCATCTATTCAATCACTCTGTATCCAATCAGGCAGGCCCTTGCACTACATCGGGTGTTTCATGGGCTGAATGCGGCCCCAGGGAGTTTAGCATGGGACCTGAGCCCATCTGGAAGGACGCTGGGGAAGCCAGGCAAATGGGCGTCGGAGGGATGCTGTGCAAACATAGTTGATGGGTGAAGGGTGTGTGCTAATGAGGTCAGCTGGTAAACTCCTTCCTGTCTGTTACTGGTTACTCCGTCCCAAATCTACATACCAGCTAGTGATGAAGCTTTCTAAGAAGAAATACAGCAAGGGCTAAGATAAGTACTTGTTCTCAGATTTAAAGAACGTTTGTATTTTTATGCAACCAAGGTTCATTAGTAGATATAAAAAAAGAATTTGCGCTAGGTGAGAAAAAAACTTATTGACAAAAATTGTGTTGATGAGGAAATTAAACCAAAAAACCGTGAAGGTAAATCCTGCAGCTGGACATTAATAACCCCGGTATAGGGCACAAAAAAGATATATATAAACAGAAAATGCAGCGCTGGATAGTGGAAAACTGAAAATTACCAGTTAACGTGACCCAAATTAATTAGTGAAAATAATAATAATTCAAACAAAATGCATAACCAGTTAATATGAATAACCCAAAGATGATTAGTGAAATAAATATTCAAACAAAGTTCATGCTCAATCAATGAAAAAAAACCCAAATGGGGGAAGTGAATAAATGAATACTCAAACAAAGTTCATATGTGAATTCAAAAATTCAAAAAGTCCAAAGTGATTAAAGAAAATGAACAAATGAATTCATAAAAGTTCCTGTGAAATCAATCCAAAGTGTAGATGTTGGTAGTAGTGCAGCCCATCACCACAGAGATAAAGCAGAAGGGGGGGAGGCTTACCAGAAAGCCAGCGACCGCCCTTATTCAGGGGGGTCAAACTGAACTTAAGATGAACAGCCTTGGTGCTGTTGGGGATATCCCACGTCCGAATCGATATCCGACGGCAACGGATCTCCTCCTGAATGGTGGCTGTTCCCCAAAATTCCTCGTGTATCACTGCTGACCGGAGAGGTGAGGATATCCCCAACAGCACCAAGGCTGTTCATCTTAAGTTCAGTTTGACCCCCCTGAATAAGGGCGGTCGCTGGCTTTCTGGTAAGCCTCCCCCCCTTCTGCTTTATCTCTGTGGTGATGGGCTGCACTACTACCAACATCTACACTTTGGATTGATTTCACAGGAACTTTTATGAATGCATTTGTTCATTTTCTTTAATCACTTTGGACTTTTTGAATTTTTGAATTCACATATGAACTTTGTTTGAGTATTCATTTATTCACTTCCCCCATTTGGTTTTTTTTTCATTGATTGAGCATGAACTTTGTTTGAATATTTATTTCACTAATCATCTTTGGGTTATTCATATTAACTGGTTATGCATTTTGTTTGAATTATTATTATTTTCACTAATTAATTTGGGTCACGTTAACTGGTAATTTTCAGTTTTCCACTATCCAGCGCTGCATTTTCTGTTTATATACAAGGTTCATTAGTGGCATATTGGTACATAGGAGAGCTGGATTTAATTTTTTTTTTTTTTTTTTTTTTTTAAGTGAACTTGGCTTTTAAGCCATTGAGGGTGGTGGCAACTTCCCTAGGGACTATATGAGTGTTCCCCATGATAAGGAGGAAGCTTTTTGTTTCTATAGTCAGGAACTGAGGAACAAAGGATCAAAAAAATTTTTTCCAGCTGCTTATCTCATGTCCGAGAACTTGTTAGAAGTTATCATGCTGATAACAGAGGAATGGAGCAGCAGAAAGACACATGACTTGGTGCTTTGGAGAGAGAGAAGTAAACACTGTGCCTAGGTCAGATTTCATGAATGGGGTTTACATCCACTTTACATCTACTTCTTTGGTTCCTTTAAAAAGGGAAGAAGGTATAGAAGGTAAGGTTTTTAATAGTGGTCGTATGGGCCACATTGGGTATGGTGATGTAAAAAGTTATGGGTCTCCTACCAGAAATGATTGGAGTCATCAAGGTTGCAATATGATTGGTCATTGGAGACCACCTAGAGACTTTCTCAAAATGGCCTAAGTGGGGAACTATGAGGATTCCCCTCATCCCCACACCCCCAGGCTAGTCATCCAAACTAAACAACAGATATGCCCTCTTGGCAAGCTATTAGGAAGATTGTGATTTTATTGAGGAGGATGTTAATTATGGTCAAATTTTGAACACCGCTAGGGGAAGGATTACATCTGCCAAAAATGTTAATTGGGGTGGAAGAGCCCAACATTTTTCTAGGATCCAGAGGGGTAATAAAAGGCAAACAGAGAGAGGATAAAGAGGAGAAGAAAGATTTTTTTTTTTTTTCACAGGCTGATGTACTGAAAAGCTAGTTTTAGAGAAAAGTTATGATGTAGATGCTCCTGAACAGGTAATTGATGAAGTTGCCAACATGGAATAGGAGGATTTACTGGCAGTTATAAATCATTATGAAAAAGTATGTAATAATGATAAATTTGAATGGGCATTTACCACCACGTTCTCTAAACAATATAGAGGGATTGAGAACCTTATACATGAACATTGAAAAGTGCTTAGAAATTATAAACGTTTAGGCCCATAATTACCTCCTTAGCCTAATATAATCTTTAGAAAAAGTAGAACTAACAGAGGTTTTGTCTCTCCTAATGTGGTTAACCCTCCTCCTAGGGTATCTTTGTTTGGGGGCTTGAAAGGCTTTTACCCATGTAAAAGATTAAGATGTATCATACTTTGGGGAGATATTGTATTTGTTCTAAAAGTTTCTCTTCCAGATCGAGTGGAAGGGAATATGAATATAAGTTTAGAATGTCCCTGTGGGTACCAATCCATGGAGTGTACCACTTCCGCCCCTTATGTTAGAAGTAATGAACACATTGGAAATATAAAAAAAAGGTTTCAGAGGACATAGCTTTTCTAAACACAATTTGTGGTGTCATAACAAAAATCCCAGTTCTTTGAAATCAGTTGGGATAGATAGTTTATTTTCTCTGTTGGAGTGGGGAAGTAACAGATGAGAAACCCCTCTTTTAGTGTTACTTCCCCACTCCAATAGAGAAAAAAACCTATGGATTGGTAAAAACGGCATCTCTCCTGTTAGTACACTGGAAGTATAGTAATAGCTGTACTCTTAGCTCTCAGTAAATGTATCAGTTGTAAATAAAATGAATCCATCTCATTGGACTTAATCCATAGTAAACCAGGCACATTTTAGAAATTGGATACATTTCTGGAGTTCGTCTTTAAAGTGGTAATAAAAAACAGGACCGTTCATTAACTATATCTGGTCTCCCAAAGTACACAGATCATAGAAATGCAATTATTTTAGTAAACTGCTAAATACCTTTTCTCATCAACAGAGCAGTCTTGTGACTTCTGGCAGTGTCCAGACAAGCACTGGTTAAAGCTTGTAGGAGGAGTTTTCTGACTGCCCTATGAGACTGCAAGATCCCTGACTCTGTCTGGTCAGTGCTAAATGGCCATGTGCTGATCACATTCAAGAAAAAAAAAAAACCTCTCTAGCATTACACACCAAACTAAGCATGTCAAGATTGACTTCATAGGCTCTGTGTTGTCAGGAAGTTATTAGGGGCAGTGGAAGGAGGGGAGGATCAGAGAAGCCAGGATCAAACAGCCTTTTTACTCAATGTGGAGATTAGCCCCTTATATTCCACAGTGAGTATAACAAGCATGCTTTACTGCATGTACAGACTGATTTTACTGTTGTGGGTTTGGTAAAACTTTAATTGCTGGACTAGCAAAGTTGCTAGACTAATGGCTTTCTGGCTAATTATGGTTATATCAGGCATCTTGTAGTGTCTGCTTTCAGGTCATTTACAAATTTTATAATGGGGTACAGGTTCACTTTATGCTAATTTTTTTCTGCACCCACTGTAGATACAGGAACGATGTCTCCAGGACAATTTAACCCTCAGGAAACGACAGGAGGAGTTAAAGAAGGTTGGACAAGAACGAGAGCAACTACTAAAGGAAATGGGGCAGATGAAAGCTTCACATCTGAGGAAGTAAGAATATTCAGTCTCGGACCAGTTACCAAAAAACATAATTTTGTATCCAGCTGCAGTTTATTTGAGCATTGTTGTAAACTCTTCAGTTTACTTTAGCATTTTGTGTGTAATACAGTACATCTTTATCACTTTTCACTTTAATCGTCTTTGTTGAAAGTGCAGAATTTGGTCAAAGAAAAATCTGCAGGCGGTGAACATGAGCAGTCCCTGTGATTGTAGTGGTTTTAAGCAGCCATCAACCTATGTAAAGTATTAAAGGGGTTGTATACCCTCAATTACAACTTGCACCTACAGGTAAGCCTAGATTAAGGCTTACCTGTAGGTACAAGAAATATCTCCTAAACCTGCACGGCTTAGGAGATATTTGCAAAGAACGTATTACAACGTTGTCTACGGTGCATTTACAGGGTTAATCCCCATTCACAACTATGGCTCGCCGTAGTTGAAGTGTCCCACGCGGAGCGACGTCTTCGCTGCTCTGGCCAATCACAGCGGCACTGTGATTGGCCGGAGCGGCGATACCCGGAAGGTTATCTGTGGAGAGATGGCTGGAGGGGGAGAAGAGGACGGCGTCGGGGCCCCGATCTAAGGTAAGTGATGCATAATGAGCTAGTATGCTACTCATACTAGCTCATTATGACTTTGTCTTGCAGGTAGTTTAAAAAAAAAAAAAAACACACCAAAAACGGGTATACAACCGCTTTAAAGCCCCATGCTTGTGAGATGTGTGTAATGCAACCACCATATTCCCTGGAATTTATTAAAAACATTAAAAGAAAATAATTTGCTTCCATACTTGTATTTCCCAAACCCTTAATTCATTGTAAGGTTCATCTTTCGTATACTTTTTTGGATTTCAGTGAACACCAAGACTTGGAAAACAAAATTGAAACATTGAAAACAAACCACAGCCTGGCTCTTGGACGTCAGAAAGGATTTGAGGATGAAATCATGCGGTATAAGAAAGAGCTTCGTGAACCCCAGTACAAAGATGCCGAAGAGAAGCATAGGGAGATGATGATTGTTATGAGAACCACAGAGCTGGCCAACAAAGACCTGGACATTTATTATAAGACACTGGACCAGTAAGTATTGTTTCCTGCACACTAATGCAAACAGTAGCGTTCTTTTGTTGGACTCTTTCTTCTTGGTTTCTGTATACAGGGGGTCCCCGAGTTACGAACTCGTTAGGGACTGCCCGCCTGTACGGAAGTCGGAAATGTTCGTAAGTCGGCCACGCATGCGCAGACCGACAAATACGTACATTTCCGATGTTCCGTCTAATGCCGTTCTGCGCATGCGCGGCAAATTACGGACATTTCCGAAGTTTGCCGGCATTTTCCGAGGCTCCGTATAGCCGCGCTTGCGCAGAACGGCCGGAAGACGGCGAAAAATGGCGGAGGGTCCCCGCAGCGCCCCGTTTGTAAGTAGGTCGGGCGTATCTGTAAGACCCACATGTAATACAGATCTGCTCTGTACACTAACCTCCATCCTTAATCCTTTGTCTACCAAGGTAAGTTTATAAATGTCCTGGTATTTAGGGGGGGTTAAAGCATTCTTCGTATGTTTTTTTTTTCGAGCCGGCGATAGACTTAGGCCCCTTTCACACTGGGCGTTTTTCAGGTGGTACAGCGCTAAAAATAGCGCCTGTACCCCGCCTGAAAAAATCCGGCCCATCCACTCCAGTGTGCAAGCCTGCGGGCTTTCACACTGGAGCAGTGCGCTAGCAGGACGGTCAAAAAAGTCCTGCTAGCAGCATCTTTGGAGCGGTATAGGAGCGGTGTGTTCACCGCTCCTATAACGCTCCTACCCATTGATTTCAATGGGACACCACGGCAATACCGCAATACCTACGGCGGCGCTTTGCGGGGGATTTTACCCCTTTTTCGGCCGCTAGCGGGGGATAAAACCGCACCGCTATCGGCCGAATACCGCGGCTAAAACAACGGTAAAGCAGCGCTAAATAGGCCTCGGTGTGAAAGGGGCCTTACAGGTAAAAGTGATCTTGTTGGCTCCAGAGCCACCTGATCGCTTTTATAGGGCTCTAAGGGTGTGGCTTCTGGCCCCTGCAGTGGTTTTCAGGCTTTCAATTCCTCCAGGGCCATGGTAATTAAAAGTAACAATGAGAGCAGGAGGAGTCACTTTCAGGTTCAGAGCTATCTTTCCCTGACCACTGTAGCTGAGGTAGCAGCTAATGATGATTAGCTTCGGTAGAGGGCAAGGGAGACAGGTGGGGGTCTAGCCCTAATGCCTCTATAAGAAAGACCTGTCATCTGCCCATGCCATCACAATAGGGGGCTTGTAAGCCCCTTGTGATGGCAATAAATTAAAACATTTAATTTTCAAATGTGTTAAAAATTAATTATAATAAAATAACTAAAAATTAAAAGCACCTCAGTATACACTCCAATGCAAATGCGCAGCATAGGGCACACATGTGAATGTAAACATAATGTGCACCACACGTGAGGTATCACTGCAAATGTTGGAGTGAGAGCAATAATTCTAGGGCCATCATTTTTTTGAAACAAAAGTTTGAGTTTTGTACAAAAGATTTATACAGGACAACTGTACAATGCAATGTATATAATGGGGAGAGTCACACAACCCAATAAACCAATTATAAGAACTAACAACAACAAAAAGAAAAAAAAGGTAAAACTGGTGTCAATTATTTTTATATGAATTGATAACCATATGCTGCAAATATAGACATACAGACAACATAAGGAAAAGGGTTAGCCTGTACCAATATATGGAGTACCAGACAGACTAGGAGGTGCAAGTTGAAGAGGATTGTAACCATCTATCCCAGATTTTATCCACTTGCCTACTGTGCACTTAAACACCCTTCCTGCCCAGACCAATTTTCAGCTTTCAGCGCTCTCGCACTTTCAGTGACAATTGCGCGGTCATGCAATGCTGTAACCAAATGAATTTTTTATTCCTACTATTCATATAGAAGACTTCTTGTACTCACAACACCAAGTGTGGTTGTTATTTTGGGACTCTCTAATCACCCCTATGCATACGAGTGTGATTTGTCACTAATTATTCCACATGCTCTAGTGGTTTAAATGAGCACCTTTTTTTGTGTTTTTTTTATAAATGTTTGCATAGATTATTATATATTTTTGTGCACCTTAGCCGTTATTGGCATAATCGATTGTTACTTAATATTGTTACTAGTTTTATCTGGCGTCCTCTATTTACCGTATTTATTGGCGTATAACACGCACTTTTTCCCCCTAAAAATCGGGGGAAAGTCGTGGGTGCGTGTTATACGCCGATACCCCCCCCCAAAAAAAAAGACAAAAAATGGTTGCGGCGCCGAAAAATGGCAACCGCGGCCGAAAAAGATCGAAGCGCGGCCGAAAAAGACCGAAGCCGGCTGTTCAGCTCCGCTCGTAGTCCCGCCTCCCTGCGCTCGCTCCCGAAACAGCAGGGAGGCGGGACTCCGAGTGGAGCCGAACAGTCGGCTCGGTCTTTTTCGGCCGCATGTCGGCCTTTTTCAGCCGCGGTTCGGTCTTTTTCGGCCGCGCATGCGCGGTTTGTCTCGCGGCGGGAAATTTAAACGTCGGCAAGACTGCAAATGACGCTGGCAAACTGCAAATGACACCTGGCAAGCTACAAATGACTCTGGCAAGCTGCAGATGACGCTGGGCAAGCTACAAATGACGCTGGGCAGGTTGCAAATGACGCTGGGCAAGGTTGAAAATGACGCTGGGCAAGCTGCAAATGACGCTGGGCAAGCTGCAAATGACGCTGGGCAAGCTGCAAATGACGCTGGGCAAGCTGCAAATGACGCTGGGCAAGCTGCAAATGACGCTGGGAAGGCTGCAGATGACGCTTAAATGTACGTTTTTTTTTTTTTTCCCTAAACTTCCCTTCTTAAACCTTTTTTCCTTAAAATTTCCTTCTAAACTTGGGGTGCGTGTTATACGCCGATAAATACGGTACTACTATTTCTTGTTATTCACATTGTGCAATCAGGGGAGCAGCTTTTAAATTTATATTTTATTTTTTATTCTATTCACTTGTTACATTTGTGGTCTCACATTGTTTACAATTCTATATTAGCGCGGAGTTCACTCCTTCACATTGTATGTAAAAGGATGAGCCAAACATGAAATAATTATGTTTTAATAGCAACTCAATGGCCAAAAGTAGAAAATTGCACAACTCCTGACTATAAAAACTGTACGATATAAGTTGGTGCTTAATAGCCTCCAAGGCTAAACAATGTGGTATACATGAAAATAATGCCTTAACATCAACAGTGATCCCATTATTGGTTGCTGACCATTTAAATTCATGTGTATGGGCAAGAAGGTGACCAGTGTCCCTAAGATAACCTGGTAGACGAGTGACGAGTGGTTGAAGATGTTCATCCACCCACTTGCCAAGTCTCTCTAATAGGAACCCTATGCCTGCAACAATGGGACGGCCCTGAACGGGAATATGATTTTTGTGTACTTTTAAGAAGGTGATGGAACACTGGAACAATCGGTTTTTCTACCATCAAATAATCATTTTTTGTTCCAGTATTCCTGCATTCCTTCCTTCATCCAAAATATGTCTCATTTTGTACTGTATAGCTGGAGTTGGATCTATGCGGAGTATGAGATATGTAATCGTCTAAGTGCTTCTTCCCTATAACTGTCAGTGTCTAAGACAACCACCTGCCCACCCTTATCTGCTTTCCGTATGACAATATCTTCTCTTACTTTTAACCCCTGGAGGACAAGGTATTATGGTTTAGATATATTAAACCTCCAAGGATGTGTGTGGATTTGAGATGATTCTTTCAGTTTATTTAGTTCAATTGCCACTATGTGCTGAAAAGAATCTACAGCTTCACTGCGAGCCTGAATGGGGAAAAAATATTAGTACTTTTCTTAATACCATGTAGACCCCCCTCAGACTCGGATTGAAGGCTTTCCAAGGTAGATGTCATAGTTAGATGATCAAACAGGAAGGATGTGCGATTGTCAAATCGCGTGGTGTGTGGTGCAACATTATCAGCTGTTGTTTCTTGTAAAAAGTGTTTTTTAAGCATTATATTTCGAATAAAACGATTAATGTCTAGCACAGTTGAAAAAACATCAAATTCATGTGTTGGGGTAAAGCATAAACCTCTGGACAACAAAGACAGTTCATCATTAGATAATGTGACAGATGACAGATTAAGTACATTCACAGTACCTAGTCTCCCTGCTTCTTTGATCGTGTCGGATACTTCTTGTGCTCTGCCTTTGCTGGCTGACTTCCCCCGTCTTGTCTTTTTCTTTTTCCTTTTGTTCTTTTCTTTGTCAGACAGTTTGGGGGGACACCAGCTTGGGAGTTTCTAGCACCTCACCCCAATCCTCGTCCTCCAATTCTCCCCTACCCACCTCTGCTTAATAGAATATGCTAGCTTAGTTACAGCTTGAATGGTGAGCATATTATAGAAAACAGATATGAGCTGACGTGGTTCATCGCTATATAGCACATCTAGTACATCTAGAGACCATAGAGCAGGATAAGTACCCATAAACTAAGTGTGAAGTGCGTGTCGCACCTGAAAGAAGCAAAAAAACATATCATTTGGAAGGTTGAATTCTGCTTTCAACTGATCAAACGTCTTAATCTCTCCATTGTGAAGAACATGTGACAATAGGTATATACCCTGAGATATCCAAATGGTGGGTTTGGGTACCTGAAGGAGCTCCGAGAGAAGTTTATTGTACCACAGGGGGGTATTGCCGTGGAACACAGAACAATCCATCTTGGACATCACCAGGTCCCAGACCCTTTTGTGCTGAAATGAGAGTCCGGAGCGATTTTGATATACCCCCACAGCTCATCACAGAATGGGTGTGGGAGTTGTGAGTCTGCTGGGCTACATACCAGGGCCAAATATCTATGTTTGTCTGACTTCTCTATGTGATATAAGTGGGAGATCTGCGCTGCTAGGTAGTAGGACCTAAAATCTGGGACTGCAAGACCCCCCCCCCCCCCCCCAGTAAGGTGTTTAGCCATGAAAGAGAATCCCTCACCATGGATGGTGGATTTTAAGGGGAGGGGGGGGGGGGGCATGCCAGGATCAACAGGGGATTAACTCCTATCTTAGCATGTAAGAATACATAACTACCCTGGGGGTCCAACGTTATTGATTGAAGCTCAAAAGAAACTGATTTGACTACAAGCACTGAGACTCTGGAATATGAGGTATGAGTGGCGTGGAAAGCCCAGCCAATCCAGGGGCGCTGCAGATATCCCTGCACGTGGGTCTCCACTAACACAATCACATCCACCCTCTGACCTTTGAGAAAGGACAAGACTGCAGTGCTTTTCAGCTTGTCTTTTAAACCATGGACATTCCATGTTAGAATTTTCAACCTAGCCATAGATGAATCATTACGCAAGATATGGGCTGGGTGGCCATGTGTACCCCTAAAGAGGACAGATTTGGTAATATAATTATGAGAGTGCAGCAGTTAGTGCAGTAGTAGATTGCTGCATAAGTATGACCATAAGTATGCTGCTAACATGTAGAATAGACATCCGCAATAGAAAAACAAAGACAACCCTAACCCTCCCTGCTCTACACATACCCCAAATTGTGCAAGCATAAGTCCCAAGAAAAAAAACCCAGCTTGGTAAAATACCATAGTAGACACCAGTGTGGTACCCTAAACAGGCAGGCCATCATCTGGGGCAGCATACTTAAAACCATGGAGTGTGGAAATAGTAGTAAAGTGATTCCTTTAATCGATCTTCCCGGGGGTAGAAAATCCTCTGAAAACCCCTGCCTGCAGCAGGACTCCAGTGGCACTCCGGTCGTGGTCAATAGTAGAAGTGGGGAAATTGACCACAGTGTTGCTCCAAGACCGCAAGTGGTAGTATGACACGAGGTAGTCCCATAAGTGATAAGATTTGTGTACTGGGTAATAGTACGTCTAGTGGCAATAAAGAGAGGGGTGCACTAATAGGGCCCAAAACAGGAACATAAGCTAAAATAGATGGTCCGAACATGAGTGCGCATCCCTCTGCAAAGTTGATAACCAGGGCTAGAATCAAAATGGGATAATGGGCAAGATCGCTCGGTGTGGGGGGAGATGACGTAGGCCCATACAGTACTCATGGCTCAGGTGGGATTCAGCTGATCCAGCCAGTTGCTGGAAGAACTGGAAGAGAGATGAACAAGAGATGAACAAGGGTGGAGTTTTGCACCCTGCGACAGAAAATCTCATGTGAGAGCAAGGACTGGAATCCAATAACCAGGTACCAAAAGCAGGAACCAAAGCCTCTTTGGCCAATGGGGAAATACTGCGATGATTGCCTCGGTCTTCAGCAATAGACTCCCAAAAACTGTATATGGCTTGGACTGATACAGCTTGCGAGACCTTTCCTGATCGGTCACAGCATCCGAACCAAGGGCTTGGCCCAGGCTTCTCGGGAAAAGGCTTTCTGGCTTGTAATAGTAAGGAGATGTTAGCAGATCTAACTCTGAAATCTTGCCCAGAGATTAAATCCACTTGAAGAAACATGGATTTGGGAAACACTTGATGCCCAATTGGGAGATCATTGGTGGCCAGCAGCTGAAGTTGAGATCACCTTTAATTCATTTGGAGTAAGGATTGAGCCCTGGCGACAGTCTCTCTAAGGGCTACATCCTCAGCCTGAAAGTTTGCAGATTAAGGTTAAACCGCTTCTCTTCCAGTCTCATTGTGTGTCCCTGTGTCCTTTTACACACCCTAGGACTGAATAGGACTGACTACAGTGGAACCTCGGTTTGCGAGTAACGCGGTTAACGAGCGTTTCGCAAAATGAGCACTGTATTTCTAAAAATCCTAACTTGGTTTGTGAGTGTTGTCTCGCGAAACGAGCAGGATTCAGGCCAAAAGCTGTGTGCAGTACCGCTTTTGGCCTGAGGTGGGGGCGCCGGAGCCGAACATCGCCGATAGTCGGCGTTCGGAAAGGCCCGAGGACAGTTCGGCTGACCTTGGCAAATCTCAGGAAAGGCTTGTGAACTTTCCGAGGTTTGCCGAGGTCAGTCGAAGTGTGCTCCTTTTCGGCAGTTTCTGAGGCTCTCTGGTGCCCCCTGCCTCTGGCTGCATGCGGTATTGCATCCCATTGACGTCAATGCGGAACAAATTATTTTCGTTTCCATTGACTTCAATGGGAAAACTCGCTTTGCTATGCGAGTACTTTGGATTGCGAGCATACTCCTGGGACGGATTATGCTTGTAATCCGAGGTTCCACTGTAGTTTATTTCCTATGCTGGGATCCCCATTGAGATATTTGTGTCTCATCTCCAGTGAGAATATTTTTTTTTGTGTTTGCAGCCATTCCTCGTAATTGAGACCCTCCAGTCCCCTTATTAGTTTTGTTGCCCTTCTTTGAACTCTCTCCAGCTCCAGCACATCCCTTCGGAGGACTGATGACCAGAACTGGACGGAAAACTCCAGATGAAGCCTAACCAGAGTTTTATAAAGTGGTGTAATTATAGTTTTGTCCCTGGAGTAAATCCCTTTTTTATGCATGCTAATATTCTGCCTGCTTTGGTAGCTGCAGCTTGGCACTGCATGCTGTTGCTCAATCTGTCATCTATTAGCACCCCTAGATCCTTCTCCATCCTTGATTCTCCCAGCTTTTCTCCACCTAGTGAATATTTTTCATTTATGTTTTGTTTTTTTACCCCAAGTGCATTACTTTACATTTCTCCACATTAAACCTCATTTGTCATTTGTCTGACCACTCCTTTATTCTATTCAGGTCTTTCTGCAAAATGTCTATGTCCTGATGCAAGTTTATTACTCTGCTTATCTTTGTGTCATTCGCAAAAGCTGAGACTGAACTAGTTATCCCATACTGTATATCATTTATGAATATGTTGAATAGAATTGGTCCCAAGACCGAACCTTTGGGTACCCCTTTTACCACTCCAGACCAGTCTGGTTACATGTTATTTATCACCACCCTTTGGACCCGCCCCGTAACTATTTTGTTACCCAAGCACAAACCCTATGGTCCAAGCCTGCAGACCTCATCTTGGGGGACTGTATAAAATGCTTTTGCAAAGTCCTGATATACCACATCCACAGGCCTCCCCCTATCTAGCTGCTGCTCACTTTTTCATAGAATGTTAGCAGATTGTTCGGGCAGGAATGTCCTCTCATAAACCCATACTGATTACCACTAATGATATTATTCTCTTCAGTAAAACTTTGGATATAGTCCTTAATCATCCTCTCCAATAATTTACCCACTATTGATGTTATGCTGACTTGCCTATAATTCCCAGGAACACGTCTCTGCCCTTTTTTGAATATTGGTACCACGTTGGCTTTTCTCCAATCAGCTGGTACCAATCCTGTCATTATGCTGTCCACAAAGATCAGGAATAATTGCCTGGTCATAACTTGACTGAGTTCTCTGAGAACTCTCGGGTGTAAGCTATCTGGTCCTGGTTATTTATATGTGTTAAGTTTATTAAGTCTTTCATTGACTCTGGCCACATGGGTATGTCACATGTTGTGTCTAACATTACAGTCACTGCCGGTAAATCCTTCTTTTTCTTGTGTAAAAACTGTGGAGAAGAAGGCATTCAGTACAGCTGCCTTCTCTGTGTCATCTGTAACCATCCACCCATCCTCGTCTTTTAAGTGCGCAATGTGCTCAGATTTTGTCTTTTTTCACTGTTAATATATCTGAAAAAAAAAAAAAAAATAAAATGTCAAATATTGCAGTTTACCAATTCTTAGATGTAGTGGCTGCATTCATTTTCTTTTTTTAGGCTTTTTTTCATTTGGTGACCCCATCAGTAAGTCTGTTTTTTTCAGCTTCTAAAATTGGCAGTTGGAGTGTTAAAACAAATGATGTAACACTGGCAGGGGTGGTTACATGTTATTCATTTATGTGATTTCTTTATCCCAAAAGGAGGGGAAAAAAACCTGCTGCTGTAACTACTTAAAAGGTGTTAGCTGGAGTTCAGCTTTAACCACTTGCCTACCAGGCACGAACACCCCCTTCCTGACCAAGCCATTTTTCAGCTTTCAGCGCTGTCACATTTTGAATGACAATTGCGCGGTCATGCAGCGATGTATCCAAATATTTTTTATTTTTTTACAAATAGAGCTTTCTTTTGGTGGTATTTGATCACCTCTGCGGTTTTTATTTCTTGCGCTATAAACAAAAGAACAGCTACAAGTTTGAAAAAACGCAATATTTTTTACTTTTTACTATAATATCCAAATTTTTTTTTTTTTTTTAATTTTCCGCAGTTTAGGCCGATATACGTATTCTTCTACATATTTTTGGTAAAAAAATCGCAATAAGCGTATATTGATTGGTTTGCACAAAAGTTATTGTGACAGACCTAGCCGGGACACAGGCTGTTGGAGGGGACTGAATGCGAGCCTATTACCTTGCGATTACGGGCCCTGGCATTTGGGGGAACAGTGCTCTTTGAGCTGCAAGCCTGGGACCCCTGAGCTGGTGGTACTTGGATTCAGGTCCATGCTGGCCCCCCAATACACATAAAATCTGTATGTGTATTTGGCATATTAGCAAGAGACGCCATGTCATGACTCATGAACTCCAGCCACCTGTCTGTTGTGTTAATGAATATAGTCTGGCTTGTAAGAGTATTTCACCTATTGTTGTATGTGCTAATTAACCCTGCAATTGAATGAAGGAGTCCAGTGTTGATTAAGATAATTAGCTCATGCTAATTAGGTTAGGCTTTAGTCATCTGGCTGTATATATGTGTGACATTTCAAATAAAGAATTATTCCTGATGTAGCCTACACTGGTGTTGTCTGGTGACTGGGTGAGCTAATGGGTCTTGGATTGTGTGGTACCGGACAGAGGAAGCATTTACGGTGGACATCTTGGGTACGAGGTCCGTCACAATTGGCTGGCAGCGGTGGGATCGTGCTTCCTTGTCGTGAACACATCCAAACCATCACCTGGATCCAAGGCCCGGATAGCAGAGGTACAGATACGTCATGGAAGAGGAATTCGGAAGGAGGTTGCGAGAGATGCGGATACAGCACAGAGGACCAGTATCGGTGCAGGTCCTGCTGGGATGGTATGATTCTGTTTGCCTACAACTCTGGAAAGAAGCGCTAGCCTGTGAGCAGCGACACCAGGGAAAAGTTCTCCCCTCCATCCATGTAAGGTACTGGTCGCAGTATGAAGTACGAATGTTGTTATTGGGGGAACAACCGAAGCAGGAGTGGACATCTGAGTTAAGCAGGCTGATCCGGGCAGAAATGCGTTTGGACGAGAGCTACAGAGCCCTCCGGTGGTATGTAGCCCAAGTGTGCCCGTGGACAGCGGATGACAGGCCCACGGAAGGCTTTGATTATAATGGCCTGGGATTGTTGTACTGGAGGCTGTTCGAGGACCCCGACTTTGGGAGTGATTTGGAGTGGCGTTTGGAGGAAATAATGGAGCACAGAGAGCAAAGATTGAACGTCTCGGAAGTGCTCTGGGCACAGGAAGATTTGGAGTTCCTGGCCGCTCAGGAATGGGAGCTGGAGATTGCCTACATACAGCTGCTAGACTCTGCTCAGCAGCAGGGTGGGGTTCCCTTTGCCTGGGACTATCAGGAAATACCAGCAGACAGCTCTGAAATCCTGGCTGAAGAGTCAGCAATGTGGCATAGTAACAGAGTGCTTTGCCCACCTGCCCCCGCAGCTATGGATGCAGAGGTCTTATGGCGGATGCAGCAAGTGCTGACTGACCTTGACAAACCTGTTACTGCACAAAACGAGGTTGGATGGAGGAATATGCCTGTCCAGCAGCATGCAAGAGAATCGGCAGTGGAAACTCTGGAGATTGCCGTCCCCAAACCTGAAGTGCTGACAACAGGGCAGAGCTCTGCTAACTTCTGCCCAGCATCAACAGCAGTATCTGGGGAGTTACAAGGAACTTCCCCAGCTGAAGCGCTGGTCACCGGACAGAGGGTCCAAGACCTCTGCCCCACACCTGTGTCAGTTTTGGAGGCTCAGGGTGAGAAGGTGGCGATCACTTCCCAGCAGCAGATACAGGGGGAGAAGGGAGAGGAGGTGTTTGTTGTCCCTCCTCAACAGTCGGCCAGGGGGGAGAAAGCGGCCTTTCCTCCCCAGCAAAGATCCGTGCACCTGGGAGACAATACCACAGACATGTCATCCCAGCAGCCAGATGAGGGAATGGAAAAGGAAGCAGCCGGCTCCCCTTCCCAATGGCAGCTACACAATTTGGGAGTGGAGGAAGCCAGCCTCCTGCCCCAACGGTTAACCAGAGCGGAGGATGTGGAGTCCCCAGCAGAAGTGCTGGCAACAGGGCAGAGTGCTGCCCACCTCTGTCCAGCACCAGCAACAGCTGCGGAGTTCCAGGGAGCTGGGGCAGTTGGCCTCTCTCCCCAACAGTTAGCTGGAGGAGATGATGTAGGGAAGCTCCTACACCCAGCTGAACTGCTGGCAATGGAACAAAGTGCTGCTGGCCTCTGCCCACAACTAACAGAGGGCAGATTTCCTGTAAAGGGGGATGGGACTGCAGTCCCCACCTGTATACCCCAGGGATGCTGGGCTGTCGGCCCAGATCCCCAACAGCATGATGGAGTGAGCCCAGTCACCCTGTCTTCTCTCCAGCGGCTGAAAAGACTCCAGGGAGAAGGGCCAGTCCAGGCCTCTCCCCAGCGGCGGATATGTTCTATGAGAGAGGCAGAAGTTGGCTGGGTGAGTCGTGCTCTGTTTGGAACAATTTGTTTGGGGTACTGTGTGGGTACAGGCATTAGAGGACTGGAACCACTGACTAACTTCGGAGTCAACCCGTCTGGGGTCTCCTCCTGTGTTAGTCTCCTGTCGAAAGGGGAGAAATGTGACAGACCTAGCCGGGACACAGGCTGTTGGAGGGGACTGAATGCGAGCCTATTACCTTGCGATTACGGGCCCTGGCATTTGGGGGAACAGTGCTCTTTGAGCTGCAAGCCTGGGACCCCTGAGCTGGTGGTACTTGGATTCAGGTCCATGCTGGCCCCCCAATACACATAAAATCTGTATGTGTATTTGGCATATTAGCAAGAGACGCTAATGTCATGACTCATGAACTCCAGCCACCTGTCTGTTGTGTTAATGAATATAGTCTGGCTTGTAAGAGTATTTCACCTATTGTATGTGCTAATTAACCCTGCAATTGAATGAAGGAGTCCAGTGTTGATTAAGATAATTAGCTCATACTAATTAGGTTAGGCTTTAGTCATCTGGCTGTATATATGTGTGACATTTCAAATAAAGAATTATTCCTGATGTAGCCTACACTGGTGTTGTCTGGTGACTGGGTGGGCTAAAGGGTCTTGGATTGTGTGGTACCGGACAGAGGAAGCATTTACGGCGGACATCTTGGGTACGAGGTCCGTCACAGTTATAGCGTCTACAAAATAGAGGATAGATTTATAGCATTTTTATTTTTTATTTTTTTTACTAGTAATGGTGGCGATCTGCGATTTTTATCGTGACTGCGATATTGCGGCGGACATATCGGACACTTTTGACACATTTTTGGGACCATTCACATTTATACAGCGATCATTGATTACTGTATAAATGTGACTGGCAGGGAAGGGGTTAACACTAGGGGGTGATCAAGGGTTTAATATGTTCCCTATGTGAGTGATTCTAACTGTGGGGGGAGGGGACCGATCGGTGTCCCTATGTACAAGGGACACACCATCGGTCTCCTCTCCTCTGACAGGACGTGGATCTGTGTGTTTACACACACAGATCCATGTCCTTCTCAGTTACTGGGCAATCGCCGGTGCCCGGCGGACATCGCGGCCGCCAGCCACGCGCATCAGGTCCCCAGAAGCATGGCGGGCGCGCGTGCCTCCCGCGGCGTGCCCGCCCCCTAGTGGCCGCAAAAGTTAGTGCCATCATATGACGGCGGCCCGGAACAACAGATGTTTCTTGCCGCCGTCATATGACATTAGGCGGTCTGAAATAGGTTAATTTGCGTTGTCAAGTTAAAGAGGAAGTAAAAGCCTGCAAATTAAAAGCATAACATACTAGCCCATTATGTGCCACTTACCAGCAAAAGAATCCAGCGATGTCCCCTGTGTAGGCAGCGTCCATCTTCTGGCCCCTCTTCCTTCCGGGCTGCGGACTCCGGCTCTGTGATTCACTGTAGCCGCGTGACGTCACTCCCACGCATGAGCCGCGATTAATGGCCCAGGCTAGGGAAGAAACGTCACTTAGTTTTGTTTCTTCCCCGCGCCGTTGGAATTTTCGGCGGACTACAAGTGAAATATCTCCTAAACGGCGCACATTTAGGAGATATTTCCACTACCTATAGGTAAGCCTTATTTTAGGCTTACCTATAGGTAGAAGTCCAAAAAGTGGGTTTACAACCACTTTAATCTAAATCAAGTGCATTCAACACTACCCCTTCACCAGATTGACGATGCTGCTATCCAAAGGTGTCTTTGTTGCTCCTCGGTCCAGAGTGGAAACACCATAAGGCATTAATGTTGCTTGCCAGATCGTCAGGGGAAAATAAAGGAAACAAGTCTAAAAAAAAAAAAATAGTGGCCACATTTAAGGATTGGTAAGCTGCAATATATTACTTTTTTGTGTTGGTTTCTTTCTGCTTTAACTACTTTCTTTATATGTGTCTTATGAAACTGAAGGCATTTTCTGATGTGTTGCATTTCTTGCTCCAGGACACCTAGGTATAGTTATTTTGCACTTGTTCCTTGAGATCCTGGTATTGGTCCCCTTTCTATATTTTACAGCCCATATAACTTTGAGGATAAACTCCAGATATTAAAATGCCATGTCTCATGTAAACCTGTCACAATCCAATATATCTCTACATGAATTTCAGATCCAGAGTTAAACATTACAGTTACCGTATATACTTGAGTATAAGCCGAGTTTTTCAGCACAATTTTTTGGTGCTAAAAATGCCCCCCTCGGCTTATACTCGAGTCAAGCACTTTTCTGCAGCAGAGAATGACATTTTCCGACCCGACTTTGCGGCCCCATTTCTCGGGGCCACTTGGTGCTAGGAACCTCAATTTGGTGTGCAAGCCCAGTGGAACCAGCACTACAACATATCCAAAGATGGGGTTCCTAGCACTACGGGGCCCCAAAGTCAGGTTGGAAAATGTCATTCTCTTTTTCAGAAAAGTGCTTGACATTTTCCAAACCGTTTTTGGGGCCCCGTATCTCGGGGGCCACTTGATGTTAGGAACCCCATCTTTGGATATGTTGTAGTGCTAATTCCACTGGGTTTGCACACCCAAGATACAGGGCTCCAAAGTCAGTCAACTATGCCCATCTGCAGCAATGTCGTCAATTCAGGACCCTTTGGGTCCAGAGACCCCAAATTTGGCTGCAGATAGGGGGCATCTATGAACCCTTATCTACCAAGTTTGAAGTTTGGGGGACCTATGGCTGCAAATGGGCACAGTGAGGCATGCAAATGGGCACAGTGAGGCTGCAAATGGGCATTGTTGACCCTCTTTTCCACTTACAATAGCTGCGCATTTCTCACCCTAGGCTTATACTTGAGTCAATACGTTTTCCCAGTTTTTTGTGGTAAAATTAGGTGCCTCTGCTTATATTCGGGTCGGCTTATACTCGAGTATGTACGGTATATGTAATTCTCAACTTCTCCTATAAGAATTGAGCTTTGCCCAGCTTCCTGATTGGTCAGTCAAATTACCCACCATTGGGAGATAGACTAGGGCAGGAAAGATGCCATATTTACAGGAAATGTCAAGAATCGCATATTGCTTCAGCTACCTATAAGTATAGATCTATTGATCATTTTGAGGTGCTGTCTACATTAGAGGTAACCATTGTTTAATATTAGGATTTTTGGTTTGCCTGTAAATTTATTTTCTTGGAGTGCATCAGAGGACACAGGGCACTGCATATTCAAGTGAATTGACACTGGCCATTAAGGCAGGATTCCCCACCCAAGCATAACCCCTCCCAGCTTGCTTTTATCACGCAATAAATGGCACAGACAAATGGGGAGGAATTTCTGTATTCTGTAATGTACTCCAAGTAAAGGAGTTTTACAAGTAAACCAAAAATCCTATATTAATCATACATCACATGACACCAGGTGCTTCAAATTCATGACCACTTGTAGGGGAGAACACTACTACAAAGCCACCTGCAAGACTTTTCACCCAAAACTGGTGTCCACAGAGGTATTAGCATCTACCTGATAGAACTTATAGTGTGCAGAGAAGACCAGGCAGCAGCCTTACAAACTTGAACAGAAGTTTGATGATGAATCGCCCTGACACTCCTGGTAGAATGAGCCTTGACTGGTAAAGAAGCAATCTTGCTCTTAATATTGTAAGCCTGAAAGAAGTTTCCTTTCCCTAGCAGGATTGTGCACAATGGGCCATTGTGAATCAGAGGACAGATTCCAACTGGAAGACATTTTTGAAGAGAAATCAAAGGCACATTAATTATATAAGGACACTGGCTAAAAACTGAGGCTTAGCTCAGCTGGGAGGCAATAGCCTGGGTGGGGAATCTTGCTTTTTTGGGCCAATACTTGCCTCCACTGTGCAGCTTGTTTTGCACATAGTGGCCCTGATCATCAACTTCTGGGGTCCCTCGGCGGCTCTCACGGCTTCTCTTATCAGATAACCCCCCTTAGAGAAGCACTCTCCCGGGGGGGTTACCTTGCGCTCCCGAGTCCAGTATTTGTGTCCATAGACGAATATCGGACTTTGGACATTGGATTTGATTGACAGCAGCAGGAGCCAATGGCTGTGCTGCTACCAATCTATCCAATCAAGAGCCGGGACCCCGCGCAGAGAGGGACAGCACGTCTCCGATGAGTGAATCAAGGGGCTCAGGTAAGTAAAACAGGGGGATGGAGGGCCGGTCACTGGCAGAAGTTTTTTCACCTTAATGCATAAGATGCATTAAGGTTAAAAAACACGAGGGTTTACAACCCCTTTAATCGTAGTTTGTTCCGTTTAAGTTACCAAGGCTTGTGACAGAGAGCAAACTACAGTTTTAATGTTGCATTGTTTCCTTACGATTAATTAATAAGTTATTTTTTATTTATTTTTTAATGATTTGCTTTTTAGTATTGTAAAACCCTTACAGTTCGCATTGTTTTTAATGCAAATGTATTTTACAATGATGCATGATCAGACTCTTATCAAGCTGATTTATGTCTTGTTATGCTAGAGCCATAATGAAGTTCCATAGCATGAAGATGGAAGAGATCAATAAGATAATTCGTGATCTTTGGCGCAGCACTTATCGAGGACAAGGTACTTAAATTTTGTTGACTATCAGTTAAACTAACCCAAATACATTTTCAGTTTAACCACATGCCGACCGGGCCATAGCCAAAAGACTGCTACAGCGCGGTTGGCTTATTCTGGGTGGACGTCCGTGGGACCTTGCTGATAGCGGCCGTTTACCACGTGATCGCTCCATCAAATGATGGGGCGATCAAATGCAAACAAACCAACATCAAGTCATGACGCCGTTTCCTCCCTCCCCCTCTCTGTACCGATCCGTACAGTGAGAAGGGGAGAGATGGCAGCAGCGCTGTGGACTGGATGTGTAGTGCCCACAGCACTGCTCAGGGACAGTACTCTGCCAGCACTGTGCAATACTCTGCCAGCACTGTGCAATACTCTGCCAACACTGTGCAACACTGCAATACTCTGCCAATACTCTGCAATAAATTTTAATAGAAACAAAGTATTTTTCTTTTTTTCTTACCGAATTTTCAGTCTTTTTTGATTTATAGCGCAAAAAATAAAAAACCCAGCTGTGATTAAATACCACCAAAAGAAAGCTCTATTTGTGTGAAAAAAAAGGACAAAAATTAATTTGGGTACAGTGTTGCATGACTGAGTAATTGTCATTCAAAGTGTGAGAGCACCGAAAGCTGAAAATTGGTCTGGTTAGGAAGGGGGTTTAAGTGCCTAGTGGGTAAGTGGTTAAACACTGAAATGTATTTGCCATTTCCCTGTATAGTGATGTCTCATCAGTGGCGGTGCGTGCATAGAGGGCGCAGGAGCGCCGCCCCCCCCCCCCCCATCTCCTGCACCGCTCTATCACCAATAGATAGATTCATGCATTGCATGAATCTATCTATTGTCACCGCTGCCGCCCCCTATTCAGGTGTCCGGCCCCTGATCGGGCGCCGGGCATCTGAATTACAGTGGGGGGGGGGGTGTTGCTGGAAGCGCCCCTATTAGAGCTGTAAGCTCTAATAGGGGACCCTATTAGAGCGGTGTGCTCTAATAGGCTTCCCTAAGTGTAAACAGCGGGCGCACGGCTGTGCGTTCGCTGATTACACAGTATTGTGTTAGGGAAGCGAATACATCGCTTCCCTAACACAGACCCGCCTCTCAGCCAATCAGGTTGCCAGGTCTGTTACCTGTCACCTGATTGGCTGAAGTCACAGGCGCTGTGATTGGACGCTAGGCGTCCAATCACCTAGCGTCCAATCACAGCAGAAGAAGACATGAGGAGCGCGGGAGAAGACATCCGATGGAGACACCGCTCGTCGCCTGACGCCGTCACCAGCTGCACACCGGGACAAGGTAAGTGCAGAGGGCAGGCAGGGGGCACAGTGGCAGCACTTGAGGGGCACAGTGGCAGTCACTTAAGGGGCACAGTGGCACAGTGGCAGAACTTGGGGCACAATGGCAGCACTTAAGGGGCACAATGGCAGCACTTAAGGGGCACAATGGCAGAACTTGGGGCACAGTGGCAGCACTTGGGGCACAGTGGCAGCACTTAAGGGGCACAGTGGCTGAACTTGGGGCACAGTGGCAGAACTTGGGGCACAATGGCAGAACTTGGGGCACAGTGGCAGAACTTGGGGCACAGTGGCAGCACTTGGGGCACAGTGGCAGCACTTGGGGCACAGTGGCAGCGTTTGATGGGCACAGTGGCAGCGTTTGATGGGCACAGTGGCAGCGTTTGATGGGCACAGTGGCAGCGTTTAATGGGCACAGTGGCAGCGTTTAATGGGCACAGTGGCAGCGTTTGATGGCACAGTGAGGCTGTTTGTTTGCGCCCCCCCCCCCTCAAAAATTTTGAGCACCAGCCGCCACTGTGTCTCATAGTACAGTAAATCCAGAAGCTTTAACCACTTCAAGACCAGACACTTTCACCCCCTTCTTCCCAGGCCATTTTTATGTTTTCAGCGCTCACAAACATGCCAGGGTTGAGTACAGACAGCGGGCAGAGGCAACACTGCACTGGTGTGGCAGCGATCAGGAACTGTGTCGCTGGCTGCACTGGCTCTGGTGGCACTGTACTGATGTGCCAGAGATCAGGGACACTGTTGATGGTTGTACTGGCTATGATGACCGTGACACCAATCAGGAACAATGTTGCTGGCTACACTGGTCTGGCAACACAGTGCCAATCGTAATAGTGATCAGAGACTGGTTGGTCACACTGTCTGCGTTCAGGGCCTTGCACCCTCACGGATGTGACTTTGGGAGCAGCGGCCTTGCAGATAATACTTACCAACAGACATTGATGGGACTTTATGCACAGGGATGCATGAAACATCTGTGCATCCTCATGCAGGTAAACATGACCCTCACATCAAATACACATTGATACACCCCCTGTGAATTAAGTCTTATGATGACACGGGACTGGTGTGGCAGCGTTACTGTGACTAGCTGCACTGGTGTGGTGAGTCTGTAAGGACTCAATTACACTTCTGGTTGGGGAGCGGTAAAACTGTATTGTTACTGCCTCCAAACACTCCCCCTTTAGCTTGGAGTGCACACATGCCACGGCATGCAGTATTGCCATTAAAGGTGACCTATTTAAGCAAATGGGGCTGTAATGTGTGCAGTTGCAAAATTGGAAGGGTAAAATAGGTGCTGAGAAGGCGTGTCATATTAAATTGGGCCTTTAAAGGATTCAAAAAAAGTTGACCACAGAATAATATAAACCGTGGACTCTGCTTTATAAGTCAGGATTTATTATTTGTAATATTAAAATCTGAAAACATTCATGGCAGGTCATCCTACTAGTTTTTTGTATTTGTAGCAATTTAGGAAACCTGAGCACTATTTTAGTTTTGTAATAATCTATTACATTGTAATAATGTAGAGAATATTTAATGTATTTCAGATATAGAGTACATTGAGATCAGATCTGATGGTGATGAAAGTGTCTCAGCTTCTGATAAGAGAAGGACATACAACTACAGAGTTGTGATGATCAAAGGAGATACTGCACTTGATATGAGAGGACGGTGCAGTGCTGGGCAAAAGGTACATGGCATCCATTTTCTTGTATTGGTCATGCAATTTTAGTTTTGTGTAAATGTATTTAAGGAATGTAATGAAGTATAAAGCTACTCCCACATACTGTAGCTGCTAACTTTTAATATTAGGACACTTACCTGTCCTGGAATCCAGCAATGTTGGCACCCCAGTCGATGTTTCCATCAGCTTGTGGGTGCTGCCGCCACCATTGCCTGTAAGGTAAACCTGTAGTGAAGCCTTGTGTCTTCACAGCTGGTTCCCTACCGCTAAGCATGCAGCGCTTTCTGAATGGCCCGCCGGCAGGGGGTGCGGGGGGCATTTCTTAGTGATCTCACCACTGCGACAGATACCTATCAAAAAGTACCCCCCCCCCCCCCCCCCCCCCCCCCCGAAAGGTGCCAAATGTGGCATTGGAGGAGGGGATGAGGCAGATGAGCAGAACTTCCACATTTGAGTGGAACTCCGCTTTAACTAATTGCTGGCTTGGAAAAAGAAATACCCTACTCCCCTAACCCCAAACTTAAACTAATCGCTGACATTGAAAATTAAAGTAAAATCTACATATATGCCCTTATCTTATTCATACAGTACAGGGCACAGGCAACTTATTCATACACTATGGGTGATAGACTCGTACCTTTAGGTGATTAGACACTGGCAAGCTTTTGAGGACCCACACCCCTGGGCACCTTCCCTATAACCCTACCCTACTCCATGAGTCCGTGAGCGCAGCTTCACTACTTTTATCATTTTTTTAAAAACTTCTTCAATCAAACTCGCTGTCTACAGAAGCAGTGTATCTGGATTGGTACAACCTCAGTACAACCCTGGGCTCCGTACCTGGACCCCACCCTGTGCTCTCATTTCTCAACAAGAGTCAGACCCTGATACACTTGTCCTAGATGATCAGGTCCTGAGGGAAATGAAAAGGATGTAGAAGCAGCGTTAAGGGAAGCAGCAAAAGATTTCTCTCCCCCCACCACGCTGTGGCTGTATTAAACTGAGAGCTTCCTCCAATAAGTTTGATAATGTTGAAAAGCTCATAATCGGCGCTGCTTATATATCGCATGTAATAGAAGTGCAAAACTGCCAAATATAAAGTTGGTAGTTTTGCAATTCTATTATATGTGATAATGTTTTATTTTCACTGATGTTCAATATAACACTGTGTAACAGTAGCTAACTAAAAAGACGAGGTATATTTTAGTTTCACCATAGAGCACGGATATTCATTATTAAAGGGTTTGTTAACCCATCTATGCCAGCCCCTCTATTAGAGGCTGGCATAGCACACTGTGTCATGCGTTTTTTTTTTTTTTAAACTAGCGCTGTAAATACCTAATATCAGCTGTTTTCAGGCCGGTCACATGACTCGTGCCCGTTTTCCAGCTTCGATACATTGCTTCTGAGGCAGGGTCCGTGATCTCCCTCCGTCAGCCAGGGAGATCACATGGCCGCTAGTCTCCTCTGCAGAAGCAATGTATCATACCTGTAAAGCGGCCGCAAGTCACATGACCGGCCTGAAGACAGCTGAAATTAGGTATTTACAGCGCTCGTTTTTTTTAAACAAATGACAGTGTGCTATGCCAGCCTCTAATAGAGAGGCTGGCAGTGACAATTTTGCTAATTTATTTTACAAGAATAGCGGCGGGGGGCCGGGCTGAAGACAGACACAGAGGGGAATGACAGGCAGGAAGGAGGGGGGAGAGAGGAGAGCGGAGCAGGCAGCCTATCACAGAGGGAGGCACTTTGACCATGGTGATTAGGGCGGAGCAGCCCTGGTTATTGTGGTCTGTTTAGAGAGGACATACAGAAAGTGGTATTTTTTTTTTTTTTTTACAGCTTGGAGGAGGGGAAGATTGCACAGCACAAGCGCTGTGCTGTGTAATCTGCTTTAAGGGACCAGAATCGACATATTTTTTTTTTTTTTTTGGGGTTAAATGATTTAACTTGAAAGCGCATTGTCTCTGCAGAAGCCTTGGTATTGTACAGATGGATTTTCCTCGATCTCCCCATGTCTCTTTGGGCACAAAGAGACCTACTTAAGGCTATTCCTGTGGTTGACTCTGCCGTCTCTGGCCTAAATAAACATCTCAGATTCTGTGGACAGAAAATTTGAGACCCTTTTAAAAACGTTCTCTACCCTGGCAGGCATAGCAATAGGTAAAGGAGGTTAATTTTTAAAGGAAGGACTCCAGAAAAGGATAGCAGAGAACAGTTTGGGTACCTTGAAGGGGTGTTTTGGACACTCTCATTCCTTATACACAAATGTAAAAAAGATGGGGGATAAGAAAAACCCCTGGTAAATGCACAGAGGTTTATGGGTACCAAAAGTAAATTTCAACTCTTCAAAAGAACCTGTGGGATCCTCAACTTTAAGTCTCCCACCCAGACATAATTAAAGTGATATTAAAGGCTTTCTTTTTTATATATATATATATATATATATATATATATATATATAGATATATAGATATATATATATATAGATATATATATATATATATATATATATATATATAATATAGATAGATAGATAGATAGATAGATATATATATATATATATATATATATATATATATATATATATATATATATATATATATATATATATATATATATATATATATATATATATATATATATAGATAGATAGATAGATATATATATATATAGATATATATATATAGATATAGATAAAAAAATAAAATTAAATCATACTCCCCTGCTCTTTGCAGTGGTTTTGAACACAGCAGTCCTGATCCTTCTCTTCTCGGGTACCTCGCCGACACCCTTGGCCCCACCCTCATGCCGAGTGCCCCCAGAGCAAGCAGCTGGCAAGTGGGGCACCCGATCAGGCTCATTCCTGACTACCCAAGGGGGCAGGGCCTCTATCTTCATAGTCCACAGGTAATATAGGCCCCTGCAGCAGATTCATCTTCTGCATCAGATGTATACAAAGTGGTAGGAGGAGGAGGGCGTTTTTTAAAGTAATATTAAAGTCTTGTTTTCTTTTTAAATAAGAAACCTATTATACAGGCCGGCTCTGTGCAGCGATTTTGCACAGAACAGCCAGATCCTCCTATTCTCGCGTCCCTGCCAGTGCTCTTGACCCCTCCCTCCTGCCAAGTGCCCCCAGCGCAAGCAGCTTGCTCAGGGGGCACACAAGCAGGCTCGCTCCTGAGCGACGCCTCTGTGTCTCCATTTATTCCATTGGCTCATTGGCTGTGATTGAGAGCAGAGGGAGCTAATGGCTCCTGCTGTTGCCTCAGTCAAAGATGAGTCCCTGGAGAGCAGAGGCTCTCGTGCACATCGCTTGATCAAGGTGGGGCTCAGGTAAGCATTGGAGGGATGGAGGCCTGCAGCATGAAGGTAAAACACCTTGAGCCCTTACAACCATTTTAACTGCTGTATGCATAAGTGAAAACACAATGCATTAAATTAAAACTTTCAGGACCGCAGAAAAGGCTCTCGTAAGAATAGATTGGCTAGAGGGCACATCCGCCTCCAGGGGAGAGCCAGATGGAGAGGGGGAACCTGCAAATTCAGGAATGGTGTTGTAAATCCATTGGGATGGAACTGTTAAAAGGGATGGTCCACAGGGGTGTAGTATACCAAGCCCCACAGCTAGAAATGTGGCTGTCGCAGATAAGATTCCTAGCAGGACCTGCCTTGCACCATTTCTGACAACTGCAGTAACTTCGGTAAAAGTGCAGCACAGGCAGCCACAAGACAAGCAGTAGGTGCCAAGCCAACACTGCCCCCCACCCAGTGACACAGCAGAGGGGTGTCGCAGCTTGGTCCAAAACAAAAACAGCCATCGCACAGTATATAGGCGGGACACATCTATTATGCCACATTTCTCATTTGTAGTCACATACATGCTAGGGTATAAAAAGTGAGCGGCCTGTAGCAGATTGGAAATTGGACCAACAGCAAGAACCACCCCTAGAAGGTGCTCTTGTATTTATGTGCCTTGTGTCCTACTCCTGCAGGTGGTGCTATAACCCTATGGTCTAGATTTCTTGACGAGCTATGTCCCTCAATGAACAGAAAAGAACCATATATATTTCTGTTTGCTTGAGCTTTTTAGAAACACAACCCCAGAAATGACCACATAGTGGTACTGCCTGGCTTCCCAATTCTCAGTCATTTATAAAGCCACACTTATCTTAGTTGACATGACAATTATTTAGCATTTATTTAAATCAGTGTGCTGTCTTTGACTCTTTTAAGGTGTATTCCTCAATTCATTATGCTGCACATGCATATCAAAGTACAATTCTTTCGAGGGGAGTGCAACTTGCATCACTCATTTTGCACAAACTGCTGGAAGGTTACCACCAGAATTGCTATGTAAAAGTTAACTGTGAGAATAGTAATAAGGGAGCCACCACTGCTAAACTGGTAGATTGTTAAATTGGACAGTCATCCTGATCCAGACTTAACTACCTTTTCAAACACAGGCTTCCCTATGTAATAAAGCAAAGTTTTATGTGTAGTGTGGGTAACAGTACCTGCACAACAGTGGATGATGTGAGGATGACATCCTACGGTATATGTTCTACAGATTCCAACACTACTGTATATCCATAATGGGGATAATGAGAACCCTTAAAAATGACAACAATTAAGCTAAACCAGGGGGCACAGATTTTAGCCCTGTGGTCCCCTTTATATATACTGCATACAGATGGTGCTTAATGAAATTTGCTGGGATTGCTGTAAAACAATAATCTTCAAAGTGTATGGATCCTACTCCTCCAACAAGCTTGTGTTTAACTAACTTTATGAGGGCGCATCTGGGTCTTTTGTCTTTACATAGGTATTTATTATAGATGGTTTGAAGGGATCTAAAAAAGGAGTGAATGGGGACAGGAAGCGTCCTGAAGAAGTACAATATTTGGGGGGAACAATTCATTTTGAAGGCCGCGAGTCTACCAGACCAGGAAAGCTCATGCTTTGCTATATGTTGTGAGGTTGATTGGATGTTAAGGAGGAGTGGTTGAAAATTTCTTGATTATAGGTTTCTAAGAGTTCTCTGTAGCTTTATACCTAGGTAGGAAATGTCTACGTCTGCCCAAGCAAATGGGTATTGTATTTGTAGAAGATTTTTTGTGGTAGCGTCAATGTGTATGTCGAGTATGAACGATTTGGTGGTGTTTACCTTATAGTACGATACTGAGCTAAACCAGGACAGCAGTTTATGTACTTCAGCTAGGGAATAAGTGGAGTCAGTGAGGATTAGGATGACATCGTCAGCGAATAGGCTAATCTTATGGGACGTTGGTCCTATTTGCAGTCCGGAGATCATGGGGCTAGAGCGTACGTGTTCAGCTAGGGGTTCCATAAGGAGGTTGAATATGAGAGGGGATAGATGGCAGCCTTGGCGCGTGCCGTTGGTAATGGGAAATGGTCGAGAGAGCATTCCTTCAGTGAATACTTGGGCTTCAGGAGTGGAGTTTAGTGCCATAATGGCGTTCAGTATGTGGCCTTTGAATCCGAATTTTTGGAGGTATGACCAGTGGACTCTGTCGAACGCCTTTTCTGCATCCAATGAGAGAAGCAGAGAAGGCGTTCCTGTGGAGTCCGCGTGGTGGATGAGATTTAGCATCCTTCTGGTGGCATCAGAAGCTTGCCTGCCTTTCGTGAAGCCCGTCTGATCACCGTGTATGATAGTGGGCATGATCTGGAGTAGTCTATTGGCAATCGTTTTTGCATAAATTTTGAGGTCTAGGTTAAGTAGGGAGATTGGGCGGAAGTTTTGGGGGACGTTCGACTTCTTCCCTGGCTTCGGTATAGTTATTACAAGAGCTTTTAAGTATTCTGTAGAAAAACCAGAGGAGGAGGCAGCGTTATTGAAGAGTTCGGTCAGGTGTTGGAGTAGGTGTGGGGAGTACTGTTTATAATATTCACCTGTTAGCCCGTCTGGGCCCGGAGCTTTACCTTTGGGTAGGGAGTTAATAGTCGCCTGAATTTCCTGTTCTGTAAATGGGCAGTTAAGGGCTTGCAATTGGTCTGTAGACAGAGTGGGTAGGTTTAGGTTTTTAAGGAACATGTCGATGTCCTTCTGTGTGGGTTGAGGCGTAAGTGGGTCTCGGTTCAAATTATAAAGGTCACCGTAGTAGGCGCTGAAGGCATCAGCTATGTCCTGTGGGTTGGATAAAGGGTACTTTATCCAACCGCCTCACAGAAGTAGCAGGAGTCACTGGCTCAGATCTACAATGGTTCGCATCCTTCCTAGGAAATCGCTCTCAGACAGTGAAACTAGGAGGTTTCACCTCTGAAACCCGGGCAGTCTCCTGTGGAGTCCCTCAAGGATCATCCTTGTCACCAGTGCTCTTCAACATCTACATTCGCCCACTCCTCAAAATCATCAGAAGATCAGACCTCTGCTTCCACTCATACGCCGACGACACTCAATTATATTTTCGTATTACCGGACAAAAAGACCATCATCAGAAATTAGGAAAATGCCTCACTATGATAGACGACTGGATGACTACTAGCTCCCTCAAACTTAATGAATCAAAAACAGAACTTCTTATTCTACATGCAAATCATAACCCCCGAACCAAGATCCCTTGGACACCTCCTACCATCTTTGGACAGACCATCGCCCCAAGGACCAAGGCCAAGAGTCTTGGAGTCATTTTTGACTCAGAAATGTCAATGGATGCCCAAATAGGAGCAGTGGTCAGTGGTTCTCACCATCTGCTCCGCCTGCTACGCAGACTCCTCCCCTTCATTCCAAAGGAGGACAAAGCAGTGGTAGTTGGAACGATCATCAATTCTCGACTGGACTATGCAAACTCCCTCTACATAGGATTACCCCAATATCAACTTGCGCGCTTACAACTTATCCAAAACACAGCGGCAAGGCTGATAACAGGAAAAAAACCCTGGGAATCCATCTCCCCTTCCCTGAGGAACCTACATTGGCTAAATGTAAGGAATCGGGTCGCATTCAAGACCCTCTGCCTCACCCACAAATGCGCACATGGAAACGCCCCGCAATACCTTCGCGAGAAAATAAAACACTACACACCAAATCGCAGTCTTCGATCGGCTAATCAAAATCTTCTCCTCATTCCTAAATCCCGCTACAAATCAAAGGGGGAACGGAGATTCGCTGTCCAAGGACCACGGCTATGGAATGCTCTACCAACCGACATTCGCATGGAAGAAAACCATCAGACCTTCAGGAAGAAACTCAAGACGCACCTCTTCTAGAAGCTCGACAACCAAATGCCAATACAGCGCCTTGAGGCGATTCAGTTCGCATTGTAGCGCTATACAAGTTATAAATTCATTCATTCATTCATTAGTGTGGGGATGGAGGAGTTGGGTAATTTTGGTCTTCGAGCGTCTGCCTTTAAGGCGTTGTGCAAGAGATTTCCCTGCTATATTAGAAGTAGAATAGGAAGTTGCCTTCAATTTTTTGTGAAGGTATTCATAGAAGTGGAGTAGTAGGGTTCTAAGTCCCTGTCTGGAGGTCAGTAGTTGGTCGGCTAGTTTACCTGAGGGGTCGCGTTTATGTTTCGATTCTAGGGCTGTTATTTGAGCTGTTCGTCTAAACGCTGCGTCCTCCTCTTCTTATGTGTAGAACTTATCTTGATCAACATTCCTCTGATGAAGGCCTTATAGGCACTCCACACCACGGCAGGGTCAGACACCGTACCCTTGTTATGGTTGGAAATCTCTGGAGTATATTTGTCATTCTGGATTATGTAGTTGTTTACACGCCAGAGATAAGTGTTTCGTTGGAGAGTGAAATTGTGGTTGGGGCGTGGTATGACCATGTCGTGGTGTGTATCTCAGATTTGGATATTTTTTGCAAGAGCCACTTATCAGTTAAAAACAAATCTATTCTTGAATAGGAGCGGTGCCTGGAGGAGAAGAATGTGTAGTCGCGTTCAGAGCCATGATGGCATCTCCAGACATGGTAGAGAGCCTGGGTAGAGATAAAGTCCTTCAGAGGTGAGATATGTCTCTTTGCTGTAGATGTAGAGTCTAAGTCATTATCTGGGGCTAGGTTGAAGTCTCCGCATATGAGCAGATGTCCTTTCTGGATAGGATTGGCCTTGCGGAGCACGTTGCGTAAAAATTGCAACTGATGGGAGTTTGGGGCATAGGTATTTATGATGGTGTAAGGAGCTTGGTTAATGGTGCAGATGAGAATAATAAATCGGCCGTTAGGATCTGATACAACTTGAAGTAATTGGAAGTCGTCCGTGTCCTTTATTGCAACCATAACACCTTTGGATTTAGTACAGTGGGAAGCATAGAAGATGTGTGGGAACTGGTGATTTTGCAGAGGTGTGTGTCTCCTGATAGAAGAGGTGGGTTTCTTGGATGCAGATGATGTCACTGTGCAGAGCCTTGACAGGTTTCCACAGTGAGTGGCGTTTGGCTGGATGGTTCAGTCCATTCGCGTTTAACGAAAGGATGTTGAGCAGCATTTTGTGTGTGGAGGTGTGCAGAAAAGTAGATAGACACTTAGTTGGTAGGGAGACCTGGAGTCTTCAGGCGGCGATATGTGGATTGGCGGCAGTCCAGGGATCTGTAGGTAGATGGATCCGTCAAGTACGTCGTTGAGGGGTAATAGCAGTGTATCTTTGCGAAGAGATGTGTTTCAGTGAGAACGGTGAGAAACTAAAAAAAACTGAAATGTTCACAGAGGGGGTGCAAGCACCACAATAGCCTCTCAGGGGAGGGTATAAAGAGTCAGTGGTTCCAGAGAGTTTAAGCAGGAATGGAGAAGTGTCAGGTCTCTGGGGATCTTCATTGTAGCATTTCGGCCAAAGTGGTCGCTGCTTTCCATGTTAGTCAGGGTGGACTGGGCTTCTGGGGTTCCTATGTTTTCATAGGACACCTGCTGCCATTTTTCTGCACCCCAGTTCCTATGTTTTCATAGGACTTCTCCGGACAGTAGATTAGGGGACCTGGGTCCCACTGGTTTCTGCCAGTTCTGTCCTGATGGCACTGCAGGACATCATGTTAAACGGAAGCAAGTCTGATGTGTCTTTCATCTGCTACATTGTTTCCTTAGCCAACCACTGCATCTACAGTCCTCAATGTTGCCCATTTTTTGTGCTTCTTCAAAAGAGCTTGAACAGCACATCTTGGAACCCCAGTCTGCTTTGGAATCTTTGCCTGGGAGAGACCTTGCTGATGCAGTATAACTACTTTGTGTCTTGTTGCTGTGCTCAGTCTTGCCATGGTGTATGACCTGTAACATGAAATTATCCTCCACAACCTCATTTTAGCAGCTGTCCCTCTCCCAGTTTAAGCCTCCTTCACAGCTGTTTCTGTTAATGCCTGCGTTTCAACCTACATATAAAATTGATGATCATAAGCATCTGCTTGGTACAATTGGTTAATCATACACCTGACTCTAATCGTACAAAATTCCTGACTTTGTGCAAGTGTAAGAATTGATGCTGGTTTGAAGCCAAAGCCAAAATATTAATTTGATTTAGATTTTTCTTCTGTTTGCTCGCTTTGCATTTTGTAAATTGATAAAAATAAACAATGAAAATATATATATATTTTCATTTCATTCTTACTTTAGAGCATTTCTTTATACCTGCCTGAAACCTTTGCACAGTACTGTATATATGAAGAACAGGGTGTATATTAACGGCCTACCATATACCACTCAGCGCCAGATGTGTCCCACACTTCCAGAACAGATAAAATAATAGTACAAAGAAAATATATATAAATATATCATAAAAAAAATATATATATATATATAAAATAACCTAAGCAGCTGTTTAAAAATCAGAAAATATGTCACAGTGATAGCATAAAAATATAACAGTCCAGTTCCTGTATAATAAAATACTAAAAACAGCGCTAAAAAATAAAAAAATGTATAATACTAAATGAGATGATTTTGTGACCAAAACCAGGAAAAAACAGTCCTTTGTGTAGTGTTGATAGAGGTAGCAGTTCAAACAACGTTCTAGGTGATTTCTGTAGATTATTCAGAGTGTCTATCAGAGCACCATCAACCAACAAATCTTCAAGTTTCACCGCGTGAGGCACACTCCCCCCAAGGGGTTAAACTCACCAGACAAGTCTAGTAAATAAGCCTTTTCAGTAAATGTGTCATCAAAGGGTTAAAACTGCATCCTCATCAGCTGGGATCCAATAGGCAAAAGTGCTCCAAATAAAACGTCATAAAACAGAGAAAAATTTGCACATAGCGTAATCCTGCTTTATTAAATGTAAAATCCACACATCCACACATGCCAAATAAAAATCCCCTAAAGTAATCTCTGTACACAACATAAAGATTGAATCAGCAAAATTGAAACAATAACTTGCTTTGCCTCCGTATCCCCATCCAGCATGTCCAGCGCGTCTGCATGTGTCTCCCTGCAGACACTCGAGGCACTTCCTGATTGTGGATCGTGCTGGTGGAGCGCAAGCATCACTTCCGGTGAGCGTTGTGTGTGTCACGCCCTTGCGCGTTTCGTCATTTCCGACTTCAACAGAGGGCGTGACCACACGGCACTGAGGCATGTTTAAATAATCCCGCCCCATAGCGCATCTGCCAATCAGGGACTAGCGGCCACAAGCGACGCTGCCTGTCTCTATGGCAACCATGTTCCCCAGGCTCTATGCGCCGTTCAGGCTACAGGAAATAGAATCACACATCCTAATATTAGGATGTGATTAGTAAACGCAGCTAAAAATATGCAAGCAAATCTACTGTTGGGATACTTGCGCTATAGATCATTAATATATAACGGAGGACAATAAATATAAGATAGAGTCCTTTAAACCTTAAAATCATTAGGATTATACAAGGTTACGGTAGTGGTATAAATAGACAGTAAATTAAAAACCATTAAAAACACGTACAGGGCACATGAACATAAGTGTTATTGGAACGAGGTATGTATGTATATATGTATGATAACTTTAAACCACGATTCCAAATCGCATATTTTGTTCTTTATATAGTGTCTACCATAGCTTATAGGCATAATGTACATGAATATGGATACGGTCATATACCGGCATATTACTGCCTAAACTAAAATAGTTAAAAAAAATACATACGGTATATAATATATATATATATATATATATATATATATATAATCATATATATATATATATATTACCCTGTTTCCCCGAAAATAAGACCTAGCGTGATTGTCGGTGTTGGCTGCAATATAAGCCCTACCCCCCAAATAAGCCCTAGTCAAAGTCCTTGTAGGTCTTGTTTTCAGGGTAGGGCTTATTTTCGGGGAAACAGGGTAGGGCTTATTTGGTGGGTAGGGCTTATATTGCAGCCATCACCGACAATCACGCTAGGTCTTATTTTAGGGGAAACAGGGTATAATAAATATATATATATATATGTATATATAAAAATATATATTATATATATATAATAGTGGTGTGCACATATTATATATATATTAGAACGGAGAGAGATGTATTAATATATATATGATGGGAATGTATATATATCTATAAAAATATAAGCATATAAAAATTATATATATGTATACAAAAAGATATAAACATATAAAAAAAATATAAAAAATTCCACATAGATATATGTATATATAAAAAAGTATATATATATTCCATCAATGACAGCAATGATGCTGATCATTGTATACTGAAGAAATTCATATATATATATTTAATTGAGAGAGAAGGAAGTCCACTAAGGGGAGACATATCCAGATTCATGTGTTAAACACACAGATATCATATGTAGGATAGTGTGAGAGTAATGTTAGTGGTATAGAGGTATGTATAAATATAATAATCCGATATCTAAATCTACATTTAACCCTTTGGGCGTGAATGTGTCTACCAGGTATATCCATTCTGTCTCTTCCATTCTCCAGAATGGTTTAAGGTGGTCAATACCCCAAAATTTGAGTCCAGAAGGGTCTTGATTATAATGATTTTTAAAATGCAATGATAGGTTATGATCCTTAAAACCCAATTTTATGTTGGCTATATGTTCAGCAATTCTGATCCGCAATAATCTTTTTGTGCGGCCAATATAGATTAACTCACATGGGCACTGTATAGCATATACAACATATGCAGTATTGCATGTAATGAATTCTTTGATCCTGAGATCTTTATTGTTGGATGTAGATATAAATCTATCAAGGGCTCTCAGGGGTCGATTGACTTCCCTGCAGGCTCGACATTTCCTACACGCATAGAAACCATCTTTGTCCCAAAAGAACGGGGGTTTGGTTGGTGGGTCCAACACTTTCTTTACAATTTTATCTGCATAGCTGGGGGCTCTTCTGTATATAAAACCTGGTTTTGATGGGAGGGTTGGTTTGAGGACCTTGTCCATCAACAAGATATGCCAATGGGATGTAAAAATGGCTTCTACCTCTTTATATTGTGCATGGAAACCTGTGACAAAGCTCCACTCTCGATTGTTGATGTTCTTGGTGGTGACGATATCCTTCAAAAATGCTTCTTTCGGCTATTTCTTCAATGATCTTGTCCAAATGTTTTTCTGAATATCCCTTTTCTTCAAATTTATTTTTTATGACCATGGCTTGAGAATTAAAATCTGCATCCTTAGAAAAGTTTCTTCTTACACGAGTAAGTTGTCCTTTAGGAATATTTTTGAGCCACATGGGGTGGTGTCCACTTTGTGTGGGTAGGTAACTGTTTGAATCCGTCGGTTTGAAAAAGACTTTAGTACATATTCTTTTTCCCTCTCTATAGATATTAACATCCAAAGAATTATACTATTTGTGCTTATTTCACTTGTCAGTCTAATATTGCTTGTATTGCAATTTAATTCTTCCATGAATTCTTGTAATGATGAAAGGGATCCTGACCAAATAAAAAACAGGTCATCAATATATCTTCTATAGAGTAACAGTTGTTCCCTCTTTACCAAAAAAATCTTTTTATCCTCCCACTCTCCCATAAATAGGTTCGCTATACTGGGAGCGAATTTCGCACCCCCATAGCCACACCACACAAACAGTTGTAGTAGACTCTTTGTATCACTTAGATACACTTTTGTTTGTACTACACTTTTTTGTAGAAATAGGTCCAGGAATTGGCCCATTCGTGAGGCGACGGATCCGATTTCATTAATAATGGGTCTTTTTGGAGGACATTAAATATCCTTATGGAAGTGTATATAGTAGGGATTCTACTGCTACTGGGATTTAAATATTTCATTTCTTTATTGGATAGAACCCCCCAATTCAACTAGCACATCTAATTCTCTCTCATATTGTGTAGTTGGGTCTATCTCTAACTTTTTATAGGTGTCTTCATCTGCTAGCATCTCTGTAAGCTGATTATGATAAAATTCCTTTGTAAGAATCACCACACCACCACCCTTGTCGGCGGGTCTTATAATTAGATCCTTCCTTTTTTCCAACATCTTAATTCCTTCCTGTATATGCCATGGGTTAACATCTCTCTTAGGCATTTATATATTCCAAATCTCTTAAAACAAGTCCTTTAAAAACATCTACAGTGCCTTGCGAAAGTATTCGGCCCCTTTGAACTTTTCAACCTTTGCACGCCCCACTTTTAATTTTTTTATTAGTTAAAAAAGTTTCAAAAATCCAATAGATTTCGTTCCACTTCACAATTGTGTCCCACTTGTTGGTGATTCTTCACAAAAAATTAAAATTTTATATCTTTATGTTTGAAGCCTGAAATGTGGCAAAAGTTTGAAAAGTTCAAGGGGGCCGAATACTTTCGCAAGGCACTGTATCTTATATTTATTTATTGTCCTCCAATATATATTAATGATCTATAGCTCAAGTATCCCAACAGTAGATTTGCTTGCATATTTTTAGCTGTGTTTACTAATCACATCCTAATATTAGGATGTGTGATTCTATTTCCTGTAGCCTGAACAGCGCATAGAGCCTGGGGAACATGGTTGCCATAGAGACAGGCACTGTCGCTTGTGGCCGCTAGTCCCTGATTGGCAGATGCGCTATAGGGCGGGATTATTTAAACATTCCTGAGCGCCGTGTGGTCACGCCCTCTGTTGAAGTCGGAAATGATGAAACGCGTAAGGGCGTGACACACAAAGCTCACCGGAAGTGGCGCTTGCGCTCCACCAGCACGATCCACAACCAGGAAGTTCCTTGAGTAGCTGCAGGGAGACACATGCAGACGCGCTGGACGGGGATACGGAGGCAAAGCAAGTTATTGTTTCAATTTTGCTGATTCAATCCTTATGTTGTGTACGTAGATTACTTTAGGGGATTTTTATTTGGCATTTGTGGATTTTACATTTAATAAAGCAGGATTACGCTATGTGCAAATTTTCTTCTGTTTTATGACGTTTTATTTGGAGCACTTTTGCCTATTGGATTCCAGCTGATGAGGATGCAGTTTTAACCCTTTGATGACACATTTACTGAAAAGGCTTATTTACTTGATTTGTCTGGTGAGTTTAACCCCTTGGAAGTGTGCCTCACGTGGTAAAACTTGAAGATTTGTTGGTTGATGGACTTTGATAGACACTGTGAATAATCTACAGAAATCACCTATAACATTGTTTGAACTGCTACCTCTATCACCACTACGAACTAAAGGACTGTTGTTTTTTCCTGGTTTTGGTCACAAAATCATCTCATTTAGTGTTATAATTTTTTTATTTTTTAGCGCTGTTTTTAGTATTTTATTATACAGGAACTGGACTGTTATATTTTTATGCTATCACTGTGACATATTTTCTGATTTTTAAACAGCTGCTTAGGTTATTTTTATATATATATATATATATATATATATATATATATATATTTTTTTTTTATGATATTTATTTATATATATTTTATTTGTACTATTATTTTATCTGTTCTGGAAGTGTGGGACACATCTGGCACTGAGTGGTGTATGGTAGGCCGTTAATATACACCCGGTTCTTCATTTCTGTGATATATAAATTTCTCGGCAGCGATGGATGCACTACAATTCCTAAGTAACAGACATATTGATATTAATAGTATATTTGCAATTAATGAACAAACTTCCGCACAAGCTAATTACAATGGGGCAATGACTGCCTTAGGCAATGTCCTAGAAAAGCAAGTTAGAACATGGTGGGATATTTGCACATTAGAACAATATATAAAAGAAAAAATCATTATTAGAAGTTTAAGATGGGAAGTTGTTCCACAGGATGGTTTAGATGATCCTGAAACGATGAAGGAATGGCTAGAATTTTTTAATAATATGGGATTCAAGTTGCAGGATTTAATCCTAAAAAGAAAACGCAAAAAAATGTCTAAATTAGATGCTAGGATTAATGAACTGAAACTGCAGTTGGATCCCATAAAGTATTCCCAACAAGTGACGGATTTTAATGTACACATTAAAAAGAAATTGGAAAAGGTTGATAAAGATGCACAGAAAAATAAAACCAAGAAGTTCCATAGAGATATGGGTGACTTCCAATCTAATTCTGTGTACCTATGGCAACAAACAAACGGACATCAACAGAATGATAGAAATGGAGAGAACATATCAAAAGAAGGGGCCTCAACAAGACCGCAACATATAACTACCAATGACCCCTATGTTAGGGACGATCAACGGCCAGATGGACCCATTCACCCCCCATTTGATCAATCAACTCCAATCAGAAATGAAACTAATTATGGGAGAGGACAAACAACAAAGGCGAGAGTTACCAATCCCCAACGACATTCTGTACAAAACAATTATTACCAAGTCCCTGTGCATAATAAATATGATGCCTTAGGACACTATGATAACAGGGAGAGATACCAATCCCCACATCCTTTCTTAGGGAGGGGGAGAGGCTGGCAGAAACGAGGTCGAGGGTACCCCCCTCGAAGAGGAAGACCTCCGATGCCTACACAGGATACACAATGGAGGGAACAACCCTATTGGGAGAGAAATTAAACCCAATACCCGGGTCAGAGGAGAGAAGAACAAGGGGATGCAGAAAAAGGAGAGAGAAGGAATAGGAGGAATTTTTAACCTGACAGATGTTGCACATTAAGAAACAAATATATTAAATCTTGGACTGAAGTGTGGTCTGAAAAGACCTATTAATAAATTTGATGTTTTTATTGATGTGCACAAATATATGAGAAAAATTTATATGAAGAAATATTTTCTAAATAAGAACTCCCAACCAGTCACATCATGTACAACATGTACATCGGTACAGACTGATAGTGGGTTGCGGAATAAGTCACTTTTTAACCCCCTGAATGGTGCAAACCAACAGATAGATGTTTTTAAAGAACTTGTTTTAAGAGATTTGGAAGATATAATGCGAGAGATGTAAGAGAGAGAGATGTAAACCCACGGCATATACAGCAAGGAATTAAGATGTTGGAAAAAAGGAAGGATCTAGTTATAAGACCTGTCAACAAGGGTGGTGGTGTGGTGATTCTTACAAAGGAATGTTATCATAATCAGCTTTCAGACATGCTAGCAGATGAAGACACCTATAAAAAGTTAAAGAGAGACCCAACTACACAATATGAGAGAGAATTAGATGTGCTAGTTGAATTTGGGGGCTCAATAGGAGTTCTATCCAATAAAGAAATTAAATATTTAAATCCCAGTAGCAGTAGAATCCCTACTATATACACTACCTAAAATCCATAAGAATATTCAATGTCCTCCAGGAAGACCCATTGTTAATGGAATCGGATCCGTCGCCTCACGAATGGGCCAATTCCTGGACCTATTTCTACAAAAAAGTGTAGTATAAACAAAAGCGTATCTACGTGATACAAAGAGTCTACTACAACTGTTACAAGAAATAGATTTAAGCGGCAAAGAAGAAATCTATCTAGTGACGGCAAATGTATCATCTCTTTATACAATTAAACAACATGATGCTGCTCTATTAGCCCTCAATTGGGCATTATGTCAGAGAGATGACTTAACACACAATCAGAAGGTCTTTATACGGAACGCACTAGATTTTTGTTTGGGCCACAACTATTTTTGGTATAATGGAAATTTTTACTCCCAAAAACGAGGTGTGGCTATGGGCGCGAAATTCGCTCCCAGTATAGCGAACCTATTTATGGAAGAGTGGGAGGATAAAAATATTTTTTTGGTAAAGAGGGAACAACTATTACTCTATAGAAGATATATTGATGACCTGTTTTTTATTTGGTCAGGATCCCTTTCATCATTACAAGAATTTGTGGAAGAATTAAATGGCAATACAAGCAATATTCAACTGACAAGTGAAATAAGCACAAATAGTATACATTTTTTGGATGTTAATATCTATAGAGAGGGAAATGGAATATGTACTAAAGTCTTTTTCAAACGACGGATTCAAACAGTTACCTACCCACACAAAGTGGACACCACCCCATGTGGCTCAAAAATATTCCTAAAGGACAACTTACTCGTGTAAGAAGAAACTTTTCTAAGGATGCAGATTTTAATTCTCAAGCCATGGTCATAAAAAATAAATTTGAAGAAAAGGGATATTCAGAAAAACATTTGGACAAGATCATTGAAGAAATAGCCTTAGTGCCGAGAGAAGCATTTTTGCAGGATATCGTCACCACCATGAACACCAACAATCAAGAGTGGAGCTTTGTCACAGGTTTCCATGCAAAATATAAAGCTATAGAAGCCATTTTTACATCCCATTGGCATATCTTGTTGATGGAAAAGGTCCTCAAACACAACCCTCCCATCAAAACCAGGTTTTATATACAGAAGAGCCCCCAGCTATGCAGATAAAATTGTAAAGAAAGTGTTGGACCCACTAACCAAACCCCCGTCCTTTTGGGACAAAGATGGTTTCTATGCGTGTAGGAAATGTCGAGCCTGTAGGGAAGTCAATCGACCCCTGAGAGCCCTTGATAGATTTATATCTACATCCAACAATAAAGAATTCAGGATCAAAGAATTCATTACATGCAATACTGCATATGTTGTATATGCTATACAGTGCCCATGTGGGTTAATCTATATAGGCCGCACAAAAAGATTATTGCCGATCAGAATTGCTGAACATATAGCTAACATAAAATTGGGTTTTAAGGATCATAACGTATCATTGCATTTTAAAAATCATCATAATCAAGACCCTTCTGGACTCCAATTTTGGGGTATTGACCACCTTAAACCATTCTGGAGAGGCTCGAATTTAGTACGGGAACTGTCCAAACGTGAGACAGAATGGATATACCTGGTAGACACATTCACGCCCAAAGGGTTAAATGTAGATTTAGATATCAACTGCTTTATCAGTGATTACCAATACCATGGGGTCTGATTATTATATCTATACATACACCTCTATACCACTAACATTACTCTCACACTATCCTACATATGATATCTGTGTGTTTAACACATGAATCTGGATATGTCTCTCCTTAGTGGACTTCCTTCTCTCTCCATTAAATATATATGAATTTCTTCAGTATACAATGATCAGCATCATTGATGGAATATATATATATATATATATATATATATATATATATATATATATATATATATATATGTGTTTTTTTACATATACATATATATATATTTATATATGTGGATTTTTTTATATTTTTTTTTGTATGTTTATCTTTTGTATACATATATATAATTTTTATATGTTTATATTTTTATAGATATATATACTTATTTTTTATATATTCCCATCATATATATATTAATACATCTCTCTCCATTCTAACATATATAATATGTGCATACTACCACTATTTATATTTATATAAATTTTATATTCTATACCGTATTTATCGGCGTATAACACGCACCCCAAGTTTAGGAGAGCATTTTAAGGAAAAAAAGTTTTAGGAGGGAAGTTTACGGAAAAAAATAACTTACATTTAAGCATCATTTGCAGCCTTGGCCAGCGCCATTTGCAGCTTGCCAGCGTCATTTGCAGCCTTGCCCACGTTTAAATTTCCCGCCGCCGAGACAGACCGCGCGAGCGCCGCCAAAAAAGACCGAGCCGACTGTTCGGCTCCGCTCAGAGTCCCACCTCCCTGCTGTTTCGGGAGCGAGCGCAGGGAGGCGGGACTATGAGCGGAGCCGAACAGTCGGCTCGGTCTTTTTCGGCGGCGCTTCGGTCTTTTTCGGCGCCGCGCACTATTTTTCGGCGCCTCTCGCTATTTTTGTCATTTTTTGGGGGGGGATCAGCGTATAACACGCACCCACGACTTCCCCCGATTTTAAGGGGGGAAAAGTGCGTGTTATACACCGATAAATATGGTACATATATATATATATTGTGTTATGTATTTTTTTAACTATTTTAGTTTAGGCAGTAATATGCCGGTATCATTCAGTTGATTCCTCCTATATAACTTTCTCTACAACAATTACTTCACCCCATGTTAAATCATTAGTGATGTTTAGCACACTGTGTGGAAAACATATCCATATTCATGGTCATTATGCCTATAAGCTATGGTAGACACTATATAAAGAACAAAATATGCCCTTTGGAATCGTGGATTAAAGTTATCATACATATATACATACCTCGTTCCAATAACACTTTTGTTCATGTGCCCTGTACGTTTTTTTAATGGTTTTTAATTTACTGTCTATTTATACCACTACCGTCACCTTGTATGATCATAATGATTTTAAGGTTTATAGGACTCTATCTTATATTTATTTATTGTCCTCCGTTGCATATTAATGATCTATAGCGCAAGTATCCCAACAGTAGATTTGCTTGCGTATTTTTAGCTGTGTTTACTAATCACATCCTAATATTAGGATGTGTGATTCTATTTCCTGTAGCCTGAACGGCGCATAGAGCCTGGGGAACATGGTTGCCATAGAGACAGGCACCGTCGCTTGTGGCCGCAAGTCCCTGATTGGCAGATGCGCTATAAGGGGCTTAGAGAGATGGGGGCAGAGAAACTGCAGTACACCGGTTTTCCCAGTGGATGGCTGTGTAGGGATCTGTGTCAGCAGAAATCTGATTAATGGAAAACAGGCAAGCTGTTCTGCCAGCACAGCCAGAAAACTGACCACGCTGAAATAGATGTGTTCTAATGCCTAGTGTTGTCAGTTTGAAATAGGAGAGCATGGGGACTGGCTAGAAAACCAGGTATTTCACACAAATGACGCAATACAAAGAGAACAGCATAATTTTAACACTAGTAAATGGTACAACATACTTGTATCAGGTACATGAAATGTTGGTGAAACATCTTCTTTAACAGTAAATGATGGCCCTATAATTATTGCTCATGTCAGTGTGCATGGCAATGTGTGTGACTCAATTGTTGTTTTGCTTACACAGATTGCACCTGACATTCATGTTTGTTGTCATGTGTAGGGAGTGGGTTATTAAATTAAAGCCAGCGCTCCTCTATAATGTAAAAGTGATCCGAGTGGCTTTAGCTTTCATTAAAGGACACATGATAGAAGACACTGGGTTATGTTGCTTCATACAGGAAATTGGATATGGCAAACAAAGCCGTAAGACAACTCCTCCCACTCCCATCATGCTCTAATTTATTTGCTAGTGTTCTAGGAAGAAGAAAACCCCATTCTTTATTTTTTGTAGGTTTTTCGAATTGGCTGGTCTTTCATAGCCACAGAGGTTGTACCCATGCCCTGCTACGATGTGACCTACAGGCAAGCCTGTAATCTGAGCTCTGCTGTGACACTCTTCAGACACTTTGTGTACTGTCTAAGTTACCTGCAGAGCATTTTACAGGTCCAGGGTCATGATACATCCATTTGGTGGAATCCTTTCCCTGAAGACTCCCTCAGGTGTATGGCCTGAACAGGAGAAAACACAGAACTTAATGCGAGTGCTGATTGTCACTTTAAACAAGCTGCTTGCAGGCTTCAGCACTACTTGAAGCTTGTTGAAAGCCTGCTGGCAGTTTGTTGGAACACTCATTAAGATCAGTATGTTAAATTTTCAAACAGAAGCTAAAGGCCGCTTTAAAAAGTTGTGAAAGCTGCTCAAAGTTTTATAAATGTTTTGCAAAAGCTAGCTGAAAGTTTCATAAAAGCTTGCTGTTCACACTACTTATACAAGCTGAACCCCATGTGAAATAGGCCATACTGTACATTTAAGATAACAGGAATGTAGACTTGCCTGTAAATTCCATATCTTGGAGTACAGTACAGGACACCCTCCCTAAATTTCCAGGGCGCTAGGGGATCACCACTACAATGCAGCATTTGATCCACAATGCTGCGGAGGGTCATCTACCCCCTATTTCCTGCTGAGCAGCAACCTGACCAAGGGGCAACTCCCATATTCATATAAGTTGTAACCATCCAGTGGGTTGTGTAAATGGCGCTCCCCTCTAAAAACATGTTCAAGTTCATGTTGAATTCAGAAGCCAGTCAGTCTAACTGATAATACAAACGCTTTTTGAGAAACCACAGAACATCCCTTTAAAAAAGCTCAGTTTTTTTTTTATTTTTTTTTAGGTATCTGTATTCTCTTTTTTTATTCCAACAGTTAACTAGATTAAAGCACATCTGTTATTTGAAGGTATACCCAGTTGGTCCCAATCATCAGACAGTCATCCTGTTCAAACCTGTTGGAATAAATTAGCACACGCAGTACTGCGCAGCCAAGTTTCCAAGGAAACTGGTTGATTGCCATACCCGAGGACCACATTAGACAGGAATGCTTGTGAAGAAGAAAACAAGGGATGCCAACCAGCTGTTGAAATAAGGTTATGCTTTAAGGAGTAACTACCTGCAAACATTTTCCCATTTAGGAGTTTAATCCTTTCTCTGCCTGGTGACCAGGAGTAAGACAGATCTCTCAATAGTGACACCTTTTTAATGACAACTTTCAGAGATGATTGACATGGTGACATTTCCTTGCTGGGAACATTGTTAGCAGTAAGAACCTGACAAAGGTTATAAAACTTCTTTACCGTGTCCAAAATTAGTAAAAGATTTTTGCCTGCAATTTTTCTGTAAGCTCCTGGCTCGGTAGGTTGCATTCTCATTTTTATTATTAATTTCCGTAAAACTGGGATAATCTTCTAAATAAGTAAAGGAAGCTACATTGTTGGTGTATATGAAGAAAAATCTTTTTAGATCAATATTCTAGTTACCATTGGTCATTCTGACTTTAATAGAGGACACTCATAAAATGTGTAATTTGTCTAATTGTATTTGCAGGATCATCAAAAGTCGGTCAAGACAGCGAAATTTCCAGCTGCTTGTGATTACACATGATGAGGATTTTGTAGAGCTTCTGGGACGTTCAGAATATGTGGAACACTTCTACCGAATTAAAAAGAACATGGACCAATGTTCTGAGATTGTGAAGTGTGGTGTGAACTCTTTGGGATCTTATATGCATTAGAAGTAGTTTGTGGCACTTATCCCAAATCTAAAGCCGTAAATGCTGCTGTTAGTTTTTACACCCAGTTTTATTATTGTGGATTTATTTGTAAAGCCTGTTTTGACTCAGCTGCAGCTTGATGCTAAGACACTTTTCTGTATCGCTCTGTGATTTTACTTCCATGGTGAATGCATTCTGTTATGTACACAGTGTGGGCTAGTGCTTTTGCATGTTACAGCAGATCAATAACACATATTGGACAGATGTAGTTGGCTAAAAGTTCTGACCATGCTGTGTGTTAATAGCAGCCTGCATTCACTAAACAGATGACCATGCGTATACTTTATGCACATCTGTATCTTACATCTGTGAAAGTGTGCATATAAACCTGGATTTGTAGACTCTTCTTGGGTTGAACTAAAGTATCAATAAATGTATTAAGCAGAAATGTTACTTTGTCCAGCTTTCACACAGCAATAAAAACAGGTGAAGGTTCTACTCTTTTCCCACTCTGTCTAAAACTTCTAGTGTTCAACTTTAGGTTGTGTTCATATCTATGTGCTTGGTAGCTGTAGCTAAAACCTGACCTGCAAGTTCCCACTGTGCTGTAGTGAAAGACACCCTTTCCCCAAAATTTTGTGGAGCATGCCTCAGCAGGACAGTCAAACTTCAGCACCACTGCAACCAATGTGCTGTAATTCATACACATATTCCTATGCAGTCAAACCTGAGAGAATTCACAATTTAAAGATGCCTTTAATGTATTGTTTGTTAATGTTGTACTTTGTGTTGCATGGAAAGAAGTACCGTACTACAAAATGTAGATGGAAATTGGAAGTCAAGCACAGGTAAAAAAAAATAGTTTGACACTGCAGTTTGATTTATTACAAAAAGTAATGCAAGGGCTGTTTAACTGCCACGCTCCACAAGCAGTCAGATAAGTTATCTCTCAATATGTAGAAAAATGTAGCAAGGATCACATTGGAATCCTTGGTATCGCGTCTGGGATCTTGACTTCCCAAGACACCACAACATGTTAGAATGAATGCAGAGTTTTCTGTAGGGTAGGGAAAAATTTTGCTCCCACTGGAAAAGATTTAGTTGAAACGGCTACTAAAACTTTCAATTTAGGAGGGAGAAAGTATTTCCATGACACATTTTCTATAGAGAAAGCTTTTACTTCTTTTATATCACTAATAAAGCGGAGGTTTAAAAAAGGTATACAAGAAAGCTTTTTGCAATGTGTCATAACTTTATGCTGTTCCTTGTGGTTCTACAAATAAAGTAATTTTTTTTCTTCAGCTTGACTTTATTTTGTATTTCAAACATGCACCCTGAAAAAATAAAGAAAAACGTAAAGGGGTAAGATTCCAGACATTCCCCACTTATATATGTTTTTATAATATCAATAAATAATATAGTTAAAGTGGTTGTGAAGAACTCCATGCATACCAGACGCTCAAAAACTGCTATAAGAGCGCTAATATTTAGCGTTTTTGCAGTGTTTAGAAGCAGTTTCAAGTGTTTAGGAGCAGTAGCATTTTGTTAAGGATGACTCATCAGCTGTCAGCGGGGTTCCCTGTTGACAGCTGAATGTAAACTAAACAATTGCTGGCAGTAAAAAAATTGAGAAAGAAAAACAGGCCAGGAAAGGGGGGGGGAGCCAGAGCCACCCCAAACCAGACCACATGCTTTCGACATGGGTGGGTGCTTTGGGATCGAGTGCAGACTTCTTTTTTTCGGGGTCAACGGCCAGCGCTCATTGTGATTGACGTTGGATCTACTTTGGAACCTGCTGACAGCTGATGAGTCTTCCGTTGTGAAGAATGTGGCGGCAGGCTTGCTATACACTGGTTGTTAAGAATGCCGACGGGCCGCTGGCTAAGGAAAAAAAATGCTAGAAACGGGTGCTTAGCAGCAGTTAACAGTGCTTAGGAGCATTCAATGTTTTTTCTGCTGGAAAAATGCACCAAAAATCTCCTACAAGAACAATTTTTTTTTTCTCAACACAAATCCATAAACACTTCAGCACTAAACCCAGGGGAAATCTTCCATCAAACTTCTTTTCTAGAATAACATTCTGAAGACACTGCAAAAAACACACAGGTGGGCACAACCACATCATGCATTACCATAAATATTTTGGTGTAAACATCCCTTGTAATAGAAAAAAGGCTTGACAGGACCTCTTAAATATGAGATCTGGGGTCAAAAAGACCTCAGATCTCCTATTTACACTAAAATGCAATAAAAAAAAAAATTGTCATTTACACTTTTTTTTTTTTAAATGGCTATTTAACCGCTTGTCGACCAGGCAAAATGGCATACAGGTATGTCCCCTTTATGAAGTGGTGTCGCAAGCCCGTGCGCGCCCACCGCAGTCTCGATGTCCTCCGGGTGCCCGCGATCATGTCACGTTGAGCAAGAACATGGAGGTGCTTATGCAAACAAAGCATTCCCCATTCTGCCTAGTGAAAGGACAGTGATCTACTGCTCTCTGTGATCGAGAGCAGTTATCACTGTCCTGTGTGTTCAAGCTACTCCCCCACACAGTTAGGACACATTTAACCCCTTCACTGCCCCTAGTGGTTAACCCCTTCACTGCCAGTGTCATTTACACAGGAATCAATGCATTTGTATAGCACTAGATTGCTGTATAAATGACGATGGTCCCAAAAATGTCCGATGTGTCCGCCATGTCGCAGTCCCGATAAAAATCGCGGATCGCCGCCATTAAAAATTAAAATGCCATAAAACTATCCCCTATTTTGTAGATGCTATACATTTTGCACTAACCAATCAATATACGCTTATTGCGATATTTATTTATTTTTTTATCAAAAATATGTAGAAGAATACATATCGGCCTAAACTGAGGAAAAAAAAATAGTTTTATATATTTTTGGGGAGATTTATTATAGCAAAACTAAAAAATGCTGCGTTTTTTTTTTTTTTCAAAATTGTTGCTCTTTTTTTGTTTATAGCGAAAAAAATAAAAACCGCAGAAGCAATCAAATACCAAAAGAAAGCTCCATTTGTGGGGAAAAAAAGGACGTCCTTTTTGTTTGGGTACAACGTCGCACAACTGCGCAATTGTCAGTTAAAGTGATGCAGTGCCGAATCGCAAAAAGTGCTTTGGTCAGGAAGGGAGTAAAATCTTTTGGGGCTGAAGTGGTTAAGAGCTATGGGTGGAAGTGACATTTTGACATTGCTTCCTCCCTGCAATGGTATGGAGATGGGGGCCATCTTCCCCTCCCTCGTCTCCATGCCACTGATGTGAGAGGATCCGATCACCGATGCGGAGGGCACCGGAGCGGGGCGGGAAGGGGTCCCCTCTCCCGCCACCGATAAAAGTGAGCTTGCAGCTAATCCCCACCGCAGAGACCACTGTTATCGGAAACTGGACCACCGGCCGAAAAAGAAGATACTGGGGTTATGGCAGCTAGCTGCTATATGTAGATGATACACATAGGATTATATAGTGAGACATATAACACATCTTGTGGGTTTATTGAAAGTTCATTCTCCTAAAGTCGTAAATCTGTAATCCTTGAAGTTAGTTAGATCGTATCAAGATGAGGAGGGTTTGATTTAACACAGCTGGGTGCCAGACTGTCTCTACACAGGTGTTTTTAATTGGACAAAACCAGTTTAATGAATATATAGGAATTCTGGGAATAATTAAGTTTATCTGGTTATAGAACAGGTGTCCGATTTATAGTTAGTTACATTGATGTAGATCTTAGCGACCAATCATATCAAGGAGAGATGATTAAGATAAGGCTTGTAAAAGGGTATATAAATGCAAGTTCTACAATTGTTAGACAGACAAGTCAGATAGAAGCTCATAAGGCTGAACTCTATGTATGCTGCCCTATTGCACGGGTCATAGAGGTCAGAACCAGTGGGCAATTTGTTCAGATAGGCGTCTGTCAGGCTGACTGCTTGTCTATGCAGCCCTATTGCATGGGTGACAGTCAGTCAGAACCAATAGGCAAATATCTGTCATTTTTGCTGTAACTTGTCTCCTCGTACGAGTCAAATAAAGAAAATGTCTTAACTTGATCCGGAGTGTGGTCTCTAAAATGTAATCCTCCCTGCTGGAGAGATGTGGGTCCCCTGTATGGGTTTTTTTAGTCCACGAGGGCAGGTTATACAGCTGAGAGTAGTAGTGTCGGAAGGTGTCTGATATACCCTGAGTGTTGCTAATCTTTTGCTGATCGGTGGTGCAGATGTGTTGGATGGGTCAACCTGGTAGGTGTGGGTGGAGGACCCTCGCCAGTTGTTGCCCACATTTGTTGGCTAAAGTGTAATGACGGTTATGTCCCCTGTCCCTAGCTATGAGCAAGTGGGAGTCCAGTATACGGAGTAATTCTCAACGGGTGTTAGAGAGGTCTACATATGTTATAGGGTCTGGGTCCCGTTTATGTGCGAGTTCGAGTGTAGCTATAGTGGACAGAAGTCGGGCTATGTCATCGAATCTGGCCTTCTTTAGGCGGGGGCCGTGTTGTATGAATGTTCCCTGAAAGCACACATTTTAAGGCTTCCCATTTAATAAGGGGGCTGGTTTTCGTCAGACTGATGATCCTGAATAAAGTCACGGATGGTCTGTTCAATCGCTGCTACACATGGGGTGCATTTCAATAAATTGTCGTTCAGGCGCCATTGAAATGTTTTACGGGATTTAGGGGGGTGAGCTAGGCTTAAGTGCACGGGGACATGGTCAGACCATAATATGTTGCCAAGGGATGCCTTAAGTGGGATATCTAACAAGGATTGGAATACAAGGAAATAGTCAATACAACTATAAGAGTTGTGGGCTACAGAGTAACGGCTGCAATCTCTCTCAAATGGGTGCTGCACTCGCCAGACATCCACCAGTTGAACGGAATTCAGGAGTGATTTGATGTGCGTGAGAGTGGAGTGGGGAATGGAAGACTTACCCAAGGAAGTGTCCACGGCCGGAGAAAGGGTCACATTGAGGTCTCCACCTAGAACAAAACGGGGACGGCCAAAGAAGAGTAATTTGTTCAGAACCATGGACAGGAAGCTCCCCTGGTCTTGGTTAGGTCCATATACGTTAGCCACTGTGAAAATAGAGGAGTTAGATTTTATTTTGAGAAAAAGGAAACGACCTGAAGGATCAACAAGGTCTAGACCCTTCCGGGCTGAAAGATTTATGGAAGGCTATAGACACCCCTTTTGATTTGGCTTGCAGGTTTGTAATATGATACCACTGATAATAGTAACGATTATTAAATGTCGGGACGGCTGTGCCTTTAAACTGGGTCTCCTGTAAGAGCAAAATTTGAGCCCTGGCTTTGTGGAAGTGGTATAATATCTGGCTTCTCTTCTCAGAAGTATTAACCACATGCCGACCGGGCCATAGCCGAAAGACGGCTACAGCGCGGTCGGCTTATTCTGGGTGGACGTCCTACGAACGTCCTCCCAGGAACTTGCTCCCGCGCGCCCCCTGGGGCGCGCACTCGGGAACATCCGTGACCGCCGGGTCCCGAGGACCCAGCGCATCACGGATCACGGTAAAGGGCCGCTGATATCGGCCGTTTACCACGTGATCGCTCCGTCAAATGACGGAGCGATCACATGTACACAAACCGGCGTCACGTCATGACGCCGGTTCCTCCCTCCCCTCTCTGTACCGATCGGTACAGTGAGAGGGGAGAAGCGCGCAGGGGGGGAGATGGGACCAGCGCTGTGGGCTGGATGTGTAGTGCCCACAGCGCTGGTCAGTGACGGCTACACTGCCACCACTGTGCAACACTCTGCCACCACTGTGCAACGCTCTGCCACCACTGTGCAACGCTCTGCCACCACTGTGCAATACTCTGCAACCACTGTGCAATACTCTGCAACCACTGTGCAATACTCTGCCCCCACTGTGCAATGCTCTGCCCCCACTGTGCAATGCTCTGCCCCCACTGTGCAATGCTCTGCCCCCACTGTGCAATGCTCTGCCCCCACTGTGCAACGCTCTGCAACCACTGTGCAATGCTCTGCCCCCACTGTGCAACGCTCTGCCCCCACTGTGCAACGCTCTGCCCCCACTGTGCAACGCTCTGCCCTCACTGTGCAACGCTCTGCCCTCACTGTGCAACGCTCTGCCCCCACTGTGCAACGCTCTGCCACCACTGTGCAACGCTCTGCCACCACTGTGCAATGCTCTGCAACACTGCAATACTCTGCCAGTACTCGTCAATACTCGCCAATACTCTGCAATAAATTTTAATGGAAACAAAGAATTTATTTTTATTTTTTTTACTGAATTTTCAGCATATTTTGATTTATAGCGCAAAAATTGAAAAAACCCAGCGGTGATTAAATACCACCAATAGAAAGCTCTATTTGTGTGAAAAAAAGGACAAAAAATTCATTTGGGTACAGTGTTGCATGACTGAGTAATTGTCATTCAAATTGTGAGAGCACCGAAAGCTGAAAATTGGTCTGGTTAGGAAGGGGGTTTAAGTGCCCTGTGGTCAAGTGGTTAAAAACCCTGCAGTTAAAGGATGATAATGTTATCTGATCATGTGACATCATGGTGATATTGAAAGGAGAGGAGGATATTGAATTTCCATAGAATCACTAACGCCGAGCTGTATTTGCATCAAGGCTTGCTCAATAGAGAGGAAGACCCAGGCACTATATTTAAAGCGGTCGTATAACCTTTTTTTTTTTTACTTTTACCTACAGATAAGCCTATAATAAGGAATGCATCTATTTTTAAACACATATCACGACAAAACCATTATGCAGACTTTGGTCTTAGCTTTGTAGAGACAGACAACAAATGTGTATGTCTATTAATATTTGGAATATAATTATATCATGCTGCAGGTAGACCTAACACAACTCCAAATGCTAGGCTACAATATTAAATGGTTCTGTTTTGTATATGTCAAAACAATTCAATTACCAAAAAGGTATAATATGGAAAGATCAATACTTTACCAAAACTCTAAGAAGTCTGTCATCTTGAGAAGTTTCAATAGGCAAGTCCCAAGGGGAATCTCCCTACATCTCTCCGTCTTTCAGGGAGCTATAGCAAGCTCCCTGGAGATCTTTCCTTCAGGCTCTATAGAGATGGAACCGTCCAGCCATCTTCCGATCTCTCTCCCATCAGCCTCACATCTCAGCTCTCGGATCCCTGTCTGCCATGAGTAATACCTTTTATCTCACCCTAAAAGTGGGTGTGTATCTAATTACTATGCAGCTGATGATGTCATTTATTATGTCATATGACGATGGTGTTTATATGTTCCTATGGCAAACCCGACCAACGCCATTTTGAATAATTACCAATTTCAGCCTCTTAAGGGCAGTGTTGGATTAGAAATTACTTTAAATGTGATTGACATAGCCTTCTGACCTTGGCCTAGCAAAACACCATTAATTGTGTAATGATTGACAATAAAGTTTCGCTATCCCCAGCCATCCTGGCGCTTCTTAAAATATATAGGCATAAGAACACGTACCCACACAATTAGTTGTGTTGGTAAATGCCATTAAAGTGAAGTTATACTTTGAATTACAACCTCACAAGTACAGCTCCTAATACTTTCATGTCAATACAATCTTAGAACCTAAAGTCATTATTCTAACGATAAACATAAGTTTCATGAACAAACTCTTCATAGGAACCCACACTTGCAACCTTATAATAATAATATATGTATGTGGACAGGTTTATAAATGAATAACTAATACATATATACTATAACCATATTATAAAAGAAAACATCATTTAAAATACACTACGATAGGTATTGTGAATAAGCCCTTTGGTTTCTGTGGCTCATTCTATAAATATCAATTTAGGTTAGTGATCTGTGTAAGTCTGTCCCAACTCCCCTTATCGGCGGTCGTTGCAATACTTTTTTTCACACCGTATTTGCGCAGAGGTCTTGCTAGCGCACTTTTTTTGGAAAAAATTCGCTTTTTTGAATAAAAAAATAAGACAACAGTAAAGTTAGTCCAAAGTAAATTGATACCTAACACGTCACGCTTCAAAATTGCGCCCGCTCGTGAAATGGCATCAAACTTTTACCCTCAAAAATCTCCATAGGCGACGTTTAAAAAATTCTACAGGTTGCATATTTTGCGTTACAGAGGAGGTCTATGGCTATAATTATTGCTCTCGCTTTACCGATCGCGGCGATACCTCACATGTGGTTTGACCACCGTTTTCATATGCGGGCGCTACTCACGTATGCGTTCGCTTCTGCGCACGAGCTCGTCGGGACGGGGCGCTTTAAAAAAAAAAATCAGATCTCATATTTGGACTTCAATGAAAAAAAAAAAAATGTCATTTAAAAAAATGACATTTGAAAATTCCTCTTTAAGAGGTATGGGCGGAAGTGAAGTTTTTGACGTCGCTTCTGCCCTCCTATGGTATAGAGATGAGTGGCGGCCATCTTAGCGTCACTCATCTCTAGACACAGGAGGGGAACGGACCCGATCGCCTCCGCCGCTGCCGACGGTTTCGGTAAGCGGCGGAAGGCGCGGGGGAGGGGGGGGGCACCTCTCCCGCCGCCGATAACGGTGATCTTGCGGTGAATCCGCCGCGATGACCACCATTATCGGACAGCCGACCGGCGCCTGAAGAGATGGATACCTCGGTTGTGGCAGCAGCTGCTGCCGTTACCGAGATATCCCTCTTCAAAAAATGGACGTACATCGTCGTGCGCCGGTCGGAAAGTGGTTAAGGAGATTACTTCACGTCAGCCTAAATTATATTTTCCTAGTGATTTAGCTGAATGGCAGTCCAATAGGATAATGAGCAAACCCAAAAGTGGGTACCTAATGGTTAATGCGATTCCATTTCTCAGCTGTTAAGAGTTGCTATTTTCACTAGGGAGTAGTGATCCATCTTTCCTTTTTTTCTCTATAGAGCATTGTCATTATTGATAATCAGCAAGAAGAGATAAGCAAAATATATATCAAAAGGCAATATATCTGTTTTCAATATCAGGTAAAAGATGTTGCTTTTGACTTGATCTTCTTTGTAGAGATTAATGCTGGTATATAATGTGTCAAGCGGTAGGCACTGGCTACTAAATACAGACTGCAAGCTGAAACATGAGAGAGTTGTTACATTACCACTCCTTGCGGTCTTCTCGGACAGAAGTTTGTGTTGGCATCTTTTATCTTTCAAGTAGAACCAAAGTGGGGGAAGGCACATTCCATATCTCTCTTCCGTTACCGTTGTAATAGCCCGACAAAGAGACCTAAATATGTTCTATTATGCAATCCAAAACATCCCACAGCTTAAGCAGTCACCGCACACACCACGCACGTCCCAGTCAGCAGCATAAGCCGGACCGCATGTGTTACGTTGTAGAGACAATTAGCCAGGCACATTGAAAAAACGTCCATTGCTGACAGTCCTTTTAGTCTCCAGATCTGAGGAATTTCTAGGAGATTTTTAGGGGATACCACGGGGGGGGGGGGGGGGGGGGGGGGTGCGCTCCCGCACCGCCAACGCGTTTTGCAAGGCAAAGTTGCGTAGCTTCAACTGGGCGCATAACATTCTCAAAAACGAGGTGTTTTGTTGCATGTGTTTTTAATTAAAGCAATCTATATAATCAGCGCTAGTTTATCATCTTGAAAGTAGTATAAAGCACGGAAGTTTTTCCATATAGTTCATACACAGCTGAATGTTTCAAAAGAACAGGCTTATTTTTTGTATATGGATATAAAGCTGCATATGAATCACCCTTACCAGAAAAATTGCATTATAATAAATAACCTAAATAAGGCTCATTTTAGTTATTGGCGGGTTTGGTTACAAATACAGTTGTTTATATCTTTAAATATGGGGGGACAAAAAGACTGACAGAACGAAGACAAGACAAACTTTACATCAGACATCATCTATTTTCCTGGGATCCCATAATGCTCAAAAACGTCCCCATTCAAGACATTTCTTATTGATAAGTTGTTAAAACAAACTAATTAATAGGTTTCTATTCTCTATGGATATGTCATTTTTCTCTCCATTATTATTTTTTTTAACTATTACAATGATCCATCCAGGAATTAACATTCCCATTATAGGGTTTACCAGGAATTATTGTTAAGGGGAGTGATAGGACAAACTCATCTAATGGATTAAAGAGGAAAGAATTGCATACATATGTTTCTTTTTATCTCATTATTTCATTTCTGTTTATTAAGAAAATGAAAGAAGAGAAAAATATTATAACAGTATTTCCGTTTCTTCCAATACCAGAGCGTTATAAGTTCTAGTGGTATCAGGCATAGATAGACCTACAGACTCTTTGTAAGACAGAAAATAACTTTTGCAACAATGCTTATTCATAGGCCATGAACTCTGATTCAACTCCAGAGACTAAATGGCTCCTCTCATGTCCATTATATGTGAATATGAAAAATTATACAATATGCGACTTTATATATGTATTCTTTTAACCCCAAATGTTCTGACAAGCCCTTGTAAGGTACGCAGGCACTTTCTTCCACCCTTTTGCCATGAGGACTTCTCTTCAGGACAGTAGACACTTGGGTTTCTGTGTATCCTTCTACGTACACGCATCATTTTCACACCCTACTTTGTAGGTACTAAGGGGAGCACCCTCACTAATAGCTATGGCAGCAACCATGCACAAGGGAACCATGGCAAAAATGTAGGCAAACACTCACGGAAGGTTTGCAAAACACTCAAGCCACTCAAAGTGCCAATTATTCCCTTGCACGCAACAGGGACCTTATTTTAACACCAGTCTCTGCATCAGATTCCAAATCTAGCTCAGACATGCATGAAGAGGCCTTTCTGACTAAGGCAGATTTCTCTGCAACTGTAAAAGCTTTTCTCGGACAGCTAAGGCCTTAATAAAGCCATCACTTTCCAGAGCTCAAAAGCTTCAGGCCTTCTCCATCCCCACCTTCTTTACCTGAGTCAGAAGTGGATTCACCTGCTCTTCAAATGGTAGAAACCGAGGTAAATGAAGACGATCCAGAGATTGTGCTAGATAAGGCTGCAAAGGATTTATCAACACCCTGAGCAGCTATACACTGGATACTATGGCTTCACACCTAATTCTCTCTTCTCATGTAGACAATGCTGCTCTATGTACTAAGGAACCTGCAAAGCCTAAAAATACATTTCCCATTTATGAACAAATAGATTGGGCATTTTATGGCAATTGGAGTACTTTTAACCACTTCAGCCACGGACCAATTGGCAGCCAAAGGACCAGGCCCCTTTTTGCGATTTGGCACTGTGTCGCTTTAACTGACAATTGCGCGGTCATGCGACGTGGCTCCAAAACAAAATTGGCGTCCTTTTTTTCCCACAAATAGAGCTTTCTTTTGGTGGTATTTTGATCACCCCTGCGGTTTTTATTTTTTGCTTTTTGCTATAATAAATATCCCCAAAAAATATATAAAAAAACATTTTTTTTTCTCAGTTTAGGCCGATACGTATTCTTCTACATATTTTTGGTAAAAAAAAATCGCAATTAGCGATTATTGATTGGTTTGCGCAAAAGTTATAGCGTTTACAAAATAGGGGATAGTTTTTATAGCATTTTTATTAATATTTTTTTTTTACTAGTAATGGCGGCGATCAGCGATTTTTATTGTGACTGCGACATTATGGCGGACACATTTTTGACACATTTTTGGGACCATTGTCATTTATACAGCAATCAATGCTATTTAAATGCATTGATTCCTGTATAAATGACAGTTGTAGTGAAAGAGTTAACCACTAGGGGGAGGGGACGGGTTATGGGCTCTGACGTGTGTTTGTTTTTTTACATTAGGGGGCGGGGCTGACGTCATTGATCGGCTTTCCCGATGACCGGGAACAGCCAATCAATGACAGGCAGAGTAGGAAGCGCGGGGAGAGGTTTGTTTACACAAACCTCTCCCCGTTCTTCAGCTCCGTAACCCGATCGCGGGCAGGCAACTTAAAGGGGACTACAGGTACGTGGTTTTGCCTGCCTGTGCCATTCTGTCGACGTATATCTACATGAGGCGGTCGGGAAGGCGGTTAAAAAGATTTTTATTCCTCAAAGAATCATTATTAAGCTATACTGATCAATCCATAACATTATGACCATCCACCCTAATCCGTTGAGTCATGGGCTTCACTAGACTTCTGAAGTTATGCTGTGGTATAGATCACCAAGCCATCAGTGGCAGATCCTTTAAGTCCTGTAAGTTGCAAGTGGGGCCTCCATGGATTGGACTTCTTTTCCAGCACATCCCACAAATGCTCAATTGGATTAAGATCTGGAGAATTTGCAGGTCAAGTCAACACCTCAAACTCATTGTGTTCATCAAGCCATACGTCATACCAAGCCACCTTCTTCCATTGCTCCACGGCTCAGTTCTGATGGTCACATGCCCATTAAAAAGGTACTTTTGGCTTTGGGCACGGGTCAGTATGGCCACCCTGACTGATTGTTGGCTACTCAACCCCATACACATCAAACTGTGATGCAGTGTATTCTGACACCTTTCTATTGAAACCAGCATTACCCTTTTCAGCAATTTGAGCCACAGTAGCTCTTCTATTGGATCAGACTACAAGGGCCAACCTACTCTCCGCATGTGCATCAATGATCTTTGACCACCCATGACTGTTGCTGGTTTTATTTTCTTGGACCACTTTGGTTAGGATCAGGAGCATCCCACAAGAGCTGTATTTTTTTGAGTTGCTCTGACCAAGTTGTCTAGCCTTTACAATTTTGCCCCTGTCAAAGTTGCTCAAATCCTTATGTTTGTCCATTTTTTTAGCTTACAACACATGAACTTCAGGGACAACATGTTCACTTTCTGCCTAATATACCCCACTCAGATGCCATTGTAATGAGATAATCAATGTTATTCACTTTACATGTCAGTGGTCAAAATGTTGTGGCTGATTGGCATGTATTGAGTGGAAAAAGAATTCACAAAAAGAGGACTGTTCCGGTAGACCCTGCCATCTTAGTCTTCAATAAATATTGTACTGTCCCTAAAGAAGATGTTCTTTCATTGAAGGATTCTGTAGATAGAAAATTGGAGACACCGTTAAAGTCTCTTTGTTCTTGCAGGTCCAACCCTGTAACCGACTCTTGCTGCAATTTCTGTTTGAAAAACTGTAGATAATTGGAGTAGGGAAATGAACAATCAACAGGATCCTGTATACCATGGGCGAGTTCTGGCCAAATACTTACATATATTGCCTTCCACCCTACTATTCTAGAACCTAGAACAAGTTTTGGCACAAATATCCACAATGACTCTCATACCTGTCCATATGGGCCGAATCTTAGGGCCTGGACAACTGAAGCTACCGGCAAAAGGCACCACACTTGTATGCCTGTCGAGGCAGCACTTCTCTTAGGTGATGCACCTGAGTTCATAAAAGAGGTAACAGTGCAAAAAGTCTTCTTTCCACAATGGAATATACCCCCCCCCCGAGGGTCTCTGATTCCTCTACAGTAAATGAAGAGTGCCCCATTACACTCCCCAGGCTTCGTCCTCAAAAGCAAAAGTCAGTCCTTTATTTTAGTGCAAGGCTTGAAACACAAATGGGGTTATTTTTACAAAAGGAAAATCCACTTTGCACTACAAGTGCCAACTACAAGTGCAAAGTGCACTTGAAATTGCACTGAAAGTGCACTTGGAAATGCAGTTGCTGTACATCTGAGGGGTAGATCTGAAATGAGGGAAAGCTCTGGTGATTTTATCATCCAATCATGTGCAAGCTAAAATGCTGTTTTTTTTTCCCTTGCATGTCCCCCCTTGGATCTACAGTGACTGCAATTTCAAGTGCACTTTGCACTTATAGTGCAAAGTGGATTTGCCTTTCATAAATAACCCCCAAAGTCTATCTCAAAGTCTTCACGATGAAGGGGCAGCCCCACTCTTAAGAGACAGTGGATATCTGTTGTTGTTTGCATTCTTATGGGTCCCATACGTCTCAGACCTTTAGTCTCAAAATGGTACAAAATATAGTTTTAAACTTTACCCCCTCACCATTTTCTTCTCGCAAACCAGCCAACATCTGCCCCAAGACAGATTTTCAGACCACCCTGAAACATCTTTTTCCTAGGGAGTTGTTGTTCCATTCCCTCTAAAGGGCAGGTTCAAAGAATTCTGTATAAACCTGTTCACGGTACCAAAACCCAGCAGCGGTGTTCATGCTGTTTTGGACCTAAAGTCCAAAACAAGTACCTTTTTGTGTTCTAAAGTTTCACATGGAATCTCCAAGGTCATTAATTGCCTCTGAGACGAGAGGAAAATCTGCTCTCAATTGACTTGATCCCTACTTTCCTATTTACTCACCTCATCAGTACTCTGCAATTTGCAGTAGGAGAAAAATGCTTCCAATTTGTTGCACTGCCATTCAGCCTATCCTCTGCCCCAGAGTATTCACAAAGGTGTTTGCACACCTACTTGCCCTCTAATATACTTGGGACATTCAGGTCACAGGATACCTAGACAAACTTCCTCTAAAAGATCCATCTCCCTCAATATTATCTGCAAACATCCAAATGACTATTCATATATTTCAGGCCTTCGACTGGGTAAGCAACATTCAAAAATCTGCCCTCCAGCCATACTCCATACTTAGACCTTGTTCTAGACACAATCCAGGCAGAAGTTTTCCTTTCAGCATGGGTGATGGGGGGCATCACCATAGATTGTCTGATGTTGAGGTAAAGTTGTCTGAAGTGACTCATGCAGATAGCAGGAGTAAGGCTGACTTTTTTACACTAGACCCTTTTCCCACATAGTCACCCAGTCAGGGTCCAGTCAGATAATGCCACTGCTGTGGCTTACACAAGCCATCAAGGGGGTACCAGAAGTCAGGAAGCCATGAACAATGAGAGCCTGATTCTCTCCTGGGCAGAGAGACATATTCCAATTCTCTTTGCCATCTAAATAAAAATTGACCAACACCTGTTCTTTCTGAAGCTCTGTCAGAAATGGTGAACACCAGGTGTGGATACACCGGCCTCCAGATTTAACTAAACCTTTGACAGGTTAAAGGCCAGGTCCAGATATACCCTGGCTTTTGTGGTGAATTCTCTGGTGATTCCTTGGCCCCAGTTCAGCCTGGTGTATGCATTCCCACCAGTGAATATTCTCCCTCAACTGATATGCAAGATAGAGGAAGAATGTATTCCAATAATTTCATTGCTACAAATTGGGCCAGGAGAACTTGGTACACAGGCATACACAGATTCCTGGTGGACTAGCCTCTGCCAAACAGACAGAGGATCCTGTGTCACAGGATCCTCTGCTGTACCCTGCTTCTCAGTTGTTGGATTTAATCACATGGCTGTTGAAACCCAGGTCCTAAAGAGGCATTGATGGTTCTGTTGTTCCCACCTTGCTTAAGGCAAAATAATTTACCTCTCGTAGGATCTACCATTGCACCTTGAGGACCTGCTTTGACTGGTGCGGATGTGGGATCCTCCAATTCAGGGAATATTCTATTCCTCACATCTTGACCTTTCTTTAGTCTGGCCTGGACCAACATCTGACTTTTAGTACTCTAAAGGCACAGGCTTTAGCCTTATCCATTCTTTTCCAGAAATTGTTCTTACTCTCTTGTCAAGACACTTATACAAGTTATTGCTCAAGAGTGTTAATCCCACGCTCTGACCACCTGTGTCCTCCTATGGTCTGAATCCAGTACTTTTGTTTTTTCAAAAACTTCCCTTTGAACCAATTCAGGACATGCCTTTGACAGATCGCATGAGTAAGGTGGTCTTTTTTAGTGGTCACTACCTCCAACAAGTCTGTCTCTGAGTTTGAAGCTCTTTTTTGCAAGGAGCCTCTTCTTGTCTTTCATTGGGACAAGGCGATCCTTAAATCCAGACCCTCCTCCTTCATCTAGGTTGTCTCTTCCATTCACCTCAATAAAGACATTACCCTCCCTTCATGCTCCTAAACACAAAGGCATTGCCCTCCCTTCATGTCCTGCTCCTAAACACACCAAGGAGATCTTACTCCACTGCTTGATGTGGTCAGAGAGGTTAAAGTGGGGTTCCAGTCAAAAAAAAAAGGGGGGCTTAAAAATCATAAAAAAAATCCAAAAAAAATAATTGGAAAAAAAAAAATTTTTTACTCACCTCCAAATGCCTGTTGCTATGGGGTCCCTCGTAGTCTGCCACCTTCAGTGCCCGGGCTAAACGTCACTTCCCCCTCGGCGCCGCACAGTCATCTGGGACCTGTCACGTGTCCCAGATGACTGAGCGTCAAATCACGGCGCACGGTGCCGCTCGCGCATGCGCAGTGGGTGCCCGGCTGTGAAGCCACAGCCGGGTTCCCACATTAGGAATGCCGGCGCCGCGAGCGGCTCGTGGAACGAGGGGGGGGTCTCGTTCCCCCACATCGCTGGACCCTGGGACAGGTAAGTGTCCGATTTTTAAAAGTCAGCAGCTGCAGTATTTGTAGCTGCTGACTTTTAAATTTTTTTTTTTTCCCCAGGACGGAGCTCCACTTTAAGGTATACCTAGCCACAATATCTTCCTTCAGAAAAACTGCATATTTTTTTTTTGTTCACCTTGAGGCCCCAAGAAGGGGCATACTGTTTCTTCTTCCACCATTGCTAGGTGGCTAAGGTTGCTAATTTTCAGAGTTTACACCCTTAAAGCGGGATTCCACCCTAAAGTGGAACTTCCGCTCATCGGAACCCTCACATTTGGCACCTTTCAGGGAGGAGGGGGTGCAGATACCTGTCTAAGACCCACCCACTTCCGGGCATAAACTCCCACAGGAGTTTACGCCACTTCCTGTCCCGGCGCGCTGTCTGCCAGGACACACGGGTCCCAGCAGACAGCGCGGACGATTCTCATTGCGCTGCCCGACTCGCGCATGCGCAGTAGGGAACCAGGAAGTGAAGCCGCACCGCTTCACTTCCTGATTCCCTCACCGAGAATGGCGCCGGCAGCAGCAGAGAGCCGAGTGATTGATCGGCCTCTGCTGCCGACATCGCTGGAACCTGTGACCGGTAAGTGTCCATTCTTCTGAGCACTCGTTAAGGAACAGGTTCCACTTTTCCCTTTTAGGGCCGGACCCCATTCCACCAGATTTGTAGATTTTTCTTGAGCTTTTCAGCAAGCATCCTTTTCGCATGTTTGAAAGTTCACCATCTGGTATTCTGTCCATACCTTTTAAAATATTTACTGGATGGATGTTCAGCACTCTGCTGATGTGAGCTTTGCAAGGTAATTCAGACTGCCATCCAAGTGTTTAGGGTCAATTTGTCCTTTCTTTTGTGGGCTTATTTTCTTCTGTTTACAATGTTGTTGCCCACCCCTCTGTTTATTGCTTGAGGGTACTTGGTTTTCTTCCATGCGGATGTTAGTGCATGATTAAGATACTTTGACTTACCAGTAAATTCCATATCTTAAAGTGCAGGACACAAACCCCTCTCCCCTCATGTTTCTTGCTTTGCTTGCTACAAAACCAGATTCCCATGAACTGGGTGGGGTTATATGGGGGTGCACCCTTATATAACTGGTTCCACCTACATACTCCCTAACTAGGTTCTAATCATTGGCATCTAATTTGGAACACCTGTTTCTAATTTCATGGATTTGAAGTGGTGATAAATTTAGGTTTGTACTTGCCTAACAGTATTAATTTAATGATTAATTAGTATAAATGTATACTTTTTGAACACCTGATTCATGGATTTGAAGCTGTGCTAAATGTAGGGGTGCACATACATTTTTCACATGACAAATCTGCATTTTCATTCATTTAGATTATGAGAATGAATACACCAGGTTAATTTTCTGTTTTATTTGTTTAAGTAGATCACCTTTTTCTGTAGGCATTGTTTGTATGACGATCTAATGCTTGCCTATTCAAAAAGTCAACAATTTCTAGGGGATGTAATTACTGTACTTTCTCACATGACTATAAGAATATACTGTGTTCATAGAGGCTCAGACAATCAGCTTTGACACTGTTATTGATCACTATGCTGCCATTCTGTATAAGATGCATTATTATTAGTCACCAGTTTTATTTATAATATGGGTCATCTGCCAGTCTTTAAATGCATACGCTGCACATAAATACAAGTACTATGCACTGGCTGCCCAATAATCACTGTAACCTTGAGATATTTACAAAATCGAATAATACTGACTACATAAATCAGCATGTAGTCTAGACCTCATCCCATTAGCATACCTGAGGGGCTGTATTTGCAAATCGCCTTCAGAAGAACTTTTAGGGCCCATTCACACTTTAGTACTGTGTTAAGGAAAGTGTGCATTAATGGTACATTGCGTTATGACAGCATGGTCATTTTCAAAGGTCTGCCAACACAACGTAGCCTAAAACACACATAGGCCCAGTATTTGCCAATGTATTACAACAAATGGCATGTGCATTGTGGTACACTGCAGTGAAGGTGCATAGCCCACTACAGTGTTAGTACATTGACATGACTTTGAAAATGAATAGCCATGTATCACGTTATGAGTATTGGCCTGTGTTGTGGTAATTGGCAGTAAAACATGAATTTTACCATGTAGTACCACAGCACATAAATCTGAAGAGGATAGGACTTTCAAAATTCTGCTTATGTTTGCTAATAATCCACTGATGCAAGGGTGTCTTCAGACACTTATTATAGCAGAAATTTGTGAATTCAAACTTTTCATAATTAGAGCAATATTGCACAAAAACATTTTCATTAGTTTTAGATAGGTTGGAGAGGGCAAATAACCTGTCATATTTGTATTGCTTTTTATAGCTCTGTTGAGATTTACTCTCACTTCCTGTGCCCCTAACCATTGTCAATAAGATAAGAAGCGTGGGCGACACAATGAAATCCTGACAGATTCTATGGTTTTACTTTTACTGAGCAAAATTTTAAAATAATGTGGTATTCCCCTTAAATGATTGAGCAGGTTAATCATGACAATATAAATGGTAAAAAAAAATACAGTTTAACAACAATTTAAATATTAAAATTTAAAAATACAGTTTAATTACAATTTTGCCCCTGGCTATATGTTTGAATTTTGTTAGTGTCACACGCATTCATCCGGGTCCTGCAATGTTCATTAATTTTCTTCAACTTCAAAATGATGTTGATAACTATAATTTGGTGCAGTTTCTATGCAACTGAGGCACTGACCACTGCAAAAAGGCACAAAGACAGGCAATTTCCTACCACTGCTTGCTGTTTAAAAGGTACAATTTATTTTGTTGCAGCCTGTACTACAGTGATTTAATCTGGTCTTTTCATAGGGCTAATTCACTTTTGGATACAAAAATAATCTGGTCACCAACCCGTCCCCCCCCCCCCCCCCTCCTCTCCATTTGTTTTGAAATTGTAGCACACTTGGTGCCAGAATTCACAGATTATGCTGTTCACTGTTCACCGATTATGTGATTGTTACATATTCCAATAACAAAAATCACAATTATGGATTGGTCCTCGCTACCAGCATAATATTTTTTAGCTGACTTTGGAGAATCAAATGAAAGCGACTGGATGGTTGGGAAATTCTGATTGTTTTCAAGCCACTCGTATGATGTATGGGATTGGTTCTAAAATTATCTTTTTCAAATATTTTTTTGAGATTGAAATTACCGATTGATGTAAGACATTTTTTGAACATCTGACTGATTAAAATGATCAGATCAAATGGCTAATCATATGAAAAATTATGACAAAACAATGTAGGCTGCTTTGCCATTTGCATTTGGTATTGATATATATATTTTTTTTCGGGTGATCACATTTGTCCTTGTGTTTTTTAAATATTAGATTTGCATATTTTACTATGTATGTAGGAAGTAAAATCAATATTGCAGTTTTTTTTTTTTTTTGTGTGTTAACACACTTATTGTAGTAAACTGTAAAGATTATCAGACCAATCAAAGATGGCAATTTTACATAATACTTTGCTATCTTAACAGTTTCACAGCTAAACCTTTATCTTACACTAGTATCTTAGGGGTTATAACAAGTGTTTTTTTGGGTTTCCATTACGTACACTGCTTTCCTCTATTTAAATTGTGGGTTACAATATAAATTTACAATTTTTTATTAATTTTTTCACAGTGATTAATAATATAAAGGGAGCTTTAAGACAAAAAATTATTCAAATCTCTATTTGTGGTGCGCCCAAAAACTATTCATCCATAATAAATAATCCCTTTACTATCCCAGTATATAATATCAAGCAACATTTTCCCCTCAAACATCCCACCTATTGAAAACACTTACCTTATAATACAACCAAGGACTCGTGTATAAAGTAGAATAAAGCACCTGGACCAGATGGCATGCACCCACGTGTCCTAAAAGAGTTGATCTGTGTTATTTCAAAGCCATTGTTTTTAATTTTTAGGGACTCTTAACGACAGACAATGTACCACTAGATTGATGTAAGGCCAATGTTGTGTCTATATTTAAAATGGGATTAAAATTTTTATCAAGTAATTACAAACATATAAACAGTTCCTATTAGCGCTACGATCTATCAGTTGTGTGCATTGGCATAGGTAACCTGGAAAATATAAAATTAACTAAAACCCAGTGCAGCTACCAACCACTGGAAAAATAGACAACAGAATGCAAAAAACAAAAAGCAGCGCTCAGTGGGAATAGCATAAAAGAATACTAGTCTTTAAATAAGTAACAAAATTGATTTATTGCACTAAAAGTCAAATAAGCAAGTCAAAAACTGCAGCAAGTCAATAATAGTATAAATACTTGCAGATGGTTGCAAAGACAGTCATAAAAGCATATAGCTAAATGAGATACTGGTATAAAGTAATCAATGATACCACTACTGGATCCGGATGAGAGGGGGTAAACATCAACCACTCGGCTACAAGATGGATCGTGAAGAGAGCTATCCCAACTCTAGGTGGATAGTATAGCAATCCCAGTATATAAAAGGGGAGGATGGTGTCTCGACCCTTAAGTCTGCTAGATGAAAGTGCTCAATCAACATGCAGGCACAGTAAGGAAAACCCTCAGATAGGCACAGCAAGCCCTACCATGGGACATAGAAACTCCGCTGGGCTGGCTGTACAACTGTGCTGTGCGATGGTTAATCTGCTTGCCACGATGTACAGAGATCTCCGTGAGGGGGATTAAAGCATGAAGAGCCAGACAGACAGACTGAAAGCCGGGCGCGCCGGGGGCTGGATGACGTCAGCGTTGCCTCGGAAACGAAGGGAAGCCGGAAGGGACTGGAATTTGTCAGTGGTCAGTAGTGGAATATCATAAGCTCAGAAAGAAGCCGTGACTGTTAACCCCCTCTCATCCGGATCCAATGGTGGTATCATTGATTACTTTATACCAGTATCTCATTTAGCTATATGCTTTTATGACTGTCTTTGCAACCATCTGCAAGTATTTTTACTACTATTGACTGTTGCTGCAGTTTTTGACTTATTTGACTGTTAGTGCAATAAATCAATCAATTTTGTTACTTATTTAAAGACTAGTATGTTTTTTGCATCAAGTAATTACAGAAAGTTTTTTGCTTGGAAAAATACTTTAAGCAATTCACTCAAGATAGGAGTTGTCAAACAAGTCTGGTTTATGTTTATGAGGAAGTAGGCAAAAATGGAGTGACTGTGGATATATATATAGTGCCTTGAAAATTATCCATACCCCCTTGACATTTTCAACATTTTGTCATGTTATGACCAAAAACTTAAATGTATTTTATTGGGATTTTATATGATAGACCAACACAAAGTGGCACATAATTGTGAAGTAGAAGGAAAAATGATAAATGGCTTTCCAATTTGTTTACAAATATCTAAAGTGTGGCGTGCATTTGTATTCAGCCCCCTTTACTCTGATACCCCTAACTAAAATCTAATGGAACCAATTGCCTTCAGTAGTCACCTAATTAGTAAATAGAGTTCACCTGTGTGTAATTTAATCTCAATATAAATACAGCTGTTCTGTGAAACCCTCAGAGGTTTGTTAGAGAACCTTAGTGAACAAACAGCATCATAAAGGCCAAGGAACACACCAGACAGGTCAGGGATAAAGTTGTGGAGAAGTTCAAAGCAGGGATAGGTTATAAAAAATATCCCAAGCTTTAAACATCTCACGGAGCACTGTTTAAACCATCATCCAAAAATGCAAAGAGTATGGCACAAACCTCAAACCTACCAAGACATGACCGTCCACCTAAACTGACAGGCCAGGCAAGGAGAACAATAATCAGAGAAGCAGCCAAGGGAACCATGGTAACTCTGGAGGAGCTGCAGACATCCACAGCTCAGGTGGTAGAATCTGTCCACAGGACAACTATTAGTCATGCGCTTGACAAATCTGGCCTTTATAGAAGAGTGCCAAGAAGAAAGCCATTGTTCAAAGAAAGCCATAAGAGGTCCCATTTGCAGTTTGAGAGAAGCCATGTGGGCTATAGCAAACATGTGGAGGAAGGTGCTCTGGTCAGATGAGACCAAAATTTAACTTTTTGGCCTAAAAGCAAAACGCCACGTGTGGTAGAAAACTAATGCCCCGTACACGCGATCGGACTTTCCGGCGGACTTGGTCCGGCAGACAATACACCAGACTTTTTAGGGGAGGTCCGACGGACTTTCCAAATGAACAGACTTCCCCACACACACGGAGTAAAGTCCATTCATTTTGAACGTGACTCGAGGTACGACGGGACTAGAGAAGGAAGTCAATCTCGCTGCTTTGATCGGCAAGATTGACACCTTGCGAGCCCCGTCGCCTGGTATGGATTTTGAGGGTAACCCCCTACGCCGAAAAACGGCGTGGGGTCCCCCCAAAGTCCATACCAGACCCTTATCCGAACACGCAGCCTGACCGGTCAGGAAAGGGGGTGGGGACGAGTGAGCGACCCCCCCTCCTGAGCTGTACCAGGTCGCATGCCCTCAACATTCATCTGGGGGAAAAAAGTAAATAAAAAAAAAAGTAAATAAAAAAACACACTAGACAGGTTTTTAAAGTAATTTATTAGGCAGCTCCGAGGGTCTTCTTCCGACTTCGGGGGTCTCTTCCGACTTCTCCCACTCTCCGGTTGTTCTGCTGGGCTCCTCTGCTATCTTCTTCCAGCTCTTTTACTAGCGTTGGCCCGGTCTTCTTCTGGTTCGACTTCGCCGCAGTCTTCTTCTTCTTTCTTCTTCTTCTTTTCTTCCGATGTTGACACGACGCTCTCTCCCGCTGTAATGCGCTGGACACACTGCGTATCAACTTATATAGGCATAAGGGGCGGGGTCACTGGGTGATGACGCTAGTAAAAGAGCTGGAAGAAGATAGCGGAGGAGCCCGGCAGAACAACCGGCCGGAAAGCACAGGGAGACTCCCGAAGTCGGAAGAAGACCCCCGGAGCTGCCTAATAAACTACTTTTAAAAACCTGTCTAGTGTGTTTTTTTTTATTTAAATTTTTCCCCCAGGTGAATGGGTAGGGGTACCATGTACCCCATACTCATTCACATAGGGTGGGGGCCGGGATCTGGGGGCCCCTCTTATTAAAAAGGGCTCCCGGATTCCGATAAGCCGCAGACCCTGACAACCAACGGCCAGGGTTGTCGGGAAGAGGCCCTTGTCCTCATCAACATGGGGACAAGGTGCTTTGGGTGGGGGTGCCGCTCCACCCCACCATGTTGAGGGCATGCGGCCTGGTACGGCTGGGGGGGGTGCTCGCTATTCCCCACCCCCTTTCCTGACCGGCCAGGCTGCGAGCTCGGATAAGGGTCTGGTATGGACTTTGGGGGACCCCCACGCCGTTTTTTTTTTTTTCGGCGTAGGGGGTTACCCTCAGAATCTTTACCAGGCGACGGGGCTCGCAAGGTGTCAATCTTGCCGATCAAAGCGGCGAGATTGACTTCCTTCTCTAGTCCCGTCGTACCTCGAGTCACGTTCAAAATTAACGGACTTTACTCCGTGTGTGTGTGGGCAAGTCCATTCATTTGGAAAGTCCGTCAGACCTGCATACAGACAGGCGGACTTCCCGACAGGAACTGGGTCAGGCGGACTTTCGGCGGGAATATTTAAAACATTTTGGGAATAAAAAGTCTGCTGTAGCCCACACACAATCCGAATGTCCGCCAGACCAAGTCTATTGGAAAGTCCGATCGTGTGTACGGGGCATTACACTGCATATCAGCCTGAACATGAAACACAGTGGTGGCAGTATCATGTTGTGGGGATGCTTTTCTTCAGCAGGGACATGGAAGCTGGTAAGACTTGATGGGAAGGTGAATGAAGCCAAATACAGGGCAATCTTAGAAGAAAACCTGTTAGTCTGCAAAAGACTTGACACTGGGGTGGAGGTTCACCTTCCGCCAGGACAACTACCCTAAACATACAGCAAGAGCTAAAATAGAATGGTTTAGATCAAAGCAAATTCATGTGTTAGAATGGCCCAGTCAGTCCAGACCTAAATCAAATTGAGAATCTGTGGCTAAAAAAATTGAATTGAATTGCATTGAAAATTGCTGTTCACAGACGCTCTCCATCCAATCTGAGCTTGAGCTATTTTGCAAAGAATGGGCAAAAAAAAATCACTCTCTAGATGTGCAAAGCTGGTAGAGACATACTTAAAAAGACTTTCAGCTGTAATTGCAGCGAAAGGTGGTTCTACAAAGTATTCACTCAGTGGGGCTGAATACAAATGTACACCACACTTTTCATTTCACTTATTTATTTGTAAAAAAAAAAATGGAAAACCATTTATCATTTTCCTCCCACGTCACAACTATATGACACTTTGTGTTGGTCTAGCACATAAAATCCCAATGAAATACATTTATGTTTTGGGTTGTAACATGACAAAATGTGGAAAATTTCAAGGGGTATGAATACCTTTTAAAGGAACTGTACTATACTTGTATTTTGCAAACGCATTTAGCACAATTTCCCCCTCACGGCTTATATGTAAGCTATCTTCTACAGTGACAGATGGAAACTGGCTAAAAGACCATATACTGTATGTAGCGGTACCCCCATGGGGGCTGCTGAATTGTTCTGTTTCCCACTGGCTCAGGACTACCCTTCCCTCTGACACCTCGGGTTCCATGCTCTCAGTAAAAAAGGGTCACACTCTATTGTAGTTAAATAATGTAATAAGTTTACTGAAAAGGAGATTTAGTTGCTTAGAGGAACACCTCTTTGATTTAGTTGTACAACAAAATAAGTACAGTAAAGATATTATCAAGGGTTAATATAAACACACACTAAACAACTGATGTATGCTGACACGTCTCCAAGTGGGACTAATGCTCAGGGTGGTAATGCCCTGACACTGAGCAGCACCTTCCCACTTCCAGCAACGGCCGTGCAGACACTCTAAACCCACAGCACACTATACAGTGCTAGTAAAACAATGTAACACAATATAATTACTCAAGAGCTCCCCCTGTGATGAAATGCAATCCTTTGTATGTAGCAAAAACACAAGACCTTACAGTGAATGGTATAGTCTCTTGTCTTCTTTCTTCAGCTAGCCATTATACTGCAGTATTTGTATTCCATATGGTTTGCAGGGGGTATTGTAACGTAAAATGGTGAACAACAGCAACTTCAATTGTGCAATTTAGGCCGATATGTATTCTTCGAAATATGAAATGGATCCCCCTTGGGGTTTTTAGGCAGCAATAAGAAACAATGGTAAGTAAAATCAAAATTGTTTTATTTATCCAAAAGACGTTGTAGCCATAGTAATTTAGAATTTAAGCTCTGGTGTGCATTATACGAACAATAGGCTAAACTGGAATACATGCATCACATAGAGTACGTAAATAACGTGAAAAAAGTTACAATTTCAAAAATGTTATTCCATAGAATTGAACCATTTGATAAAAAGCGCCCTGCTACCCCAATGCATTTCAACCTTCTAGGGGTTGTGGTCTTCAGGGGTGGACAGTGCAATTAAGGTGGCAACTTTGTCACATGTCTGCGAAATATCAAAAGGGAAAAGGTAAGTATTTATAGAAAAATTCTTTTATTATTTGTCTTTATTATTTTTGTTATGTTTTTCCAATGTGATATTTACCCTTTCCACCAAATTGTTACGCCTAAACCAGAGACTTTTGTTGTAGTATTAAGAAAAGGCCTACACTTTCTCCCTGACTGTAATCCTGGGCTTGCTGCCCTGATGTTCCTGCCCGCTTCACCCACCCAAAAGAAATGGGAGGGGGGTTGAAAGGAAGAAGAGGGAAGTCCCACTGAGGTATTGACAATCACAGACTTACAAGAGATGACAGTATTGTGGAGTTTCCCTGAGGGGAAAAAAGGGGAAGGTTTATGTCGCCCCGTGGGTGGCCGCACCTGCAAATAGTAATGTATTAAATTACTCATATGTATCATATATTTAGTATTATCTGTAAAAAGAAAAAGGAAAAAATTATTCCTTAATGCATTTTTAGACCAACATAGGTATGGATGTATGTATTTTTAAAATAATAGTTTTTATTTTGTTTATAACTTTTGTCTTTATTCGTTGTATATATTTATAATCATGAAAAAATGTGGGCGGGTCTTTGTTGTCCTAAATGAAAAGAAGGAAAGAAAAAAAATCTATGTGCCAGGGCACAAGGTCCCTTGGTTTAAAAGTGCGACTGGGCTTAATTGCATGGTGGTTGAATGATTACCTCAAATGGAGAAGTGGTTAATCTAAATCGATAATATAATTAGTGTTGTATGCCATATTGGATAAATAAAAAACAAAATGTGAATGAAAAAAAAAAAAAAACTTTTTGAAAACAAGATAGTGAATTGACGTTTTTTCAGCATCACCATAATTCAAAGATAGCACTCACTTATATCCCTTTCACCAGCACGTCAATTCACTATCTTGTTTTCAAAAAGTTGTATTTTTTTAAGTTTTTTTTCACATTTTGTTTTTTATTTATCCAATATGGCATACAACACCAATTGTTTTATCGATTTAGATTAACCACTTCTCCATTTGAGGTAATCATTCAACCACCATGCGATTAAGCCCAGTCACACTTTTAAACCAAGGGACCTTGTGCCCTGGCACACAGATTTTTTCTTTCCTTCTTTTCATTTAGGACAACTAAGACCCGCCCACATTTTTTCCTGATTATAAATATATACAACGAATAAAGACAAAAGTTATAAACTAAATAAAAACAATTAATTTTAAAAATACATACATCCATACCTATGTTGGTCTAAAAATGCATTAAGGAATTTTTTTTTCCTTTTTATTTTTACAGATCATACTAAATATATGAGTAATTTAATACATTACTATTTGCAGGTGCGGCCACCCACGGGACGATATAAACCTCCCCCTTTTTTCCCCTCAGGGAAACTCCACAATACTGTGATCTCTTGTAAGTCTGTGATTGTCAATACCTCAGTGGGACTTCCCTCTTCTTCCCTTTCAACCCCCCTCCCCTCCCATTACTTTTGGACGGGTGAAGCGGGCAGGAACATCAAGGCAGCAAGCCCAGGATTACCGTCAGGGAGAAAGTGTAGGCCTTTTCTTAATACTACAACAAAAGTCTCTCTCTGGTTTAGTCGTAACAATTCAGTGTAAATATCACATTGGAAAAACATAACAAAAATAATAAAGACAAATAATAAAATAATTTTTCTAGAAATACTTACCTTTTTCCTTTTGATATTTTGCAGAGGTGTGACAAAGTTGCCCCTTTATTGCACTGTCCCCCCCCCCCCCCCCGAAGAAGACCACAACCCCTAGAAGGTCGAAATGCATTGGGGTAGTAGGGCGCTTTTTATCAAATGGTTCAATTCTATGGAATAACATTTTTGAAATTGTTGTAACTTTTTTCATGTTATTTACGTACTATGTGATGCATGTATTCCAGTCTATCCTATTCGTATAATGCATACCAGAGCTTGAATTTTAAATTACTATGGCTACAATGTCTTTTGGATAAATAAAACTATGTTGATTTTACTTACCATTGTTTCTTATTGCTGCCTAAAAACCCCAAGGGGGATCCATTTCATATTTCGTAGAACTATATATGGGGTGTGCAGCCAGCTCAAAATTCAATTCCACGTGCACCGTCCTTTTAATAGATATGTATTCTTCTACATATTTTTGGTAAAAAAAACGCAATAAGCGTATGTTGATTGGTTTGCGCAAAAGTTATAGCGTCTACAAAATAGGGGATATATTTTATGGCATTTTTTTTTACTAGTAATGGCGGCGATCTGCGATTTTTATCAGGACTGCGACATTATAGCGGACATGTCGGACAATTTTGACACATTTTTGGGACTATTGGCATTTATACAGCATTCAGTGGTATAAAAATGCATTGATTACTGTAAAAATGTCGCTGAGAGGGAAGGGTTAACACTAGGCGATCAAGGAGTTAACTGTGTTCCCTAGTGTGTGTTCTAACTGAAGGGAGGGGACTGTGTAGGGGAGATGACAGATCGCTGTTCATACTCTGTATGAACAGACGATCAGTCACTTTTCCCCTCAGAGAACCGGAAACTGTGTGCGGTGATCGTGACCGACAGGCACTCACATCGGCTCCGTGGGCAAGCAAGCGCCCCTAGTGGCCACAGGGTGAAGCAACGTTACATAGCGTAGTTACGCCCAGCCGTGCCATTCTGCCACAGTACAACTGCGGTGGCTGGTCGACAAGTGGCTAAAAGGTACAATTTATTTTGTTGCAGCCTGTACTACAGTGATTTAATCTTGTCTTTCATAGGGCTGATTCACTTCTGGGAAAAAAAATTACCTTGTCACCAAACCCTCCCCACCCATTTGTTTTGAAATTGTAGTACACATGGTGCCAGAATTCAAAGATAATGCTATTCAAATGCTTTCTTTGTGATTGTTACATATTCCAATCAAAAAAAATCACAATTATGGATTGGTCCTCGCTACCAGCATAATATTTATTTAGCTGACTTTGGAGAATCAAATGAAAGCGACTGGTTAAAATTATCAGATCAAATGGCTAATCACATGAAAAAATGACAAAACAATGTAGGCTGATTTGCCATCTGCATTTCGTATTGATATATTTTTTTTTTGGGTGATCACATTTTTCCTTGCGTTTTTTAAATATTAGATTTGCATATTTTGCTCAGACATGGTATATAGGAAGTAAAATCAATATTGCAGTTCTGTTTTTGTTTGTTTTGTGTTAACACATGTATTGTAGTAAACTGTAAAGATTATCAGACCAATCAAAGATGCCAATTTTACATAATACTTTACTATCTTAACAGTTTCACAGCTAAATGTTTATCTTACACTAATATCTTAGGGGTTATAACAAGTGATTTCTTTGGTTTCCATTACGTACACTGCTTTCCTCTATTTAAATTGTGGGTTACAATATAAATTTACAATTTTTTATTCATTTTTTCACAGTGATTAATAATATAAAGGGAGCTTTAAGACAAAAAATATTCAAATATCTATTTGTGGTGCGTTCAAAAAATATTCATCTATAATAGTTAATCCCTTTTATGCCGCGTACACACGATCGGACTTTCCAGCGGGATTGTGTGGGGCTCCGGCGGACTTTTTCTTCCCAAAAGTCCGGCGGACTTAGTTAGAAGTTTTGACTTAAAATTGTCCGCCGGACTCGACAGACAGTCGGACAATCCGGCAGCCTGTATGCTAGTCCGCGGGACTTTTGAAATGTACGTACTTGCCGACACACATTGTAAAGTCCGTTCATTTTGAACGTGACTCCAGGTAGACGGGACTAGCGAAGGAAGTCAATCGGCGAGATTGACACCTCGCTAGCCCCATCACCTGGTATGGATTTAAAGCGGAATCCCTACGCTGAAAAAACAGCGTGGGGGTTCCCCCCACATCCATATCAGACCCTTATCCAGCATGCAGCCCGGCCGGTCAGGAAAGGGGTGGGGATGAGCGAGCGCCCCCCCCTCCTGAGCCATACCAGGCTGCGTGCCCTCAACATGGGGGGTGCCCTGGGGAAAGGGGGGCCCTTCGGCCCCCCACCCCAAAGCACTTGTCCCCATGTTGATGAGGACAAGGGCCTCTTCCCGACAACCCTGGCCGTTGGTTGTCGGGCTCTTATTGGAATCCGGGAGCCCCCTTTAAAAAGGGGCCCCCAGATACCGGCCCCCCACCCTATGTGAATGAGTATGGGGTACGATGTACCCCTACCCATTCACCTAAGGGAAAAAAAGTGTAAATAAAAAACAAACACAAGTTTTTAAAAATACTTTATTACACAGCTCCGGGGTCTTCTTCCGTCTTGGGGGTCTTCTCGCCGGACTCCTCCGCTATATTCTGCTAGCTCTTTTACTAGGAGGAGCCCGGCTTTCTCCTTCGTCGCCGCCGCCGTCTGGGGGTCTTGTTCCGACTTCGGGGGTCTTGTCCCCCTCTTCTGTTCTTGCCGCTGTCGTTACCGCCGCCTTTTGCTTCTTTCTTCATCCGATGTTAACACAATGCTGGCTCCTCTTCTAATGGTCCAGACGGATTCCGATAACCTCTGGTCTTGTCCCGCTCTTCTGTTCTTCTTGCCGCCGTCGTCACCGACGCCTTCTGCTTCTCTTTCTTCTTCTTTCTTCATCCGATTTTGACACAACGCTGGCTCCTCTTCTAATGGTCCAGACGTGTTGAACAACAGCCAGGGTTGTCGGGAAGACGCTTTCTTTCCCCAGGTGAATGGGTAGGGGTACGATGTACCCCATACTCATTCCCCTAGGGTGGGGGGCCGGGATCTTTTTAAAGGGGGCTCCCGGATTCCGATAAGCCCCCCACCCGCAGACCTCAACAACCAAGGCCAGGGTTGTCGGGAAGCGGCCCTTTTCCTCATCAACATGGGGACAAGGTGCTTTGGGGTGGGGGGGCCGCAGGGCCCCCCTATACCCAGGGCACCCCCCATGTTGAGGGCACGCGGCCTGGTACGGCTCAGGAGGGGGGGCGCTCACTCATCCCCACCCCCTTTCCTGACCGGCCGGGCTGCGTGCTCGGATAAGGGTCTGATATGGATTTGGGGGGACCCCCACGATGTTTTTTTCTGCGTAGGGATTCCCCTTTAAATCCATACCAGGTGACGGGGCTAGCGAGGTGTCAATGTCGCCGAGCGTGGCGGCGGTATTGACGTCCTTCGCTAGTCCTGTCTACCTGGAGTCACGTTCTAAATGAACGGACTTTACTCCGTGTGGGGGCAAGTCCATTAATTTCAAAAGTCCCACGGACTTCCGCCAAAACTCCAGCGGATTGTCCGCTGGAAAAGTCCGGGCGTGTGTGGGCAAGTCCACACGTTCGGAAAGTCCGCTGAAAAGTCCGGCCTAAAAGTCACATTGTGTGTACGTGGCATTAGAGGTACTAGATTGATGTAAGGCCAATGTTGTGTCTATATTTAAATAAGATTAAAATCTTTATCAAGAAATTACAGACCGTTTTTTGCTGGAAAAATACTTTAAGCAATTCACACAAGACAGAAGCTGTCAAACAAGTCTGGTTTCTGTTTATGAGGAAGTAGGCAAAAATGGAGTGGCTGTGGATATACAGTGCCTTGAAAAATAGCCATACCCCTTGAAATTTTTCATATTTTGTCATGTTATAACCAAAAACTTAAATGTATTTTATTGGGATTTTATGTAATAAACTAACACAAAGTAAAGGAAAATGATAAATGGCTTTCCAATTTTTTTTACAAATAAATATCTGAAAAGTGTGGCATGCATTTTTATTCAGCCCTCTTCACTCTGATACCCCTAACTGAAATCTAGTGGAACCAATTGCCTTCAGAAGTAACCTAATTAGTAAATAGAGTCCCCCTGTATGTAATTTAACCTCAGTATAAATACAGCTGTTCTGTGAAACCCTCAGAGGTTTGTTAGAGAACCTTAGTGAACAAACAGCATCATAAAGGCCAAGGAACACACCAGACAGGTCAGGGATAAAGTTGTGGAGAAGTTCAAAGCAGGGTTAGGTTATAAAAAATATCCCAAGCTTTAAACATCTCACGGAGCACTGTTCAATCCATCATCCGAAAATGCAAAGAGTATGGCACAACTGCAAATCTACCAAGACCTGAGCGTCCACCTTAACTGACAGGCCAGGCAAGGAGAGCATTAATCAGAGAAGCAGCCAAGAGGCTCAAGGTAACTCTAGAAGAACTGCAAAGGGAGAATCTGTCCACTCTGTGCACTCCACACATCTAGCCGTTATGGAAGAGTGGCAAGAAGAATGCCATTGTTGAAACAAAGCCATAAGAAGTCCCGTTTGCAGTTTGCAGGAAGCTATTTGGGGGACACAGTAAACATGAGAAAGAAGGTGCTCTGGTCAGATGAGTCCAAAATTTTACATTAACACACGCTATGTGTGGCGAAAAAACTAACACTGCACATCACCCTGAACACAGCATCATGTTGTAGGGATGCTTTTCTTCAGCAGGGACAGGGAAGCTGGTCACAGTTGATGGGAATATAGATGGAGCCAAATACAGGGCAATCTTAGAAGAAAAGCTGTTAGTCTGCAACAGACTTGACACTGGGGCAGAGATTCACCTTCCAGGAGGACAACGACCCTAAACACGCAGGCAAAGCTACAATGGGGCAGGGGCGGGGTCCATACATATACACTGGGGTCACATGTTCCCTGGGAGAGATGGGACAAGCGTTGATCCAGAAAGGCAGAAAAATGTGACGTTAATGATCAGGGCTGGAAGGCCTGGAGGTGCAGAGACTCATGAGCTGGAAAGCCATGGAACTTCGCCGGAAGGCAATGGAGTTTCAGAGACTCCAGAGCTGGAAGGTTTCACCAATCAAGACTCAAGAGGTAGCTGCAAATCAACCTGAGTGAACTGGGGTCTCCTGGACCTTTCCTGAGCTGGCCTGGGAAGAAATGGCTGGATGAGAGAAGGCAGGTGAGGCCTGGGATTTCCAGCGTTTCAGAGTACCACATGCTTTTCAGAGGGGCATGCGCCAGCTCACTAAGGGAGAGGGTCTAACACTCATGCAGCTTAGTCCAGAGGCAACTTGTATTTCTGTGCACCATTCAAGTAATCTTACTGCCAAATCAGGAATACAATTAAAAGTTTGAACTGTTCTAACTCGTCTGTGCATTACTACAGCGGGGGTGAAAGAAACAGGGGTTAAACTAGCATGTACTGTAATGAACTAACTAGCAGCTCCCAAGGGAGTAGTGCGCTTCAGCTGTAACATGACAAAATGTGGAAAATTTCAAGGGGTGTGAATACTTTTTCAAGGCACTGTACCTCCACTGAGTTTCTAGCATCTAATCTGAGTGCGGGTGCATTTGCAGGTGTGAATGTACCCTTTTATTTTTCTTCAATTTATCAGATGACATCAAAGTGCATAAAAGCAATCTGGATGCATGAAAAAACATCTACAACATGGTTGCAGGTAAAGACTTATTAATTTGTTAGGGTGCTTTGCACTGATGTCTGGTGCATATCAGGGTTAGACTATAGTGTAAGTGATAGTTTTAGGCTAATGGTGTGTCTATGTTTAGGCCAGGGTTAGGGTTGTTTCAAGCTGAATTCCAGACAGTTCTAAAAACACAAATTATTGTAGGTCTATATTCATTAACACATCATAAAATGTACTTTTCTAAATACTAGCATTACTTAAATTTGACTTGGTACCAGTCTTTTGCAATGCCTTGTACAGCAGAGCTTAGAGAGGGAAAAGCAAAACATGGAGCCAGTCAGTTAATGTGATGACAAGGAGCATGCTGATAGAGGGAAAACCAGAGTGACAGATGAGTTTAGCAGTGTGCTGCCTCACGTGCATTGTCCATTTAAAGACTAGGGACAGAAATACAAATCCATTGGTAGGTAAAACAGCTCAATTATAAATATATTTCATCCATTTAGCTGATTCACTAGAGCTTAGCTTTTAAAGTAAACGTAACTAGGCATGTGAAATGATTTTAGGATGAATTGAAAAAATGGCACAAATGTTATTATTGTTTGTCCTAATATGTATAATTCTATTAAAAAAACAGAATAGAACACTGCTGAACCATGCAAAAGTTACTTGGATAGAGGTGTATTCAGCAAGAAAACTAAGTGCATTAAAGTGTGTAGATTGTAGAGTGTTGTAGTGCACAGGCTGAGCTCTCAGCTATAGACTTGAATGGGAGAGCTGTGCCAAACAATTTGACAGCACATAGCTAGTGAGGTTGAATAAAGACATCAGTCTATCCAGTTCAACCTGTTCAACGGTGTGTGTGTTCATGTTGATAATAATTTCCCATATCCCTGTATATTGTGTAAGCTAAGATGCACGCCCAAGAGTCTTTTAAAACTATCCATACTTCCTTGTGACACCACCGATTGTAGAGGAGAGCTCAACATCCCTGACAGTGAAAAAAAGGGGGAGGGGAGAATACATTTAATGCTTGTAGCCGTTCCACGTAGTTGAGGTCCTTATTAATTTAGTTGCCCTTCTCTTGACTCTCTCCAGCTCCAGCACATCCTTCCTGAGGATTGTTGACCAGAACTGGACAGTGCATACTCCAGATGTGGCTGAACCAGTGTTTTTAAAAGTGGCAGGATTATCGTTTTATCTATGGAGTAAATTCCCTTTTTAATGAATGCTAATATTCTACTTGCTGCAGCTTGAAATTGCATGCAATTGCTCAGTCTGTCTACTACTAGGACCCCCAGATCCTTCTCCATCCTGATCTCCCTCTAGTGAGTAACTTACATTTATATTTTTAACCCCCAAATGCATTACTTTACATTTTTCAACATCAAACTTCATTTGCCATGTGGTTGCCCACCCTATGAATTTATTCAGGTCCTCTTGTAACGTTTTTATATCCTGCTGTGAAGTTATTGTCCTTCTTATTTTTATGTCATCAGAGAACACTGAGATTGAACTATTTATCCCATCCTCTATATCATTTATAAATAAATTAAACAGCATTGGTCCCAGGACAGAGCCCTGGGGTATCCCACTTACCACTCCAGACCAGTCTGAGCACACTTTTTTTATCACCAACCTTTGGACACGCCACTGTAGCCAGTTTTCTATCCAAGAACCCTATAGTCCATGCCTACAGACCTCAATTTGTAGATTAAGCGTCTATGTGGGACTGTATCAAATGCTTTTGCAAAATACAAATACACCACATCCACTGCCCTTCCCTTATTTAGATGGCCACTCACTTCCTCGTAGAATGCTAATAGATTAGTTTGGCAAGAATGACCTTTTGTAAACCCAAGCTGATTACTACTAATGATACTGTTTTCGTCAACAAATTATTGTATATAGTCTCTTATCGTCCACTCAAATAGTTTATACACTATTGATGTTAGACTGACTGATTTGTAGTTTCCATGAATATATCTCTGTCGTTTTTGAGTATTGGTACCACGTGGGTTTTTTGCCAATCAGCTGGTACCATTCCTGTCAGTATGCTGTCCTTAAAGATTAGGAATAGCTGTCTGGCTATAACCTGACTGAGTTCTTTGAGGACTCTCCGGTGTAAGCCATCCGGTCCTGGTGATTTATTTGTGTTAAGCTTTTCTAGTCTTTTCTGGACACCAGCTTCTGTTAGCCACAAGGGTACATCCTGCGACGAGTTACCAACAATACACTTATGGTTGATATCCCCCTCCTTTTCCTGTGTAAAAACTGAGAAGAAAGCATTTAGTACAGTTGCCTTCTCTGTGTCATCTGTAACCATCCTCCCTTCATCATCCTTTATAGGGCCAATATGCTCTGATCTCACCTTTTTTACTGTTTAATATATTTAAAACATTTCTTGGGATTTTTTATTTACTCTCCTCCACTATGTGTCTCTCATAGTCTTTGTTTAGCTGCCCTGATCTGGCACCTTTTAATTGCATTCCTTGTAGTGTTGAAATGCTGCCAATGACCCCTCCACTTTATACTTTTTAAAGGCCATTTTTTTCTTTTTAATATGATTATTTACGTTATGGTTTAGCCAACCAGGTTTAACCTTTGTTCTTCTATATGTATTGCCTATTGGAATGCACTGGGTTACAGCTTTATTTAATATGATCCTAAAGCGAAGTGCATTTTCCTCAGTCTTCAATGTTTCTAGGATTTGGTCCCATCTTGTAGTATTGAGTTCAGTTTAGAGAAGTTTGCTTGTTTAAAATGTAGTGTTTTTGTACTAACCTTGTGCTTCCTTTTCCTATGATTTACACTGAATGTACAATATTTATTGGCATATAACACGCACAGGCGTATAACACCACCTTCATTTTAAGAGGGAAGTTTCAGGAAAAAAACTTCCATTTTAAATAAAGAACTTTTAAGCAAAGTAAGGGTCAGTGCCCATCTGCAGCCTCACCAGTGCCCATCAATGCATCCTCCCCAGTGCCCATCAATGCAGCCTCCCCATTGCCCATCAATGCAGCCTCAGTGCCCATCAATGCAGCCATCAGTGCCCATCAATGCAGCCTGCAGCCTGATTAGTGCCCATCAATGCCCATCTGCAGCCTCACCCGTGCCTATATGCAGCATTAGCAGTGCCCATCTGCAGCCTCACCATTGCCCATCAATGCAGCCTGATCAGTGCACGGAGATTAGAGACACCAGATTACACAGAGCTGGGATCTCCCGTTTACTCGGCCACTGTAATACGAAGTTCCAGCTCCTGGACTGGCTCCTATGATAGACAGAACACTGGTCCAATGCCGGGACATGTGCTGTCTATCATAGGAGCTATTCCAGGAGGCATAAATTAATATTACAGCGACCGCCAAGTTAACAGGAGATCTTCGCTTTGTGTAATCCGGCAGTGCTCGCCCCCCCCCCCCCTTCCCCTCCGAGGCAGCCCCCAAGTAAAATATCAGCGTATGGCATGCACACATGATTTGCCCAATATTTTCAGGGGGAAGAAGCATGTGTTATACGCCGATAAAGACAGTAACTATCCTGTGATCGCTAGTTCCCAAGTTGTCCCGTATTTCCGCATGCGTGACCAGTAATTAATAAGGCTGGCAGTGCATCCTTTCTAGTCATGGCATCTACCAATTGGGACATGAAGTTGTCCTATAAGACGTTTAAGAAATGGCGAACCCTTAATGAGTGAGCTGCCCCCTCTGTCCAGTCAATATCTGGATAGTTTAAGTCCTCCATTATGATGACATTTCCCTGCCTCGCTGCCACTTCTAACTGTAATAGGAGGTCCTGCTCCTCCTCCTCCAGGTTAGGGGGCCTGTACATACCCCCACTATTCATTTCCAATTTGTAAATTTCCTTTGAATTTCTACCCACACAGATTCCACCTCCCCTTGCCCCATTTGCAATGTCATTCCTCTCTCCGACCCCTAAATCATTTCTTGATATAGACACACCCCTTCCCCTCTTCTAACCTCCTTGTCCCTCTGATACAAGGAAAACCCCTGGATAGTTTCCAGACAGTCGTGTGAGCTGTCAAACCAAGTTTCTGTTATTCCCACAAAGTCTAAATCCTCCTCGTATAACAGCATCTCCAGTTCATAATTTTTATTAGCACATAAATATTAAAAGTGACTGGATAGCTGATTGTTCCCTTGTTCCCTGTTATCCAATAAAAATAAAGCTTTCTACTTCAATATATTGATTTAAAACGTTACTCAGTGTAAAAGAAAAGAACAAGCAGAATACAGTCATCAACATTATGTCAAATATATGTCCAATAAACACAATGGAACAAAAGGTAAAGATGTGATGTAACTTCTAAGGCGCATTCTGGACCAGTTCCAGAGAGAGATCAAATCAGGACGAAAAAAGGTTAGGGTGGTGGAAGGTGACCAAAGTGTTCCAGATCTTGTTATATTTTTTTCTGGCTGTTGGTAAAGGTGCTAGTCAGATGTTCAGTGATATAAAAGCCATATAATCTGGTTTGGAATTTAGAGAACTGCTTCTTCCAAGCTTTAGAAATTGTTAATTTGGAGACTAGCAGTACATATTGTGGCAATTTGAGTTGATTTTTAGTGAGATTTTGAGTTTTAAAGTGTAGGAGAAGCAAACCATGGATCTCTGGATAAATTAACCTCAAAATATTTGTAGAGGAGGACAAACACTTTGGACCAAAAATAACCTAGCATCTGGCAGGTCCATCACGTATGGAGGGCATCATCCCCTGCTGTTTGGCAATCCCTAAAGCATGTACCAAAATGTCCAGGGATTGTGGGCGAGTCTGGTTGGTACCATATACCACCCGGTTAAGACCTTTGTAAGCTGACTCGAGAGTTGTGACATTAATTGTGCATGTTATGGTGGTGGACCAAGTGTGCGAGCATTCTTCTTCCATTTTATGAGCTTTTAGATCTGCCTCCCACCTCAAAAGTGTAGGTGTGCCTAGCGCAGACAGTTAAGATGTGAGTAAAGTATAGAAGTCAGTTTTGGCACCACTGGCATATAGTGGCAAATGTGTTCAACGCCAAGAAAGGGGAAAGGTTTTTGTCTTGAATGAGGCAAGCGGCTCAGTGGCAAAGTTGGGTATATCTGAATAATTTAGTGAGGGTGCTTGAAAGCTTTCTCTGAGGATTGGCCAGGGAATTACTTTTTCTCTTTCTACAAGTGAAGAAGCTGGGGTGAAACCCTGTTGTGTCCGCCAGAAGAAGGCCCCTGGAGATTCTAATACTGGTGGAAAAAGCAGGTTGCTTACAAAAGGATGTAGGGGGATGTAAGCTGAGAGTAGGTTACTGGAGTCTTTGAAACTGTCCCATATGCATAAGACGTGTAGCATTAATGGACTGAGCGATGGTGGCCTCATATGAAAAGGAATCCAGGGTAGATATTGTAAGTTGATTCAGCCACAATAAATGGATTCCAGTTCCACTTATATAGGAGCTATTATTTAGTGGAGCACAGGGCAGTCAACTGGGCAATCTGAGCTGCTTGGTAATACTTAAGGAAGTTGGGGACCCCCAGTCTACCCTGGCATCTGTGTATGTACATGGTTGTCCTCGAAATACGTGGCCTGTGAGAATGCCAGGCAACAGGACATCACCTGGTTCTGGAAGAACCTTAGGTCAAACAAAGGGAAGGGGAAGGGCAGGGTGCAAAAAAAGTGTAGAACTTTAGACAAGATTTTCATTTTAACTGAATTGATTTTGCCCAACCAGGAGATGGAGAGATGAGACCAAGTGGAAAAAAAATAAAGCTTTCATTGGGCATACACTGGTAACATCCACAAGTCAAGAGGGACATTAAAGTGGTTCTAAACTCAAAAGGTTTATTTTTTTGACTTTAATGCATCCCCCCCCCCCCCCCCCCAATCCTTAACCACTTACCACCTCACAAACACCAGTACCACTGCTGACTCTTCCTGGTCTCACAGGACACTCTGAGAGCAGTGGAAGCCATAGGTTGTCAGTTAAATCCTGTGAGGAGGGAGCAGGTGTGTAGCCGAGCCACACTGGATCTATGGATGAAAACAGCCTGGCTCAGAAGTGTGCCCCCATAGCACATGGCTTGCTATGGGGGCACTTACAAGAAGAAGAGTGGAGGGCACTGGTGGGAGACTCCAAAAGAGGAGATAAGGGGCCACTCTGTGCAATATTGTTACACAGAGCATGTAAGTGTAGCATCCTCACAGTTACTAGTGTAGACAAATTAAATTTGTCTGCCCTGTAGTCAGAAGAGCATGTGTTAATTGTGTTTAGGAGACTAAGCAGTTCTTCACAGGCTCTGTTGCCTGTCTTCTGGAACTCATTGAATGTTTCCAGAACATAGTTGGCATAGGGACAGAGGCTGCAGCCTAAATATTCATGGAGCTTCACCAATCACTGGGAAAACAGGTGTAGAAGGTGGGGAAGCAGCCCATAAATTTTCTGAAGCCTGGCTGTCTAAGAGAGCAGTGTCCAGGGTCCATGCATCTGGAGGTCATCCCTGTGCTGGGGGCTCTGCCACCTGGGGCAGAAGAGAAGGACCCAGAGCATATAAGAGGGAGAGGTAGAAAGCTCCAGGACATCACTCAGCTACACTCTCAGCTAGGCCTAGCTGCAGACGTCAAGCCAAGCTAGAAGCAGCCTGTTCAGCAAAAGGCCAGTACAGAAGCCGTTTGGATTCTGGGAGCTACTGAAAGATACTGAGTACAAGCCAGTCCTACACCCAAAGGAAGGAGAGGACAGTGAAGTGCAATACCTTACATGTTTGGGACTAGGGGTAGCTTAAGTGAAGTGCAAGACAACCAGGAGCACCCTAACACCCCTAACTTTGGGCCTAGAACAGCCAGGTGCTCTGTCTTCAACATTACTTTTTGGGACATTTATCCTGTTTAAGCTGCAAAATCACTGTACATCAACTTTTTTTTTTTGTAAAGTTCAGTTTGGATTATAGCAGCCAGAGATTTTAGCAGCTCTTCAACTGTTTGAAGTTTATTCTCTTCAGTTCTGGGCACCCCATGTATGTGTGTACATGTGTACGTGTGTGTGCAAATTTCCCTGGTTGTTGGTGCTGTGAGGGGGAAATAGGCCCGAAATCAAGGAGCTCCTTAGGGGGTAGTGCTACATAACATCTTTTTTTATATTTAAAAAAAAACAAACATGTTTAATAGCACTTTAAATTAGGGCGTGATACCTTATTAGGTATTAGAGGATATGAGAAGTTGTCTGGCCAATTCTGCCTGGGTATGAATACTTTGAATGTTTTTTTAAATAGAAATACTGAATTCCACCAGTTTTGTTTAAAGAACACCAATTTTTACAGGGTATTGCCAAGTGACATAAATAGAATAGATACAATGACAACTGTGAATTTGCTGATCACAGATTACCATTCTGTGGTTTCAAAATGTAGAGTTTTTAAATAAAATAAGAATAATTCTATACATAACACAAATCAAAAACAAAAAATAACACAAGGCTCCTGCCTTTTCAAATGGACTGAATCCAGATCAACAGGAAGTGCACCTGAGAAAATAGTAAACAAAAAAACTAGTACAGGCTAGGTTTTACTAAAGGCTCATATTTATTTCTTTTCAATTATTTTCTTTTCAAAACTGGAACATTTGCACAATTGTGTTTTAAATTATGGAAATGCATTTTTTTTGGGATAAAATGCTCTAAAACGTACAAAATTTTCATCCTGTACTGCCCTATATCACAGCCTAAGTACAGGAGAATAGCAACCCACCTTTTGCCTCCCCATTATTGAGGATTTACAGAGACTTTACCACTTTTCTGATATGTTTTTATAAGCACATGATGCCATGGCTGCCAGGCACCCAGGGATTACTAAAACACTTTCTTTGGTTTCTCACAAGGCTTTGGTGGCCCTCTCTTCATAAAGACTCCTGTTCTTATGTAAAGACTTTCAAAACCTGTGCTCACTCTAAATCCTCAAAAGCCAAGCCCTCTGGCTAAACCCTACCTTTGCCTGTTCCTAAACACCCTTGGGCACACATCCAGGCTAACTTGTCCTCAAGTTCTGCTGCCTCTACACCTGATGATGTGGTCCAGTCTGTCTCTACACCTGCTAATGCGGTCCAGTCTGATTCTGCACCATTTTTTCCGGTTTAGCCCATGCCGTTTGAGCCTTCTGTTTTTTCATATTCGGGACTTTCAGTAACCTGGTTCACCCTACTGCAACTACATCTGCTCAAACCTGGCTAAGAAGTGCCATCCATCCTTTGGATAGACTGCCTTATTTGGCCAGGTTGGGCCTTTGACCTTTTCTTCAAGCTACTCTGCATCCAGCTTGTGTTTAGGTAGGGTTAATCCTATCCAGACTTGACTTCAGCGACATGTCACCTGCTAACAAACCTGACTTTGCTGATTCCCTGACCTTTGCCCAGCCTGTTGGTCCTGTGCCAGATGTCCAGCTTGTCTGTAAGAGGGGGGGTAATGTCAGGAGCGTCTAGTGCTCCTGCTCCCCATTCAAGCATCCTGGTTTTGACTGTGGCATTTTCCTTGTCTGTCTGTCCACCTGCAAGGTGATTGATGTGGCCAGTCACGGGGTGGAGACCAAACCTGATTTAAGCCAGCCAAGTCTGCAGTGTCATGCTTGTGATTGCATTTATTACACATGTTCAAGCTCTCTGTTTGTCTGTCCTGCTCTGCTGTTTGGATTCTCTTGTTGACGACCTCAGATCGGATATAGACTATTCTCTGATTTCTGCCTTCCTTAGGTAGGCTTGCTTGCCTTATGGGAAAGGGAGCTACTATAGGTGAAGAACACAGAAGCTAGGTATAGTGTCTGACCACCTGCGTTATCAGCAAGCGTGACACTTCTCTTCCAAAAATTGAAAATTGTCACCTCTCATTCATGGAATTGATAGCCTAATATAATGTCTATTCTTCCTAAACTTATTTTAAGATGATACCAGCAAAAGTCCCAAAGTAATTTAAAAGCTTCATACTGATTTCATAAACTTTTTTTATGGATATTAAACATAAGCCACCCAAATAAATTATCTGTGCATCCAAACCACATTGTGGATGAGATGTTCTAGACACTGAAAAATATTTGGCAGCTCTCTTATGATATCTGGCCTTCTGGTCCACCTTAAAACATATGGATAGAGACTGATAAATTACCCAAACTACCTGAAAACCGAAAATCTTGATGTCATGCCTTTACTTTTCTTATTTACTGACAGGCTAACCTCTACTATAGTGTGCCCCTTAAAACATTACTCTTTTTCAAGTCTGGTCAGTTAGCTAATAAACTAACCAAGCGGTTCCTCACCTTTTCTCACTTACAGGAAAGATGTGAAATTTCAAACACAGAGGGTTTGGAACTTTTTGGCACTGAAGCCATACCCATGTCATTACCAGAGGGAGAAAGGTTTTCCCGTTTGTGCATGTGGGAGGCATTTTGGATTTTTACTTTGAACACAATGTCTCTGAATGACTTAAACGAGGAACTGGAGATCAGCACTTTCATTTAGGGTGTCAGGTACTCAGATAATGTAGTTCCCCCAACATTCGTTTTTGGTCATAACAATAACTATTTTAGACTTTCCTCTGGTTACTGGTGGTGTGGCCCATCAGCTAGGACCACACATACCGAAATCAAGGTTGTTCTTTTTAAGTCTTTTATATATATATATATATATATATATATATATATATATATATATATATATATATATATATATATACATACATATATACATATATACATATATATGTATATATATATATATATTTGTACATGTATATAGGAATACCTCCAATCTCCTTCCTTTTTGCCTCACCCTCTTCCCTTATGCTGCTATCTACAGTATCTCACAAAAGTGAGTACACCCCTCACATTTTTGTAAATATTTTATGATATCTTTTCATGTGACAACACTGAAGAAATTACACTTTGCTACAATGTAAAGTAGTGAGTGTGCAGCTTCTATAACAGTGTAAATTTGCTGTCACCTCAAAATAACTCAACACACAGCCATTAATGTATAAGTAAGTGGAAATGTCCAAATTGGGCCCAATTACCCATTTTCACTCCGCGGTGCCATGTGACTCATTAGTGTTACAAGGTCTCGGGTGTGAATAGGGAGCAGGTGTATTAAATTTGGTTGCATGTCGCAGCAAGAGTTATACATCCTATCATGGTTGGTGGGTGTAGCACCCTGCAACCTTGTGGAGTAGAGCAAACAAGGGAATAAAGCAGGCAGCGTTGTTTTGCTTTCTCACCACCTGTGTCAACCTCTTGGATCCCACAGAAGCATTAGGTTGTGGGGCACTTGCAGAGTGGCCTCATTTTCTTAAATGGGATGCGATTGACAGGCGGTAGCACCCTCCAAAAGCAATAGGGGTCTTAATTCCTTCTCCGGCACGTGTATACCTTTGGCTGCAGCCTCAGCAGCTAAAGGGGGTAGGGATTGGGGGTGTTAAAACCGTGACTCAACCGCAAGGTTTTACTAACCCACAACTTTACTTGTGAACGAGCCCTAAGAGTGCCTTTGCCGAATTCAACTAAGGGCTCATTCACAAGTGCAGCAGTGAAAAGTGATCTAAGTGTGTTTGACAGGTAGTGAGAAGGCGCTATGTTGCCTCCTCCCCACCTGATTTAAACCAATGATTGCTGTGCGATGCACGCAATTGCGATGTGGTAGTACAACAATTAGGTTTAAGTCAGTGCGAGGAAGCGACACTGTGCCCAGTGATCTTTGACTTCTCCCATGTTGTTCAGGTAGATCTCCACCTCTTTAAGGTTGCCTACCCCTGTTTTAGAGTTTCTTCAAAATGACCATTGCTTCTCATAGTTAATGAAAACCCTTAATTTCAGTGATCCCTTTTAAAAATGTTTGCAAATATATACCTTCAGAAAAAGGTAAAATATATTGTATATATGTTGGATGCTTGTTCCTCCCCCCTGAGTTCTATTCCCTACAGGACACAGTAGTGGTGTCTAGGGCTGGCAGATAGAATTGCAGCCCATTTAGGGGATTCAGGCATCTGACAAAATCAAAAGTTTGTAGAATCCTGAAGATTCTGCTGTCAAGAGAGCAGAAATTTGAGGGGTAACAGTGGGACAGTCAAGTGTCTTCTTTTACATCTTTAGTATTTTTGACGCTTGCTTTTTTTAAATCGGCATAAGCGTAGCTTTGAATAATTTAAATAATGCAGAATCAGATAAATTATCAGTTTGGGTATTGCGATTGTAATCTTTTTATCAGTTTTTACTCACACAAACTAGCATGTAATAGGGTAATGCCAAGTGGGTTTTTGTATGTGGGTATATCGAGGTTTGGTATTGTGGCTTTAACATTACCAGTACAGAGTACCACGAATATTGTAATTTCTACGTACTTCCTTCAAAAGGTCAGGGTCTTCTTTTACAATAGCTAGATATAAAAAGAACAACATTTTCATTCAAGTTAATATTATCTTGATCAGCTCATAGACACTAGTATCTAGATATAGACTTGTAATTTAATTCACATATTTAGATATGGCTGCATTCAAATGTTTTGTTGCTTTTTTACTCGTGACTCTTGCCAACAGTGCTACAGTTAAAGAAAGACTTTGTTTGGAAGAAATTATTCAGACTATCAAGGTTGTCTCAGCACCTCACAAGATGGTAAGTATTTTAAGATAATTTTTCAAATTTTTACATAATTGTGAATATAACACTATATATGGCAATGCTTTAAAACTAGAGTCCTCAGGTACCATTAGCAGTCCATGTACTCCAGGTCACAACATGATGGGTGAAATTGCTAGTTTATAACATTGCCATTTTTTTATTGTATCGGAGCAACTACCTGAAGTTGAAACAATCTGTTAAAGGTTCCTGGCGACAACTTAAGTAAAACTATATACATCAGCTTATGTTAAAGTCTTATTGCCAGAACAAGTGTAATGTTCCTTCTTTAACATGTGATGTGCTGAATACGCATTTGTTACCCTACTAGAGCCTTTTAACTTGCTCATTTGCCTTTGCCTTGTTAATTACTCATCGTTCAAATTAAAGCATGTTTTATATTGATCATTGTATGCATTTTTTTACATTTTATTTATATTATTTTGGTTCATTATATTGTCTGGAAATCTGAGTATTTGGCTTAATGCATAAGGTGAAGCTGACTTCACTTCAACTATCCCATCAGTAAAGTTTTTTAATTTACTTTGCATGTGATTGGGGATTCACCATTATTTCAATTTCTACTAGTGAAAAAAACCCCAGTGAGTAATCAAATATTTGCTATGTGATTTGTCCAGCCCCCTGTTTATGCATTCAGATGTCTTCCACTAGGTTCACATGTGGCATGCAAAATCATTGGCTTATTTATTTTTGAAATATTTGTATTAAATTTAACAAAATAAATATGTAGTCCACGCCAAACATACAAGCGAGGCACAACAGGCATATTTGTTATTTTGAGTTGGTCCATGAGTATTTTGGGCTAGTACCATGGGTTAGTCGACAATTTCTGCCTACTTCGTGTTCATTTACCAACTTTAATTACTTTGTTATCATTGTCTTTACTGTATTGTATGTTTGGGATGTTGTATAAACAAGAAGGTCACTTGACTTGCTTTTCGTTTATGCATTTATTTATACATTCTTTCCTAATATTTTAGTAACTAATATCACCTTATCCAGTGCACTAATTAATTTTTTTTTTTTTTTTTTTGAAGGATTCCTGTGTAAAATATGTTCCCGACATTTTTTATGAACAGGTATGTTTTGTATTTTTTTTTTTTATATAATCTGGCAATGACATAAGTGTTTAAAAAATACAACATCACTTGTTACTTTTCTTCTTCAAGGGAGCTGCTACCTTTTGTAAAGCAGCTAAAGTCCTTGGGAATACAGAATTCTGCCCCAACGTAAATAAATATATTGAGAGGATTAGGTTGAATATTGAGAACTTAGCCACAGAGGTATGTATAACTTTATAATCAAAAGTAAATATAGTCATGTTGATCCTGTAACTTACTAGTCATTTTGGTTGATGCTAATTTTCTGATATATTTTCATTTACAAAAAAAATACTTTTCTCAGAAACTGCTTTCTGCAGAAACAGCTGGCCTGACACTTGGCTTAGATTGACCACATTCTATTAGGTATCCACATCGTCTCTATTGCAAACCTTAAGCTAACGCTGAACTTCTCCATTCTTTTATTGCTTTGCATTAATTAAAGGAATCTTATACCAAAATAATTATTTAGCTTTCCATGAAACTATGTGCAGTGAAGTTGGAGTGAAAGCTGACCTTGGAAGGTTTTTGCAAGTTCTGCATCAATGACTTTTCAGAAAGAAAGGTTGGCAGTGGAACTCAACATATTTGCCTTGGTACAGGTTTCGACTTCTCTTATTCTCTGCACCAGCTGAAGAAAGGACCTTTTCATTTTTATAAGCCATTTTATGACCAGAGGTCATTGATGCTTAGATGCACAGGCATTGTTTAGTATCAGTATGCATCTAAACTAAACATACAATATAAATCTGTGGGTAGTTTGTATAAGTAATTTGCCTATTAAAATAATTTTTGCGTTTTGTTTAAGACATATAAGACTTTTATTTTGTACAGTTTTTAATAAATGCCCTACTAATGTTTTGTTATTATGAGCTCAAAAGTGGATAAAAATTTGAAAATGTTTTATTCATAAATACTTCTCTGTGCTAGCACAACTAGGAGTGGCACAAACTATTTTCATGCTTGAGTGACGGTTCACACTAAGGCAGCACGACTTGCAGCGCGACTGCCTCAGACGACTTGCGAAACGACTTCTGTATAGAAGTCAATGCAGGTTGCCTGAAGTTGCCTCAAAAGTAGTACAGGAAACTTTTTCTAAGTCGGAGCGACTTGAGTCGCTCCTATTAGAACGGTTCCATAGTACAGAATGGGACGCGACTTGTCAGGCAGCTAAGTCGCCACAGTGTGAGGGGTTTGTTTAGTAAACAAACCTTGAATCTGTATGTAGCCTCCATGTATGGAGGTCAGGGTGGTCAGTCTCTGAACTGTCACTGTATACACAGCTGCAACATAGATTGATGTTCTTTTGGCCTGGAAACAACAATCTACAGATTGCAGACATCTGGGGGTTAAACTAAAATGTTGCCATTAGATGCATTGATTTCAGCTTTGTAAATGTTGGTCCTATTGCTCTCAATGCTGATAATGTTGAAGACCATTTTTGACAAGCATGAGTATAAATTGTCATCTGTCTGCCTGATATTTCTTTTTTTTGTTTGTTAATATTGTACTATCTTTAAACTAGGACTGCATAATTGAAGAAGAACTTCCAAAAATTCCACCCATGCATTTCCTGGATTCGCTCAAGAAGTTTGCACACAAAAGCATCAGATGAAGATCTACCTCTTCTAATTTTTTTTTTTCAACAGTGTTTGTTAATCTAATACATAGTATTTAAAATATATTTGACTTTATTTATAATGGTTTATCCTTTAGAATAATGTTATTTAAAAGTGCAATTTATGAAATGTTCTGTTTGTGTTTATTTGATTTTTTATTTTATGAAAAATCCTTTACAAAATGGTGTTAAAAAGGTTAATAAAGTATATGTATATCATAATTATACCATTGCTTTCTTAAAGCAGAAGTCATTTGTATTTCATTCCAATAAAGCAGCGGTTTTATACCTTCGTAAAGTTTAAAAAATATTGGTTACAATTATGCCCTGTACACACGATCGGACATTCCGACAACAAAATCCATCTGATTTTTTCCAACGTATGTTGGCGCAAACTTGTCTTGCATACACAAGGTCACACAAAGTTGGTCGGAAATTCCGAACGTCAAGAATGCAGTGACATACAACACGTACGATGAGCCGAGAAAAATTAAGTGCTGCTCTTCTTAGATCCAGCTCTCAAACTTTGTGTGTCAGAAATTCCGATGGAAAAAGTGCAATGGAGCCTACACCCGGTCGGAATTTCCGACAGCAAGCTCCGATCGCACATTTTCCGTCAGAAAGTACGATCGTGTGTACAGGGCATTCAAATTTTTACAAGACAATTAGTCATCAATTTTTTTTCAAAATATGATAGATGCAACATGTATAAAAATGTTGGAAAATCCTTCCCCTCATAGATTAAATTCTGTCACAAAGAATGCTATTATATGTTTTCTGTCATTCTGCAGAGTCGTTTATTTCAGCTGGTCTAGAATCAACTCGGACTGAAGTCCTAGCTTAGAGTGTTCCTTTGACAAGTTGGCTCCATCAAGGGTCTAATCAAAGTATGCCAAAGCGCATACATGAGATCTTTATTTTGGCGCACCTCTCAGGACAAGGCTTGGAACAGACAGAGAAAGAGCTGAGAGAGACTGACTCCACTGTGAGACAAAGACTATGAGCCACTACTGACTATTTAAAAATGTTCTTTTATATTAAAGCTTATAATAAAACTATCCAACACTTGCGCTTACGTGAAAAATAGACACCTGCTGACTGTATGTGATCCCTAAACACAGAAACTTTGCTGTTGCAAGGAAGCCAGATTTGCATATCCCACACTACAAGGATCATGACCTGTGATCCCTGCCTAGCTTAAACAGACATGCTATGTGAAGGCCTTTACCCCTTAATTAGCTGAACCCCCTCTCACAATGGCTATGTTCCACTTTTTAATTGTAAATTCTCCAACCAGAGGACAACAGATATTTGTTCAGTAATAAAAAAAAACTTGCATTCAAAAAATTGCTGTAAATTCTAAATATTGAAATCGGATATGTTTAGCTGCAGAGTTTCTTGGTGGGGCAGATGTTAAATAGTTATTAACAGACTATGTTCACTAAAGGATTTGGTATTACCCAATGGGGTTAGAGCAGAAGCTGCCATAGAGATAGTTCCCTTTCAGGTCCATGTGACTTGCTGATGTTGGACATTAATGGTGGTTCTTATGTTGACAGCTAGAGGCTGGTACTAGGCACTGAATAGGGGTCCTGGGAAGCGAAAGCAGCACTATTATTGCAGGTAGACTTATGCCTCGTACACACGATTGGACTTTCCGACAACAAAACCGTGGAATTTTGTCCGAAGGCCGTTGTCTCAAACTTGTCTTGCATACACATGGTCACACAAATGTTGACCAACAATTATGAACATAGTGACGTACTAGACGTACGATGAGCCGATAAAAAGGAAGTTCAATAGTCAATGCTCCACCCTCTGGGCTCCTTCTGCTAATCTTGTGTTAGTAGAAGTTTGTTGAGTGACGATTCGCGCTTTTCAGCCTCTTGCTTTTCAGTTTGTTTCTGATTTTCAATGCATGCTTGTCTGGTCATTTCTGATTTTCAGTGCGTTCTGTCAGTTCGTTCTGAGCAGCCGTTCGTATACTAGCCACGTGGCGTTCTCGTCAGAGAGATCGTGCTACTATTGTTGGCCTTTGAGTTATTGATTTGACCCAAGTCCGGTCCAGGAACAGGGGGAGGAGGAGTTCTTGGACCAAGAATTGGTTGCTTAATCGTGACCAATTCTCTCATATGCCTTTGCTGCAGGAGCTCCAGGAGAATAATCCTGATGATTTCAGGAATTATCTCTGGTCCCCAGCTTTCACCATCTATTGGCTTTGCTGTCCCCCTATATTACTAAGCAGGACACATGCATGCGGCAAGCCATCACTCCCGAGTAAAGGCTCGTCGCCACCTTGTGGTACTTGGCGATGGGGAGAAGTCTCCAGGACATCAAGTTCACAACTGGAATCTCCCCCCGGGCTGTGGGAATCATTATTCCAGAGACCTGTTGTGGAGTCCTGAGTCCTGCAGAAGCACTATATTCGGGTAAATGTTATCCTTTTACATCACATTCTATGTATTTAATATTTGCTAATGTATTGTATTAATTTCTTCATTCCATAATTACCATTATTGTAATATGCTGTGAATGTCCTCTTTGTCCTCATGCATGCTGTAAGCTTCTAATACTCCTTTTCTGTCCTTCATGCATATTTGCTCCTTTACTAACCTCCCCAGCATGCTATCCTGGGCCTATACACGCGTAGCCTAGTAACTTAACAATGTATTTTGTCAGCTCCATTTTAGTGCTTACCTTAAACACCCCCTAAAATGTGTACAAATGTTATTGTTGTCCTTAAATTTAGGCAGAGTGCAAGAGGCTATTTTTTGGGGGCCCAAACTTCTTTGAAACCCTCCCTCCCCCCAACCGCTAAGTCAACCGATACCAATACTCTATCTGCTGACTTTGCCAAACCTGTACACACTAAACCTCTTTTGTGGTCATATTTATGGATTCATTCAATTCACCAAAGCATGTAGTGCAAGGGCCTGCCTGAATACTTTCAAATGGCACTGTTGAAAGATTTGGTCTCCTATTATCTTGATAGGTTATAAAAGAATGTAAAAATGTGCTTCAATTTGTACAGTGTGTATCCATATTTTTGTATTATGACACTTCTTACCTGTCCAGTGGACTGCCAATAGTGTAAGTAAGGAGGGGCTGACCAAAGTAACACATTATTTATGCATTCAGCTCTCAATGAAGTGGAGAGGGTTACCTGTCCAAAGACATCTACCCATACCCCCCCACACAAACATTTTTCAAATGGACCACCAGAGGGGGTGAGGAATCTGGTAAGTTGACCTTATACTTTTGTCTTCAAATACAAATTTCAAGAAATGTTATACATGTTGGCCAAGAATGTTTGTGTCTAATCTGCTTGTTTGTGTCTAATCTGCTTGTTATGTGCAAAAGTACTATCTTTTTCTTGTTTGACTCCACAGTTTCCTTCTAACCCACAGGAATGGCAGAATGTGGCTTCCCAGTTTCACCACCAGTGGAATTTTCCCAATTGTGGTGGTGCTATTGAAAAGCATGTAAGGATCGTCCCGCCACCCAACTCGGGGTCTTATTATGACAATTACAAGGGGTTTTGTAGTATTGTGATGTGGGTGGTGGTGTCGGCCAATTATGAGTTTCTCTACCTGGATGTTGGGAAGAACGTTAAAAATTCTGACGGAGGAGTGATCGCCCAGACCGAGTTTTACAGGCAGCAACAAAATTGCACCTTGCGGTTGCCACCTCCAGAGGAGAATATGGAGGGCCTCAATTTCGTTTTTGTTGCGGATGACGCCTTTGCTCTGGGGGAACATCTCATGAGGCCGTTCCTCATGAGGAACATGACCCCAGAGCAGAGGGTTTTTAATTACATGCCAGTGTGGTGGAGTATGCCTTTGGCATAATGGTAAGCAAGTTCCATATCTTGCATCAATGAACCTGGCCGGATATAAACTGAACCATGTCGTGTTGAGCTGCGGCATTTTCCACAACTACCTAAGGAAGAATGCAGCCAGCTATCTGGCCTCAGTTTCCACTGAGGCGGACTTTGCATCACAAACATCATCGGTATGGCCCCCTTGAAGTCAGAGAAAAAAATGTTGAGTACTTCGTGGGTAGAGGGGCAATTGCTTTACAGCAAAATGTGGCATATGTACAATAAAAGTAAAAAAAAAATAAACTCATATTTCATTTGAATTACTGTTTGTGTTTCTTATCTGTCTCCTAGGTTCTCAAATGGCCTTTTAAGTTTGTCTATTTTCTTCAATAGTGCAAACGTAAATTATTTGATACATGCTGTGACACTCTCTTCTTCAGCTAACTGTTAAGTTGTGCTGTGGGTCTGCTACATACACATAATGTTATTGTTGTTAATGTAATGTAATGCATTCATGATAAAAATATTCATCCTTTTCAACTCAACTGAATTGCTTGGAGTCCCTAAACTTGCCTGATTTTGGCACATTTTACAGCACCTTGTCACTGTAACTACACCAACTTTACAAATACACTGGTATTGAGCATTGAAATAAGAAGCCACACATTGTTGAGTATAATACATTTTACTCCAAGCACATTCACATGTGCATTAAACAAACAAACATCAACATGGGGACAAGGTGCTTTGGGGTGGGGGGGCCACAGGGCGCCCCCCTTCCCCAAAGCACCCACCCCCGATGTTGAGGGCATGCAGCCTGGTACGGCTCAGGAGGGGGGCTTGTCTCCACCCCCTTTCCTGACCGGCCATGCTGCGTGCTCGTATAAGGGTCTGGTATGGACTTTGGGGGACCCCCACGCTGTTTTTTCGGTGTAGGGGGTGACCCTCAAAATCCATACCAGGCGACAGGGCTCGCAGGGTGTCAATCTCGCGGATGAAAACGGCGAGATTGACTTCCTTCTCTAGTCATGTTGTACCTCGAGTCACGTTCAAAATGAATGGACTTTACTCCGTGTGTGGGCAAGTCCGTTCATTAGGAAAGTCCGTCGTACCTCCGCCGAAAGTACAGCGGATTGTCCGTCGGACTTAGTCTGCTAGAAATTCCTTTTGTGTGTGCTCGTGTGTGGGCAAGTCCGCTAGTTAGGAAAGTCCGGCGGACCTCCGGTGGATTGTCCACTGGAAAGTCTGGTGGATTGTCCACCGCAAAGTCCGATCGTGTGTATGTGGCATCAGTCTACCTGTAAAGTGGCAGATCTGTACCATGTCTATAATCTGCTTCAGCAATAATTGCATTTATAAAGCCACATTTTTTTTTGAAATTTTCCCTGGAAGCTGCCTTTATTTGGCTCAGCAACAGCTGGGGAGCCAGTGTGTATGATGAGGCCACAATGTAGTGCACTGGGAACAAGATTAGAGATTTTTTGGATACATTCTGGTGTCACTTTGACTTTGGATAGAAGTAACCGGTGCGTAAAAATTGGTCTTTGGGTGTCGGTGGTGCCTTCCTACCGTAACCCTATAGAGGTACTCTTGATGAAAGCAAGAATTGGCCTAGGTGTAAAAAATTGCAATGATATGCACCTGTCAAACAGGTGCTTACAAATTGGTCTTTGGGTGTCGATGGTGCCTTCCCATCGTAATCCTAAGAGCAGTTGTTCTCAACCTGGGGGTCAAATGACTTGCTTGGCTGAGATTCCTTCTGGCTCCAGATCCTGCTTGCTGTTCTACTACACTCATCTCTGGCTTCCTGATGTTTTGGTTTGTCTAACTATCCGTTCCGGTTCCTGAACTCTGGCTATGTTTTGACTACGTTTACTCTGTTTACCTTTTTTTAATTATTATTAAACAAGTGAGATTTAACTGTACTTCTGTCTCAGTCTGATGGTTTCTGACAGAGACACCACAAAGTCGGAGACACAGTGAAGCCGGAGACACAGTGAGTATCACTACCTGTGAATATAATTGCCATTAAAAGTCCCAACTACAGTTCTCAGATCAGCAGATGACCTTGATCAAGAGGACCTAATTTGGCTGATCAGAACTTCCCCAGCTCTGCCACTGATCCCACCCCCCCCACCAGCCCTGCCACTCATCCCATCCCCCCCCCCCCCCCCCCGCCAAGGAGTAAGAGAAGGAATAAAAATAGAGAATACATGAAAGGGAGAGGAAAGGAGGTGGAAGAACAAAGAAAAGGGGAGAGAAAAGAAAAAGAACAAGAAAAACAGCTAGAGAGAGGGATGGGGAAAAAAACAAGAAATTAGGAAAGAGAGAGATAAAAGGGAAAGAAAGGAGAACAAAGAAAAAGTGGTACATCCTAAAATGTACCAGAAGGGGTTTTAATACTGTACAAGTGGAAGGGACTCAGGGAGTGCTAAATATCCGTGGGTTAGGGGCACAAATTACTTGTCTTGCCTTGGGTGCTGACAACCCATGCTACAACTTTTTTTTACTGTTAGGGGTCCCCACAACTTGTGAAATTTTATCAAGGGGTCACGCCACTAGAAGGTTGAGAACCACTGCTATAGAGGTACTTTTTGGCCTTGCTGTAAAAAAATTGCAATGATATGCACCTGTCAAACAGGTGCAGAAAAATTGGTCTTTAGGTGTTAATTGTGCACATGAAACCTATACCAAAAACATTCTTCCAGATGAAATGATTGAACACCCCTTAAAGCTAGGCAGGCTCGAATTCCTGCAGAGAGTCCACATCCCAAAAAGACTTAATCAGTGACATCGGCATCAGGTGCTTCATAGCTGGTAATCCAGGACTGATTCATTTTTATAAAAGTCAAACGGTCCATGGAGTCTGTGGACAGATGCGTTCTATGATCAGTAATGAAACCTCCTGCAGCACTGAATTCCCGTTCTAAAAGCATGCTGGAGGCAGGGCAGCCCAACTCAATAGCATACTGGGCAAGTTCTGGCCAGTGGTCTGTTCTCATGACCCAGTAAGTCAGATGGAAAGCTCTCCATCTCTGTTTTGGCCCTGAGGTAATCGTCCACCATGATATGCAGACGCTGATGATGGGATGTGGAAGCACACAGCCCCGGGCAGCGAGGACTAAAAAAATTCCGAAATGCCTCACTTAGGCAGACACCTTTTCCAACGCTCCTCTCTTGACCAACAGAAGACTCAAAACTACGTTTTCCACCACACTGTAACCTACTGGAGGAAAAATGTTCAATAAAATCCTCTTTAACGTGTCCTCAAGAGATTTTAATTTCTGCACTCTCTGTGGGGACGGGATGAGTTCTGAGACCTTCCCCTTATAACAGTGGTCAAGGAGGGTTGCCAACCAGTAATCATCCTTCTCCTATATGCCACGTATTCTTGGGTCCTTTCGCAGGCTTTGAAGCATGAGGTTGCCCATGCGCCTCAAATTTGCAGAGGCTTGAGAAGCAGACTCCTCGGGTTCACTCAGGATGACAACGTCTGGAACTTCCTCCTCCCAGCCACATACTACTCCCAAGGGTCCTGGGGTTGGAAAGCCATCACTTACAGATTGACGCATGTCTTCCTCTTCTTGGAAGCCTATGAAAGTGCCAGAATCCTCCTCCCCTCTCTTCTCCTGTGTGTTTTGTGACATAGGAATGATGGTGTCTGGATAAAGTGGGCCTTGAGAGGAAAGGAAGTCCTCCTCTTCCTCCTGCTGCTCTGCCTCCAGT
>CM053029.1:298374696-298501574 GCA_028564925.1 Lithobates sylvaticus
ATTGTTCCAGAGAAAAGGCAACTCTAAATTATGGCTACTGGTAGAGACAGTGGCTTGCCTATTGACTTGTTAAAAATGTTTTTTACAGTTTAGTAAGGCTTTTTTAGCATTTCATAACTTACCTTCTCATACAGAACTTTGGGTACCATTAAAGTGCATGGAATCTATAAGATGAATACATGAAAAAACATATTTTAATAAATACAATTTCGTATACAAAAATAATTAAAATATTTATATGTTAAAGTTGATTGCCAGAGCATATACTGTAACATATACTCTAAATATTATTAATCAATATAATAATCATTAATCAATATAGCTGAGAAGTTCACAAGATAGTAAAAAATTACTCTTTTATATTTGCTTGTGACAATTTTCCTAATTCATAGCTGCAACATGCCACTCCTGAGCTCTATGTATATATCCAACAACTACATACCATGTTGGAAACTATATGGGAATAATGTTGTAGGGAAAACATAGGTATTGTGGTTAGCAGTCTTTTCGTGAAAGAAATGGATACTGAGCTTGGTTAACACCAGGTACACTATCTGCACTCAGTTTGCATGCCTTTTTCTGTGTTTGTGTGGTTTTCCCATGTGTATTATTGTTTATTCCCAAAAAAAGATAGGTTTGCTGGTTCCCACCCATTTTGTATGCACTTTATATGAATGCATCCAGTATATGACCGAGAAATATGTGACAGGTGTGATGCTATCTGCATAAATCTGATGAAAGTGTAAAATAACACAAAATAAGAAGACAGTATGTCCTGACCACCTAATTATAGTTGAATATCTATGAATAAACTAAACACACAGGCCAAGCATTAGGGCCTTTATAGACTCTGCATTGAAGGAAAGCCACATAAGTCATATCTATAGGAAAATATTAAAGTTGTCCATTGCAAAAATCAGATCTCAGGCATGCTGTTCTTATCTGAGAAAATTACCAATGCACCCTAATTGGTTCCCATGTTTATTGTCTTTAAATTTCAGTACAAATGTATAAATAAAGTATAAGGGCTAAGAAGACCTTCTATCACATGTCAGTAAGTTTAATATTGCCATTTATGTACAGTAATTTAAGGACAGCATATTTTAAGTTTACCTGAATTGTTTATTTGTCAATTAACTTTTAAATGGTACCTAAGCATTGAACCTACTTTTACAATTGTTTTAAGTTGTAAGGTTTTACAGAATATGAAGAGCATCAATAAAATGCTTATTTACATTTTCCATATTCTTACCTTAATGTTACATTGTAAATCCAGATCGTTCAGTTCATTCAGGATTTCTTTCAAAGTCATTGGTGCCATTATAGATAAAGGATTTGCAGAATTGAGATAGGTCATGATATGCAGAGAGAAGATAATTTTTACCAAGATCTTCATGGTGTTTTAGAAGTGGCGGCTAGTAGTAAAGGACATATGAAACTGTTGAACATTAATGGTGCCTGGTTTTTATACTTGTGCTCAGGAAGTCATTGACACTGGCAGTCAGAGTAACTTTTGCTGACTCTTAATCTGTATCACTGATAAGTCAGAGAAAAGAAGTGAACATTGAAAGCGAAGGAAGTATAGGTTTAGGGATAACTGATAAAAAACGATAAGACAAAATATGAGACATCTGAAGAGAACTAAGAAACAAAATATAAATAATTTAATTAAAAATAAATTTCCAATGGTTCCTAGATTTTTTATTAAAATTTGGTTGCTTGTGTAGCCACCCTATCCTAAATATGGGTGGCTATGTAAATTCAGTCTTGTTGTGTGGTTGTCAGCCCACGCTGATTTAAAGTTAATTTGTTCACTTGATTTTCCCCTAGCTCAGTATTGCTGTTTCTCTCTGCTGCCAGTAGGTATCACTGGTATCTGTGGCAATAGTATGAGACTACATTGTGATGCTGAGTTATGAATATCTATGTTTCCTCTAGCCAACCAGTAGGAGGTTTATTACAACTGGTGCATGCTGGATGAGGATATAAATATTTAGAGTGGACCATGTTAGCTCTGTCTTAGACCCATAGCATGTGTGGGGCTGTTGTGCTTATGAGGATAATTTTCCTGCATGGTATTTATGATTAAGTAATTTTTAAATGATAATATTTTTAAGATACAGGATCAATCAAATATGAACACAGACTAAAAATAGGAGATTTATTCAACAGACATGTATTCATACAAAATAGTTATATATATATATTGGTTGACAAAAACAAACGTTACATACAATTTAAATAATAATTGGGCTACATAAAAGCTTGAATATCAATTGAAACACCCGCTAAATGAGAGTATAGGACCTTTGAAGTGACACAGCAATGGTAAACTTCCCTGTAGAATCAATAACCTTGTAAAAATGACAATAAGACAGAACATCTGTTTTTCACAAATAGCAACAGTTACTATAATGCAGGTAAGTAAGTGGTAAACAATGTGAAATAAAATTAGATGTTTTTTATGTCAACAAAATGGAAACTATGCAAATGAAAAATATTGAAAATTGAATCTACAAGCCTGCTACTGATTTGAGGGAAATAGTTATTCAACTGTATAATAAACAATAAGCTAATATTTAAGATAACACAAATGTATACAAGGTAAAAATCAACATGACATAATTACCTGTTTCAAAATAGCTACTGATCTGAATTGCTGGTTACCTGAGTTTTTAGAATGGCCCCCGTTGCTTTCAAGATGGCTACTTTTACTGTTCAATCTTATTTTATTGTGAATTAATTATACACACTAAGACAGTTTTAAACATTTACATAGTTGCTTATTTATACAATCGATTAATTATTCCAGCATAATTCTTGTAGATGTCTTTACACATAACTAACAAAAATATACAAGACAAGACAATACAAATAACAAACCAACCCAAAAAAAAAAAAAAAAAGGGAAAAGAAGGGAACAAGATCTTAAACATAGACAGTCCCTCTCTCCTTCCTCCCCTCTCCTCCCTCAAGTCCCCTCCCCTTCTTTTCTTTTCCCCTTTTTCCTTTTATTTTCTCTCTCCTTCTCTGTGTCGAGGCTCTAACCACTGTTACAATGGTCCATATTATGTAATTTGATTTCGTTCCCTCGTTATTTTCTAATTTATTTTTGTTTCTCTATAGATCCTCCATGGGGCCCATATCCGCATACATTCCTATTGTGTATCTAATTCATATGCTAGAAGCTTTTCTAAACTTTCTATATTGTGCATTTCTATAGCCCAATCCAATATTGATGGAGACTGAGATGAACGCCAGTGCCTCGGTATAACCAGTCTAGCTGCTGTCAACCAATGACCGAGAAGACTTTTTTTAATAGTTTTATATTAACCTGGTAAAATAGAGAGAAGGGTAATTTGAGGCGTATTAGATAATTCCTCCCCTGTAATTGTAGTATACATTTGTGTGACCTTTTCCCAGAAACTATAGATTTGGGGGCATTCCCACCAGATATGGAGCAATGAGCCCCTATCCGTATGGCAACGCCAGCATAAGTCTGATTTATCTGGATATATACGCTGTAGTGCTACTGGACTCCAGTACCACCTTGAAAGAAGCTTATAGCTTGTTTCTTGTGCTTTAATTGCTACTGACAGACAGTGGGTTAGATTAAATGACTTCTCCCATTCTTCAGCCTCAATTTGAACATTGATCTCTTTCACCCATTTGTTTATAAATTCCGGTGGCTCAGAGTAATATTTTGTAATAAGCGTCTTATATATCGTTGAAAGGACGTGTTTTGGTTTGGAGTCTTGTAGCAGAAGACTTTCAGTTTGGGTTAGCTCTCCATCTATGGATCTATTTAATGGAATAGAAGACAAAAATGACATTAATTGCCAGTATTCCAACCTTTGTATACATGATGGTTGTTGCGTGGGGAATAAGTTTTGTAGGGGAGGGACTGTTCCCTGATAAAGAGTCTGACCCAGTCTTGGATGGGACTCTTTGTTCCAAATAAGAGAATGTGTGCGATTAATTGCCGGCGGAAAGTTAGGGTTGCCAAATAACGGGGTCATTGGTCCGACAAAAGAGGACAATTCTAGCTGTATAACTGTTTTTGCCCAGATTTTCAATAAGTGGGATGTAAGGGGAGGCATATTTTTTTGTAGCTCTTGACCGATATCTCTGATAGATAGATATAGCCACGGTAGCACCTTAAGGTCCAGTTGGTTCAACCCCTGCTCTATTGATACCCATTGTTTAGTTTTGGGGTGATGGAACCAAATCACTAATCTCGTCAAAACTGCCGAAGCGTAGTAATAATATAAATCCGGTGCACCTGCTCCTCCTTTATTTTTTGGGGCTAGTAATAGTTTCTTGTGTAATCTAGGTTTCTTGTATCCCCAGATAAATTTTATAAAGGCTGTTTGTAAAGTTGAGAAAAAAGATCTAGGGATGGACACAGGGATGGTTTGGAAAAGGTATAAGAATCGCGGTATTATATCCATTTTTAATATATTAATCCTCCCGAACCATGAGTGTTGTTTAGCATCATATTTTTTCAGATCTAGTAGGGTGCGTTGCAAGAGAGGAATATAATTCATTAGATATAGGTTGGTTGGGTCAGAGGGAATTTTAATACCTAAATATTTCAATGCTGATGAGCAAATTTTAAACGAGAAATTGTTTCTTATAACCGCAATTTGTTGTGCTGTGAGTGATATATTAAGGATTTCTGATTTCTGGATATTTACTTTAAAGTTACTCAGGATTCCAAAACGCTGAAATTCAGATATTATAGAGGGTAATGAGATATGGGGGCTAGTAACAAAGTAGTAGATCATCAGCAAATAGGGCTAGCTTTACTTCATTTTGCTTAATCTTTATGCCGGATATGGATGGGTTCTGTCTAATTGCTGTTGCCAAATACTCCATCACTAAAACATAAAGTTGAGGGGAAAGTGGGCATCCCTGGCGTGTGCCATTTTGTATACTAAAACTCGATGTCAGTGATCCATTAATCTTTATCCTGGCCACTGGGCCAGTATAAAGCGCCATAATTTTATTAAATAAATTTGCCCCCAGACCTGTTTGTATTAATGCTTGTTTGAGAAAAGGCCATCCTACCTGGTCGAATGCCTTTTCTGCATCAACTGAGAAAAGGCATACTGGTATTTTAGCTGTTCTGGCATGGTTCATTAATAAAAAAGTTTTAATCGTATTGTCACATGCTCTTTCTTGGACAAATCCTACCTGGTCTGTATTTACTAGACCAGGGAGGAGAGGTTGGAGGCGGAGCGCTATCAATTTAGCATAGATTTTTATATCTACCCCAATCAGAGATATCGGTCCATAACTAGAGCAAAGTGTTGGATCCTTGTCTGGTTTTGGAATCAGAGTTATATGTGATTCTAAAGACTGTATTGGGAATTGGTTATTAGGGGAGATAGAATTAAATACTTGAAGCATAAATGGAGATAGCTGTTCTTTATAGGTTTTATAAAATTTTGGGGTGAATCCGTCCGGGCCTGGACTTTTGTCTGTTGGTATATTAGCAATTACGTCTAATAATTCCTCTTGTGAAAAAGGGGAGTCCAGTAAGATCTTATTATCATCATCTATTGTCGGGATTGCATTTTCTCGTACATAAATTTCAATGTCTTTATCTTCTAAAGAAGATGGTGGAGCCAAATTATATAGAGCCGATGTCACGCCCCTGGTAGTGGTGAGTCTGATTAGCAGAGAAGGGCCTCCCTTGCGGCTCCCGCTCGCCGGTCCCCTGATGATGTGACAGTAGGACCAGGAGTCAGGAGGGCACAGGTGCCTGGCAGGAACAGCAAGACCGGTACAAGAGCCTCCTGGATCAGCTCAGCGGTTGAGGTAAGTAGGTAGGTAGGTTCTGTATGCAGACTAGAACAACAAGCAGACTTGGATCTGTATGCAGACTGGAACAGCAGGTAGACTTGGATCTGTATGCAGACTGGAACAGCAGGTAGACTTGGATCTGTATGCAGACTGGAACAACAGGTAGACTTGGATCTGTATGCAGACTGGAACAAATAAATGATCCTATTTCCATTTGCGGGTGCCATTCTAATACTTTAGGACCTGTTAAAAAGTAATCTAGCCTACTGTATGATTTATGAGCTAGTGAGAGATAAGTATAATTACGATCTTTAGGATTTAGGATCCGCCATAAATCAAGTAGCCTATGTTCAAAAAGTTTTTTTTTGAGTGCTGTCAAACGAGAGTACGAAGTATATGATCTTTGGGCTGAGGTGTCTAGTGTAGGGTCCAAGGCAAGATTAAAATCTCCTCCTACAAGGACAGTACCTTCTGCAAAATCTGCTAGAAGGTTAAGGTACCTCGCAATTATTGTGGTTTGGTCTTGGTTTGGGATATAGAAATTTGCAATTGTGAAAGTTTTGTTCCAGATTTTAATTTCAAGGAAAAGGTATCTACCGTTTGGATCCGCTTTGTGTTTCAAGTATTGTATCGGTAAATGTTTGTGAAAAGCAATGGATACCCCTCTTGCTTTGGAGCTTGGCATAGTACTATGGAACCAGTGGGAGTAATGTTTATGTGAACACGCTGGAATGCTACCTGTGCGGAAATGGGTCTCCTGGAGTAATAAAATGTCTACCTTTGCTTTATGCATACTATAGAAAATTTGACCTTTTTGATTTATTATTCAGTCCTTTAGCATTATAAGTGCAGAGCTTCAACACAACTGGCAAAGAAAAGTTTGCTGCCGTGATAGAAGGAAGGGAGATTGAAGGAGAGAGGGAGGAGGGAAAAAAAAAAAACAGCAAAAAAAAAAAAAAAAACACAAGTATATTTTGAGAGGATCCCTTTCGCAGATCCCTAGACTACTCTGGGAAGTGCTGACTAATAACTCTTCGGGGAAACGGAAAAAAATAAAAAAAAAGGGGGTGTCCCCTTAGATTTGGATTTTATCCAAAAAAAGAAAAACACCAAGCCCTACCAGAGGGCTGGGGTACCTATTAGGGGGAAAAACTTGGCAGGCATGGAGGGTGCCTCACCGCAGTGTATCTGGACTATCAATCAATTATAGAATAGTCGATGATTTATATATTTGAATATATCTATAATACAACTCTAACCTCGCCGTATACCGCCAGGGGAAATAATAATACAAAAAATAGAAAATAAATGCACTTATATATTCATATCTATATTCAAAACTATAAACTATAAGCTATAAATCATAAACCTTTAAACCTTTTACTATGTATCCAGGGCTTTGGTTGATACCACCCCTCGTATATCCCTTGCTCTAAAATCGCTTATCAAACTACATAGAAAGTCGCTCTGTATATTTTAAATTCCAGAGGTTTACAATAGCACAGGTACTACGGATCTGGAGTTGATAGTTCCCTTTTAATATTGACTCATATGAGGGGAGGGGGGGAGAGAAAATAAAGAGCGGCAGTGAAAGAGGGAACGTGAGAAAAAGGAGGGAAAGAAAGGGAACATGAGGAAAAAGAAGGAAAGAAAGAACAAGAGGAAAAAGAAACAAAAAAAAAAGGGCGAGACCACTCCAACAAAACTCTCCAGGCGAGCCGTTCTGTAGTCAATTCTTATTCCCTTGTTTTTATTAGCCAGTTAGTCTTTGTTATTGTCTGGCTGTTTTGTTGCCTCACCCCCCGACGTTCAGTCCTTCTAAACGGTGTATATGTCCGTGGCCAAATTATTGGTCGGAGGTCTGGCAATCCTATAGCAGATTGTATTGTCGGAATGTCTGATGGGTCACGTAGGTTAATCCACCTGCCTTCTTTTTTAATTTGCAATTGAAAAGGAAAATTCCAGCGATAAACAATGTTGCGATCTTGCAGCATTTTAAGTAATGGCCTTAACGCCTTCCTCTTCTCCAATGTAAATGGGCATAAATCTTGTAGTAATTGAAAAGAATTCTCCTTGACTTTAATTTGTCCTTTCTCTCTAGACTTTCTCATAATTTCCTCCTTATCTCTAAAAAAATGAACACGGCAAATGATGTCCCTTGATTTATCTGGATCTGTGTTGCGTGGTCCGAGAGACCGGTGCACTCTGTCTAGCTCTAGAATTGGTTCTTCTGGTCTCGCCAGTAGTGATGTAAAAATTTTGTTAACTGTTAGAGCTAGTTCTTCTGCCCCAACTGTCTCGGGCAATCCCCTGATCCTAATATTGTTTAGTCTATTACGGTTATCTTGATTTTCCATTAGCTGGAACAATGTGTATATTTGGGATTCTTGGGCATCTATGCGTTGTTCTTGTTAGGTGCACATGGTCCGCTAGTGTATCTACTGAATGCTCCACCTCTGTTATTTTCAGCCCAGTTGCCTGTAGTTCTGTGTTAACAGTGTGAAGCTCTTTATGAAAACCATGTTCTAAACGTTGTACAAAAGCCTCCATCTCCTTGCGAGTTGGTAGAGCTCTAAGATAGTCCCGTAAATCTCCCACCTCCGCTCCTGTTTCTTTGCACATAGTGTCACCTTTTACCTCCCCTACTGTGTCCATGCATCCCCCCTCAGTAGTGATAAGGGGTACTGAGTGATATGTTACAGAGTCTATCCCCTTCACATTAATATTCATATTTCTATTTATTGTACCTGGTTCAGCCGGCTCTGTAGGTTCTGTAGATTCTGTAAAGTCTGTAGAATCTGCGGGTTGCTGAGGATCAGGGTGTGCAATCCAGTCTGTGGGTCCAGAAGATTTTAGCCCGGCGATCTGTGCGCCTAGGGGAACCATACTAGCTGACCGGTCTTCCTTGGTGTTAACATTCTTAATGGCCCCTCTCTCCCCCATTTCAATGGCCGACAGCATCAACGATGGCGACGATGGCAGCAGAGGCAGCAAAGGCAGTAGCAATGTAGACTGCGACGGGGGTGGGGACGGTGACAAAGGCACAGACGGTATAGATGGTTCAAGTACGGGTACAAATCCGGTTGCAAGTACCAGTGAAGGTACAGGTGCAGGTGTGGATGCAGGTATGGGTGCAGGTACGAATGTAAGCGCAGGTACAGGTGCAGGTAAGGGTGCCGGTGCCAGCAAAGATAGTACAGGAGATGCTGATAGTACTGGTATTACTGATGGTATACCAAGTGGCGGTATAGGAGGTGTAGGAGGTGAAGAAGATAATGACTCAATACTTGCTGTAATAGTAGTGTCACTGCTCACTGATCGCTGTGGTAGACTAGCTCGGCTGTTAGCCAGGCGGGGAGAGACACAAACAGCAGTACCTCTGAGAGCTCCTAGACTTTGGTCCGTCACAGTCCCGGTCACAGTCCCGGTCTTAGAAGTGTGCGAAGTGTGGGAGCGTGTCCGTCCACCAATCGGGAAGAACTCCGCTATCCCTTGCTGGCCTCTTGTAGAGGGGGCAGAGGGGGCTAAGGACTGGTGGCCGAGATAGGGACCGAGCGCTGATGGTGTGCACGCTGCTCCTCTCCTCCTCCGTCCCATGGAAGATCCCAAGATCAGCGGGAGAAACAGTCAATTACAGACCAGCGGGGGAGATCAGCGGGGAGATCATACAGTCAAACAGCAGACGAATTAATTAGTAAAGCAGATACAGTTGTAGGGCCGGAATGAATTTAGATACTGATGCAAGATGACCGGCAAGATAGCCGGTAGGTAATCCATAAGCTACCGCCAATACCGCCGCTATCGCCACTGAATACTGCTGCTGCTGTCTGGGATCTAACGCTCTTGTGATCGGCCCTCCTGGATGAGAGCAAGAGTGTGAATGAAAGTGTGAGTGAAAGCCGGTATCAGCGGTCGGCATCAGGTATCAGGTGAACATCAGGTGAACATCATAGCCTCATCAGGATCCACAGCTGAGTCCAGATCACTGCGGTAGCCCAGAGCCTGTCTAGCACGCTCTCTCCTCCATGCTCAACCACTCCCCCAGCAGATGGCTACTTTTAAAAAGGAATTACTTCTTGCGACCTCTGAGTTTCAAAGCATAAGGTGTCCAGGAATCTTCATGAATGTAGAGGTATGAGTTGATGAGTGGAGTGTGTGTGTCTGAGTCAGTGTGTGATTGAGTGTCTAATTGAGTGTCCCTCATGGAATCTATCCTCATCCTAAATACCATGTTAGACAATAGGATCATAAAAATTATAATAAGCTCAGCCCAAAAGGTATGACTTATTTTCCATTGGTTGAAAAAAATCTAATGATTAACTTTTGTGAATTCAGGTAATATCACCTTCAACCACTGGGTGTGGTTATCTGCGTCACCTGTGATGCGGTGGAGAAATCAGAGGCACATTTGGTTATTAATTATTTTAAAGACCAGGTAGGCACAATAACCAAATGTATAAAAACAACTGATCAGGTTAATACCCAATGTGACCACAATGAAGTTTAATCATTTTCTTGATGATGTATCAACCAATGTATTTTATTATACTAATGATATGTTTATTCTATGTAATATAGATGAAATCTGTGATATATGCAAAACCTTGACGAAGCAATCATGCGAAACATGTTGGTTCTGCTTATCAACGCATCAGATTACGATTATAAAGTATTGTCTCATGGTCCATCAAATACGCTATGAATATGTATTTTTATATGATTTTTGATACGATTAATAAATTTATATCTTTTTAAAAAAATTGGTGTCTTATGTGCCTACCCTATCAATAGACCTTGTCTCAATTAAAATCCCATTATTCTTTAAAGAGACTTGTCTCTTTTCTCCCCCCTCTCTTTTAGCATTACCAGGGATTTGAGACAGTGTCTATTCTGGAAATGTTCAATCATCAATATTTATAGTTCACTCTCTACGGGTGTAAAACCCTTGCTCATCTTGGACATTTCCAGTTTAAGGGTTAACATATGTTTATCTATACCTAACAAATGATCAATGGTGTATTTATTATTGATGTAATATTGATGTTCAGTGATCTGTACTAGGCTCTCTTATAGGGGTTTCTCCCCCCTCCTCATATATATTTTTTAATTTTCTTTTATTTTATTTTAGTATGTCGCAATTTTCGGGACCTATTTGGGGAAAATTAAAACTGGGTCTAAGCTTTTGCATCTTTTTGCAAGAAATCTTACTTATAAATATTTGTTCGATAGCAATAGAGGTAAAATAGTGGGAAAGGATAATGAAATCTATAAAGGATTTAAAGTCCAAGACTTCAGAGCCCTCAAAATTTTCATCCAACTTTTGGATGAGAATGAGAGCGCTACAGACCCTAATGACACCTCCTCGGAGTAGGAGGAGCCAGACTGTGAGGTAACTCCAGAACCCTCCAAGTTCAAACCCAAATCACAAAAGTTCCCTAATTTACAGACATGCCCAGCTGTCTGGGCCTTCTTGAAACAAACTAAAAAACAAATAGAGGACCTTACTCTTCCACTACATGCCAGGGACAATCTGTCACACACAGCAGTCAGCACTTAGTAATATTATGCGTAATGATAATATTTTTATCAAACCTTCTGACAAAGGTGGGAACATAGTGTATTAGATAAGACTCAATACACCACTATGTGTACCAAAATCCTTAAAAACCAGGAATCGTATAAACTTGTCCCACATGAAAATCTCATGGAGGCCAGATCTCAGTATGTATTTATTATTCATCAAGCATATCATGACACACTCATTGATAAAGACCTATTAGAATACCTTGAAATAAATGGCCGGTCACACCGATATTCTATTCCATACCCAAAGTACACAAAAGTATGGTTAACCCTCCCGGACATCCTATTGTTTAGGGTATAGGGTCCCATATAGAAACTGCAAGCAAATATGTTGATAGTCAACTACACCCATATGTTATGTACCTACCTTCCTATCTGAAGGATACTCTAGAATTATTGAAAGTTATTGAAGGACTGACCATACCCCCTGGGGCGATCATGGCGGCTATAGATATCAAGGCGCTATACTCTAGCATCCCCCACAAAAAGGGTATAGAAGTGATTTCAATGTTTCTTAAAGAGCAAGACACCAATAATTGGAAGTTGTGCCAGTTCATAACTACCTTATTGGAACATATACTCACTACCAACATTTTCATGTTCAATGGCTCCACTTACCTCCAGGTACAGGGGGTAGCGATGGGGACTTCGTGTGCCCCATCCCATGTACATGGGGGGGTGGAAAAGAGCCTTATTTTCCGATGACAGTGCATCGATATACCTCCGCCACATTTTACTCTGGTCAGAGGTATATCAATGACGTGCTGCTCATCTGGACTGGCACTACTGATGAATTGTCTGATTTTATGTCGTTCTTGTCTCTGAACGAATTCAACCTAAAGTTTACAATTCAATCGGATATAAGGAGTATACCTTTCCTCGGTTTACACCTATTTATTGATCATGATGGTATAATTTACAGAAGTCTCTATAGAAAGGAGACAGCTGGTAACACGATACAGCATTACTCAAGCTCACATCCCCGTTCCTTTGTGCGCAGTATACCATTTAGCCAATACCTTAGATTGCGCCGCAATTGTGCCAGAGACAGTGATTTCGAGCTTGAGGCTAAGGCACTATATTCAAGGCTACAAGTGAGAGGATATAGTAAGAAAGTTCTCAAGAAGGCATACAAAAGGGCGAAACTCAACACACTCCTGGAGCTGTGGGAGGAAGAGGCACTTACAAATGCGGTCAATGTAATCAATGCCCCTGGATCAGGGAAGGTGTGGGATGTCCACTTCCAAGGGGAGGCTTTCATAGGCTAAAGGGCTATGCTGACTGTCGCACCGTTGGCATAGTCTATCTGGCTATGTGTCGGTGCGGAGCTTTTTATATCGGGAAAGCGAATCGTCCCTTTGCTAAAAGAATCCAGGATCATCTATATTATCTGGATGCAGGATTACTCTATACTCCCATTTGTAAGCATGTGGGACTGCACCATAGCTATGACCCATCCTATATCTCTTTTTAAGCACTAGAGGTTATTCCTGAGCCTGAACGAGGAGGGAACTTTGATAAAAAGATCCTTCAAAGAGAGGCAAGATGGATCTTTGAGCAAAGGGCCACCTACCCTCCGGGGCTAAACATGTCACTCTCATTCAAACCCTTTTTGTGATTTATCGTTTTTATATAGTATCTAGCACAAGGTATTATATAATTTATATTGCTTTATTATATTGTTCAATTTATTATCTTTCATCATTTCTTATTTATCATCATGTTTTTTTTTTTTTTTTCATTTTTCTTATGTCAATAGTATTTGTCTGTGTTTGTTAATGTATAAACGTACTCCCCTATACCTTGTATGGATCAACAGCATTATGAACATCATTGCTGAGTGTGCGCCCTATTTTTGCCCATGCCGATATACAAGGTATTCACACCTGATACCGGCGGGAATGTTTTAAATGGTTGCACACTCACCAAATATATATTATCAATTATATCTCCATTTGGAGATGATTTCTGTATTACAATCTGAGATTAATCATTTTATTGTTTAAATGTTATAAGTTCTGGTCCTTATGGAAATTATACCTTATGCCCTTTTGTTTTTCTTCTCCGCACCTCTAGTCCGCTTTTTGCCGCACTCTGCCATTAGTGGGGATAGTTGTGCGTCCCTGGTTAAGCGGAGAAAGTTCCTTTCCTCCTCGTTTCCCGTCCATGCTGTTTACAGCATGTGACTGATAGCATTACCGCATCATGGCCACAAGATGGCACTGTTGCGGTTATGCACTTCCAGGGACGCCCAGACTGGAAGTGATGTCAGGGGTCAGATCTGACCTTTTACTTCCGGTGGGATCGTGGGTATTTAAGACACTTACTTTGGCGGCAATCCGTCACATGTGTCTTGCTGCCCGAGATGCGGTGTACTATCATCTCACATCGCAACTGCCATTCCATCATCTAGCTATTCTGATTAATCCGCTCGTTTTTTTCTCAGGTAAGAGCCTCTATGGGTTAGTTGTTATCTAATCTAAGAATGTAACTAATAAGTAGCCATGTTATTGACATTATGCCCTATGCGTTTGCATTGGCTATATAAATAGCTATCTATCATTAGATTATTGGTCTGCTTTATAAATAGTACTATGTTATTATTTGTTTTATTTTATTCAACTGGCCCACATTCTATCTAAGTAGACTCCCTCTGCCTATTTAATACAAAGACATTATCACTTTACATTATCAGATACAGCAATAGCAGTGTAAATTAATTGCCTATTTTTCAAGCTTAAGCTTCAATCACTATTGATATCAATATCATGTTAAACTTAGACTTTGAGGTATAGTAAGCACTAGTGCTATATGTATATCTACGATATATTTTTATTACCTATATTTCTTGATATTTTGTATTATTATATCATAATTTTTTTTATATACATTATGATTTGATTATTAATTAATAATACTATCTACGTTTTCTTTATATTTTAGTCCATTAATTTGGACCACTAAAATAAAAATAAAAACAAAATATAAAAATAAGTTTATGTAAAGCTAAAAAAATATAATTATAAACACTACTATAGTATAATTTATTATTTTTTAGATTACTGTTGCTGTTTACATTTTGACGGACAGGCACGATCCAATCTCTCCTCTGGCAGCCCAGCTGGAATATGACTCCTAGTGGGAACTAGATGTGGTTATCTGTGTCACCTGTGATGTGGTGGAGCAATCAGAGGCACATATGGTTATTAATAATTTCAAGGACCAGGTAGGCACAATAACTAAATGTATAAAAACAACTGATCATGTTAATACCCAATGTGACCACAATGAAGTTTAATAATTTTCTTGATGATGTATTAACCAATGTATTTTATTATACTAATGATATGTTTATTCTATGTAATATAGATGAAATCTGTGATATATGCAAAACCTTGACGAAGCAATCATGCGAAACATGTTGGTTCTGCTTATCAACGCATCAGATTACGATTATCAAGTATTGTCTCATGGTCCATTAAATACGCTATGAATATGTATTTTTATATGATTTTTGATACGATTAATAAATGTATATATTTTTAAAAAAATTGGTGTCTTATGTGCCTACCTTATCAATAGGCCTTGTCTCAATTAAAATCCCATTATTCTTTAAAGAGACTTGTCTCTTTTCTCCCCCTCTCTTTTAGCATTACCAGGGATTTGAGACAGTGTCTATTTTGGAAATGTTCAATCATCAATATTTAATGTGAATGAACACCTAGAGACACACAATGGGACAAAGACATTTAACAGATAACACCTTAAACAGACTATAGCAGGAGACCCCAGTATCAGGTTGCTATAAGATTATCATATTAACATCTGCTCTGAGTCTCAGTCTAAAGCAGTGATTGCTGGTTTGGGCATAGAGGCCACAAATATGTATCTGAATCCACCTGTTCCCATAGTCTGTGTGTTTTGGGGAGACATGGACTTGAATCTGAAACCCGACCACTCCAAGGGTCCCCCAGGCACACACCTCCCAAAGAGTAGTATTCCCTTAAAAGCCAGGGCCCATAGTCAGTAGGCAAGAGGCCACCCTGCAGTCCCCTCCAAAAGACCCTGTCCTGGTTGGGTCTGCCACAATGGTAAACTGTCCGTAAAAGTTTTGCCATATTTATAGGCCAAAAATATAGTTTATGTGTTGTAAGGGCTTTTTATAGGAATGGCAGTGTATGTGAATCTATGACATAGGGTTTATGTGAATCCAGCTGTCCAAAACAATGAAAAAACACATGACAACAGAGATGCATAAGAGTTAAGCTAGCCCTAATAAAAGCTGAAAATCTCAAAAGATTAAAATCAACTTTTGAAATACATTATCATGTTACAGCTTAAAAAAAAAAAGATTGTGGGGTTTGGATTTAGATTAGGGATGAGCCGAACACCCCCCCGTTCGGCTCGCACCAGAACCCGCGAACGGACCTAAAGTCCGTGGGAGCTTTAGAACCCTATTAGTTATAATGGATGCGAACGTTCGAAATCAAAAGTGCTAATTTTAAAGGCTAATATGCATGTTAATGTCATAAAAAGTGTTTGGGGACCTAGGTCCTGCCCCAGGGGACAATGCTAATTTTTTTTTTTTTAAAACGGCCGTTTTTTCAGGAGCAGTGATTTTAATAATGCTTAAATTGAAACAATAAAAGTGTAATATTCCTTTAAATTTCGTACCTGGGGGGTGTCTATAGTATGCATGTAAAGGGGCGCATGTTTGCTGTGCTTAGAACTGTCCCTGCAAAAAGTGCAATTTTTGCAAGAAAAAAAGCTATTTAAAATCACTCGCGGCTAATGTGAATTGACGGCTCCCGTAATACAGAGAACAGTCATTCATTGAAAGTCATTCATAAAAAAAAAAGTCATTGATAAAAAAAAAAAAAAATGAAAAAAAAAAAAAGGGTGGGGGTCCCCCCAAATTCAATAACCAGGCCCTTCAGGTCTGGGATGGATATTAAGGGGAACCCCAGCCAAAAAAAATGGCGTAGGGTCCCCCTCAAAATCCATACCAGACCCTTGAGGTCTGGGATGGATTTTAAGGGGAACCCTAGCCAAAAAAAATGGCGTGGGGTCCCCCTCAAAATCCATACCAGACCCTTATCCGAGCACGCAACCTGGCAGGCCGCAGGAAAAGAGGGGGGCGAGAGCGGCCCCCCCTCCCACCTGAACCGTACCAGGCCACATGCCCTCAACATTGGGAGGATGCTTTGGGGGTCTGAGACCCCCAAAGCACCTTGTCCCCATGTTGATGAGGACAAGGGCCTCGTCCCCACAACCGTGCCCGGTGGTTGTGGGGGTCTGCAGGCGGGGGGCTTATCGGAATCTGGAAGCCCCCTTTAACAAGGGGACCCCCATATCCCGCCCCCCCCTGTGTGAAATGGTAAGGGGGTACAAAAGTACCCCTACCATTTCACCAAAAAAGTGTCAAATTGTAAAAATTACAGGAGACGGTCTTTGACAATTCCTTTATTAAAATCTTCTTTCTTCTTTCTTCATCCTTCGGTTTCTTCATCTTCTCCTTCCGTCATCTTCTTCCATCTTCTTCTTCCATTTTCTTTTTCCTCCGATCCGCTTCTTCTTGCGCTGGTCTTCTCGTCCTTCTCGTCCGGCATCTTCTTCCATGGCGTCGGCATCTGTTCTTCTGTCGGGCCGCTCCTCGCAATGGGAGGCTCCCGCTGTGTGAGGCTTCGCTCCGTCTGACAGGTCTTTTTTATAACGGAGGGCACCTGGTGACCCCGCCCCCTCTGATGTCATGGGGAAAGCCATAGGGAATTCCCCATGACGTCCCTGTGCGTCAGAGGGGGCGGGGTCACCAGGTGCCCTCCATTATAAAAGACCTGTCAGACGCAGCGAAGCCTCACACAGTGGGAGCCTCCCATTGCGAGGAGTGGCCCAAGAAGAGACACCGACACCGACGCCATGGAAGAAGATGCCGGACGAGAAGACCAGCGCAAGAAGAAGCGGATCGGAGGAAGAAGAAAATGGAAGAAGAAGATGGAAGAAGATGACGGAAGGAGAAGATGAAGAAACCGAAGGATGAAGAAAGAAGATTTTAATAAAGGAATTGTCAAAGACCGTCTCCTGTCATTTTAAAAATTTTTGACACTTTTTTGGTGAAATGGTAGGGGTACTTTTGTACCCCCTTACCATTTCACACAGGGGGGGCGGGATCTGGGGGTCCCCTTGTTAAAGGGGGCTTCCAGATTCCGATAAGCCCCCCGCCCGCAGACCCCCACAACCACCGGGCACGGTTGTGGGGACGAGGCCCTTGTCCTCATCAACATGGGGACAAGGTACTTTGGGGGTCTCAGACCCCCAAAGCATCCTCCTAATGTTGAGGGCATGTGGCCTGGTACGGTTCAGGCAGGAGGGGGGCCGCTCTCGTCCCCCCCTCTTTTCCTGCGGCCTGCCAGGTTGCGTGCTCGGATAAGGGTCTGTTATGGATTTTGAGGGGGACCCCATGCCATTTTTTTTTTGGCTGGGGTTCCCCTTAATATCCATCCCAGACCTGAAGGGCCTGGTTATTGAATTTGGGGGACCCCCACGCTTTTTTTTTTTGTTTTTTTATCAATGAATGACAGTTCTCTGTGTTACAGGAGCCATCAATTCATTAGCCGCGAGTGCTTTTAAATAGCTTTTTTCCTGAAAAAATGACACTTTTTGCAGGGACAGTTCTAAGCACAGATAACCTGCCCCCCTTCACAGGCCACCTATAGACACCCCCAACATGTGATACTGCAATGCTGTACTAACAGCACGCACACACAAATTCCCAGAAATAGAGCACATATTCTCACTTTCTCAGCAGTCAGCAGCACACTGACACGCTGACACTGAAACATAATATGCGAGGCCGCCGGCCCAAATAGTTCTGGGCTCGCCGAACGGGCGAACGCCCGATGTTCGATTCGAACATGGGTTCTAATCGAACACCGAGCCCATCCCTAATTTAGATAAACTTTAATGGGCCCATTTACAACTGTGCATTTTAATGCACATGGTTTACGCACACAGGTTAGTCATTGTACTTTAAAAACAAAAAATTGAAGACACGCACACCTAGTGCATTACCAAAGATAATTTAGTAATAAAAAATTGTATAAAAGTGGGTACTCACAAAATGCAACTGCCATCAAGCCATGGAGACACAGTGTATGGACATGCACAGAACACAGGGTACAGCTAACACGTTTGGGGGGCGCATCCCCTTCCTCAGAGCTAGGCTAAACTTGCCAACCATTGGAAAGCTCTTTTATAGAAAATGGTGGGATTGAAAATTGTGCGACAAAATAGCCATGTGGGCTCCAAAGCGGTGGAAAAAAGAAAAACGTATAAGATATAAAAAAACGAAATAATAAATGAATATATATATATATATATATATATATATATATATATATATATATATATATATATATTCATACTAATATAACATAAAACAACCAAATCCATATCAATAATCTATATCAAAATCAAAAACTCCATCATATATGCACATACAAAGAAGTAAGCAATGATAATAAAGAACATGTCCATACACTGTGTCTCTATGGCTTATTGGCAGTTGCATTTTGTGAGTACCCACTTTTATACAAATTTTTTATTAATAAATTATCTTTGGTAATGCACTAGGTGCGCCTTCCATTTTTGTTTTTCTTGTAGTTTCCTTCGGATTACCCCATCTGAGGAAGGCAGCATCCACCCAGTTTTGGGATACCATTTATAGCACTGGATACCTGTTACCCCTCACCCCAGAAGACCTATTAGCTCTGGAAGTGACTGCAAACAATTCAGCAGAACACACGAACACTGTTAAAGTCAATGGGACACGAAATTGAATAATCAAAAGTGCTCATTTTAAAGGCTTATATGCAAGTTATTGTCATAAAAAGTGTTTGGGGACCTGGGTCCTGCCCCAGGGGACATGTATCAATGCAAAAAAAGTTTAAGACCGGGCCTCTTTTTTTAGATGTGGTGTTTACAAACAGTTTTATTTGCTAGTAAATTACTTAGAACCCCCAAACATTCAAAAAAATTTTTTCGAACACCCTAGAGAATGAAATGGCGGTCGTTGCAATACTTTTTGTCACAACGTTTTTGCGCAACGGTCTTACAAGCGCACTTTTTAAAAAAAAGAATACACTTTTTTGCATTAAAAACAGTAAACAGTAAAGTTAGCCCAATTTTTTTATATTGTGAAATATGTTACCCTGAGTAAATTGATACCCAACATGTCATGCTTCAAAATTGTGCCGCTTGTGGAATGGCGACAAACTTTTACCCTTAAAAATCTCCATAGGCGACATTGAAAAAATTCTACAGGTTGCATGTTTTATGTTAGAGAGGAGGTCTAGGGCTAGAATTATTGCTCTCGCTCTACTGATCGCGGCGATACCTCACATGTGTGGTTTGAACAACGTTTTCTTATGCGGGCGCTACTCATGTATACGTTCGCTTCTGCACGCGAGCTCGGCGGGACGGGGCACGTTTACATTTTTTTTTCTCATTTATTTTACTTTTTATTTTTACACTGTGTAAAATTGTGTCACTTTTATTCCTATTACAAGGAATGTAAACATCCCTTGCAATAGAAAAAAAGCATGACAGGACCTCTTAAATACGAGATCTGCGATCAAAAAGACCTCAGATCACATATTTACACTAAAATGCAATAAATTAACAAAAATGTTGTAATTTAAAAAATAGGATTTTTTGTACTCACCGTAAAATCCTTTTCTCTGTAGTTCACCGACTGACACAGCTCCTCTCTTAGACCATTGGGTTGTTATGCCACCTTCAGGAGAATACTAGGCATTACATGTTAACATGTGATAATAAAACTAGAACTTTCTAGTTCCGCCCAAGGGGCGGTCCCTTAGGTAACAACCCCACAGCATGCTACTGCAGCCTCAGTACGTCAACAAGCAGTATAACGTAGACAAAAATAGGAGGGGCGGGTGCTGTGTCAGTCGGTGAACTACAGAGAAAAGGATTTTACGGTGAGTACAAAAAATCCTATTTTCTCTTACATTCACCGACTGACACAGCTCCTCTCTTAGACCATTGGGACGTCCCCAAGCAGTGCCAAAACGAGGGGTGGGAAAACAGCATAAAAACTTCACCCACTATGGCATGTGGGAACTAGTATAACTTTACCCACAAAAAAACAACAGCGTGTGGGAACCAAAACACTTTGTTACCCACGAAAAAAACAAACAGAGTGATCCTCAACTGGGAGTCACTACCTTCAAACCGCCTCAGAACCGCGGTAACAAATGCAACAGTGCATTTACTTAAGGTACTGTGTTTTTACCAAAAAAACAGGAAAAAATGTAAGTGTAATTGCAATTATACGGCCGCCTGCAAAACTTTGCTGCCAAAACAGGCATCAGCCGATGCACTGACATCTACCTTGTAGAATTTTGTAAAGGTGTGAACAGACGACCAAGTCGCCGCTTTACACACTTGAGCGACAGACGCTTGATGTCGGAAAGCCCAAAACGATCCAATTGCCCTTGTGGAGTGGGCCGTGACCGGAAAGGGGGGCACCTGCCCCTTCAAGGCGTAGGCCTGTACTACAATCTGTCTGATCCACCTGGAAATGGTGGCCGACGAGACCGCTATGCCTTTTTTCGGACCAGCCACCAAAACAAACAAGGAGTCTGACTTCCGAAAGGGACTAGTAGCAGACAAATACACCATCAGAGCCCGAACCACGTCCAGGGAATGGAGGGCCACCTCTTTAGGATGTGTCGGTTTAGGACACAAAGATGGTAACACAATGTCTTCATTGATTTGGAACGCCAAAACCACCTTCGGCAGAAAAGCAGGTTGCGGACGCAACACCACCTTATCCTTGTGGATAACCAGATAGGGCGACTTGCAAGACAAGGCCGCCAGCTCCAAAACCCTCCTAGCCGGAGTAATGGCCACTAAAAAGACCACTTTCTGGGAAAGAGTCAACAGAGGGATCTCCCTGATCTCTTCAAATGACGTTTTTTGAAGTGCCGATAACACCAGGTTCAAAAGCCAAAGCCGATATGTGTCCCTTAAATGGTGCTTAAAGCCAGTTTCTGGTCTACTCCTTGCTGTAGAAACAACATGATCCTGGATATAGAAAAGGCGCACGGACGCCAACCTTTCTCCTCACACATGGAGATGTAGGCCTTCCAGGTACGATGATATATCTTCCGAGAAGAAGATTTCCGTGCTCTCAACAGAGTTGGAATCACCGAGTCCGAAAGACCCCGGTTCCTCAACACCTGGCTCTCAATAGCCATGCCGTTAAAACCAGCGATGGTAAAGCCGGATGGAGGTTTGGACCTTGAGACAAAAAGGTCCTCTCGTAACGGCAGTCGCCATGGGGCGTCCGCCACCAGGCACACTAGGTCTGCGTACCAGGGACGCTGGGGCCAATCTGGGGCAATCAGTATTACTGGAATCCCCCCGGCCTCCACTCTGCGGAGCAGACGTGGTAAAAGTTTCAGCGAAGGAAAGAGATAGATCAGCTGGTACTGATCCCACGGAGCCACCGTCTGACGCATCTGCCCAAGGATCTCTTGTCCTGGACACGAATCTCAGCACCTTTCAATTGAGACAGGAAGCCAAAAGATCCACGTCTTGTGTGCCCCATCACAGGCACAGTAGCCTAAACACCTCCGGATGCAACTCCCATTCTCCTGGGTCCAGCATCTGGCAACTTAGATAGTCCACCTGCCAGTTCGCCACTCCCGGGATGTAAATGGCCGACAGGGCCGGTACATGTCGCTCTGCCCACTGAAGGATGTGAGCGACCTCCCGTGCGGCGGCTGAGCTTCTTGTTCCTCCTTGGTGATTGACGTATGCCACCACCATGGCGTTGTCTGACTGGATCCTGATCGGACGCTCTTGAAGTCTTATCAACCATGTGAAGAGGCATAGCCTGATCGCTCTCAGCTCGAGCAGATTGATCGGCAACTTGGATTCCTCCACCGACCAGAGGCCCTGGGTCGACTGAACTCCCATTACTCCACCCCAGCCGGTTAGGCTGGCATCCGTTGTGATCACCGTCCATTTCAGAGGTAGGAACGACTTCCCGGACCGAAGTGCCGGGGACCTCAGCCACCAGAGCAGGGAATCCCTGACTAACTGGCTCACCTGAGTCTGCCGATCCAGAGACAACGGAGATTTGTCCCACTTTGTCAAGATCTCCTTCTGCAAGACTCTGGTGTGAAACTGGGCATACGGTCCTGCCTCGAAGGAGGCCACCATGAGTCCCAGGACTCGCATGCAGAAGCGTAGCGACGACCACTTGTGGTTCATCAGCAGTTTTACCGCGGCTCTGAGAGTCTGCAGCTTGTCTGAAGGGAGAAACACTCTCGCTTCCATGGAGTCCAGCAGTAAGCCTAGGTACTCCAAATGCTGAGTCGGTACAATCACCGACTTTTTTAGGTTCAACAGCCACCCAAATGCCTGCAGGATCTGCATGGTGATCGCCACATCCTCCTCTAACTCTGAGGCAGAAGATGCTCTCAGGAGGAGATCGTCTAGGTAACCCACGATCGCTATCCCACATTGTCGCAGCAACGCCAAAACAGGAGCCAATACCTTGGTAAAGACTCGGGGGGCTGATGCCAAACCAAAGGGGAAAGCCAAACTGGTAGTGTGTTTCCCCAACTGCAAACCGCAGAAACCTCTGATGCCGAAGGCATATGGGTATGTGCAGGTACGCATCCTGGATGTCCAAAGACGCCAGGGGGTCCCCTTGATGGAGTGCAGCGACTACTGAGCGAACTGATTCCATTCTGAACCTCTGTACTTTTACAAAGTAATTGAGGGCTTTTAGGTCCAAGACTGGGCGTACCCCTTCCTTTTTTGGGGACTACAAACAGGTTTGAGTAGAACCCCTGGAAACGTTCTGATTCTAGGACAGGTACTATCACCCCGCAGGTCCCTTGCCGCCCCCAATAGGGCCTCCCGGCGAGCCGGGAGTATGGGTATGCTGGAGGGAAGATCTGTTTTGTGGCCAAGAGAGGAACTCTATCTTGTAGCCTGAGGAAATCAGATCGCAGACCCATTGGTCAGACAGCCGAGAGACCCACCGGGCTGCAACTACTGAAGGCGACCTCCCACCTGCGTTGCAGGCAGGGGCAAACCTTCATGCGGTAGCGCTTTTGCTCGCAGGCTTGTTAGGCTTGCGGTTCCAGGGACGCTTTTGTCCTTCGGAGGTCGTCCTGTCGGGCTGGGGATGCTTAGCCGAAGCCCCGGGCGGACGAAAAAGCCGGTTGTGAGCGGAAAATGAGGGCCCTTGCCTACGGCGTGGCTCCTTAGCCTTCCTGGCCTGTGGGAGTAGTGTACTCTTACCACCTGTGGCATTTTCAATAATGTCATCTAATGAGGCTCCAAAGAGCTGGTCGCCAAGGAAGGGAAGATCCGTCAGGGCTTTTATAGATGCCTGGTCAGCAGACCAGCATTTTAGCCAAATCAGGCACCTCAGCACCACTGCTGACACTAAAGCCCTGGATAACAGAGGGAGAGTATCCAGGGGCGCGTCACAAATGTACTTAAGGCCTTGCACTAATTGGTCTGCTAGTTCCACGCAGACAGGAGAAGCCTGTTGCTCTCCCAATTCGCGGTGCAAAAGTTTTGCCCACTCAGTGAGTGTCTGAGACACAAGTGCGGATGCCAGTACTGGTCGCATTGCTGACCCCACAGCCGTAAACAAGGAACGAGCCACTGCCTCGGCCTTCCTGTCCGTGGGATCCTTAAAAAAGCAGGAGTCCCCTCTACCGGGATCGTGGTTACTTTATTTAATCCGGAAACTGGGGGGTCCACGACCGGAGGAGCCGACCATTTTTTGAGAAGGCTCCCCTCAAAGGGGTAACACACCGCCATGTATTTGGGGACCGAAAAGGGCCGCTGCGGTCGCCCCCATTCCTTGTAAATGAACTCATCAAAATAAGTCAGATACGGGAACACCCTAGGTGAATGGGCTGGCTTATGGGACCCAAAAGGGACCGCTACATCAGCAGAGGGATCTGCTGGCTCCTGAATCTTCAGGGTATCATGCACAGCTGTGATAAGTGCTCCAACAAGCGCTTTGTCGCGCACGGACCCGGACTCATCCTCACTGTCCGATCGGTCCTGGTCAGCGTCATCTGAAACGACAGAACAGGGGTCACCAGCCTCAGCAGGACCAGAGTCTGCGTCAGAGCTCTCCCCGGAGGACGGGGGGGGGCAGGGGCCGTTTACCACCTTTGCGCCCACGCACCGCCTCCATCTTGGCAACAAACGAATTGAGGACCGCCGACAAGGCGTCCAGAGGCACTGCACTGTCTGCAGGTGAACCGGTTGCAATTGCCTGGATTTCGGGGGAAGAAACACCAGTTTCTGAAGCCAAGCTGACCCTACCCTGTCTGCCACCTGTTGGGGACTTAGGACAGTGATGGTCCCACCTTCCTAACTGCTGCTGGCTGAGGGGCTCTTTCCCGCAGGACTCACCACCCTGACTGGTTCTGCGCCATCCAGCTAATAGTGCCTGTATCCTGTGTCAGCTCCCAGATGCATAGGAGACCACACCGCGCTGTGCAGAGCTGCTCTGAATGGCACTGACAAAAAAAGTGTTCAGGCTTCAAGAAAATGGCCGCCGAGTGTCCAGTATAAAGGACACAATCACAGGGAAAATGGCCACCGGACTACAGTAAAATGGAGACAGAGCATGCTGCTCCCTGGTCACACCAAAAATGGCCGCCGAACACTGTATGCAACGAAGGACAGTGAAACAACAGGCAGAGAAATGGCGGTAAACAGCACTACAGCGATCAGCAGACACAGCCTCCAGACACCCAGGGGAGAGACCTACAGACAACCAGGGCACAGCTACCCAGCGCAGTCCCCACCCCAGGTGAGAGCCCCCTGGGGAGCCCCTGTCTATGGCACACACACCGCTCAGCAGCCCATGCAGCATCCCCCACAGGGAAAGGGGGAGAGGAAGGATAGGGACAGGGAGAGAAGAGAGGGAGGTGAGGGACCCCCGAATCGACCTCCCAGGGAATGCCCAGCTGCTCAGCCCCACCGAGGCAGGGAGAGCTGTACTTACCAGTCCTGAAGAGCTGGGAGACATTCCATTGCAGAACTACTCACTAATCAGTATAGGGTAGCTGCTGGCCCGGCATACTGTGACGCAGACATCAGTAGCCCGGTCATATGTATGCCCCGGAGCATAAAAGCTCACCGACCACCTCTGGAGCTGAGGTTTCGTCGTGGCCTGCCGAGCCGTAGCTGCGACCTGCACACGCTCGATGGCCGGACTGGGGAGACTACAAGGATAAGGGTATCCAGCCTGTCACCCAGCCGGCTGTTGATAGCAGATCACAGGATCTATCATCTTGTGCAAAAACCAAGCTTCTGCAGAAACAGACAGACCGATGGGCCCATCAGGGTTCCTAGGTCTTTCTCCTTCACTAGGCAAAAAAAAACTGAGGCTGCAGTAGCATGCTGTGGGGTTGTTACCTAAGGGACCGCCCCTTGGGCGGAACTAGAAAGTTCTAGTTTTATTATCACATGTTAACATGTAATGCCTAGTATTCTCCTGAAGGTGGCATAACAACCCAATGGTCTAAGAGAGGAGCTGTGTCAGTCGGTGAATGTAAGAGAAAAATAAAATTAAAATGGCCCTTTATGAGCTATGGGCGGAAGTGATGTTATGACGTCGCTTCCGCCCTGCAGTGTCATGGAGATGGGTGGGGGCCATCTTCCCCTCACTCGTCTCCATGCACAGCCCTGAGAAGGATCCGATCGCCTCCGCCGTTGCCGACGTGTTCTGCAGAACACCGAAGGAGATAAAATAAGCATTAAATAGCAGATAAATCAGGCTTGTGGAAGTGAAAACTATCTACAATAAGTTGATGTGTGTCTATAATTATAAATCGCATTAACCACCTGATTACTTTGCACTTAAACCCCCATCGTGACCAGACCAATTTTCAGCTTTCAGTGCTCTCACAATTTGAATGACAATTACTCAGTCATGCAACACCGTACTCAAATGATTTTCTTGTCCTTTTTTTCCCACAAACAGAGCTTTCTTCTGGTGGTATTTGATCACCTCTGGGTTTTTTATTTTTTGCGCTATAAATGAAAAAAGACCGAAAATTTAGAAAAAAAATGAATTTTTCTTTGTTTCTGTGATAAAATTTTGCAAATTAGCAATTTTTCTTCATAAATTTTGGCCACAATTTATACTGCTACAGATCTTTGGTAAAAATAACCCAAATTTGTGGATATTATGTGGTCTGTGTGAAAGTTATAGAGTCTACAAGCTATGGTGCAAATCATAAAAAAAAGATCATGTCTGATGTACTGAGGCTTATCTCATTTCTTGAGACCCTAACAAGCCAGGAGAGTACAAATGCCCCCCAAATGACCCCTTTTTGGAAAGTAGACATTCCAGGGTATTTAGTAAGGGGCATGGTGAGTTATTTGAAGTTGTCATTTTTTTCCCACAATTCTTTGCAAAATTAAGATTTTATTTAATTTTTATTTTTTTTTCACAAAATTGTCATTGTAATAGCTTATTTCTCTCACATGGAATGTGCATACCACAAATCACACCCCAAAATACATTCTGCCACTCCTTCTGAGTATTACGATACCACATGTGTGAGACTTTTTCACTACCTGGCCACATACAGAGGCCCAACATGCAGGAAGAACCATCAGGTGTTCAAGGAGCATAAATTACCCATCTAACTTGTTGACTACCTATTACACTTTTGAAGGCCCTAGAGCACCAGGACAATGGAAACGCCCATAAAATGACCCCATTTTTGAAAGCTAACACCCCAACATATAATCTATGAGGCATAATGAGTCTTTTGAACGGTTCATTTTTTTTCCAGAAGTTTTTGGAAAATGTGGAAAAAATGAAATGCATTTTTTTTTACACAAAGTTGTCGGTTTATAAGATATTTCCAACACATAGCATTTACATAGCAAAAATAACACCCCAAAATACATTCTGCTACTCCTCCTGAGTATAACGATACCACATGTGTGAGACTTTTATACAGCTTGACCACATACAAAGGCTTAACATTGAAGTATCACCTTCAGGCATTCTAGGAGCATAAATCACACATTTCATTTCTCAACCACCTATTACACTTTAAGGCCCTGGAGCACCAGAACAATGGAAACGCCATAAAATGACCCCATTTTGGAAAGCTAACACCCCAACGTATAATCTATGAGGCATAATGAGTCTTTTGAACGGTTCATTTTTTCCAGAAGTTTTTGGAAAATGTGGAAAAAAATGAAAACGCATTTTTTTTTTTTACACAAAGTTGTCCGTTTATAAGATATTTCCAACACATAGCATTTACATAGCAAAAATAACACCCCAAAATGCATTCTGCTACTCCTCCTGAGTATGGCGATACCACATGTGTGAGACTTTTACACAGCCTGGCCACATGCAGAGGCCCAACAATCAAGGAACACTGTCAGGTGTTCAAGGGACACATAGCATGCACATACCAAGAATTACACCCCAAAATACATTATGCTGAGAAAAGGGTAAACAAAAGCTTACCTGTGGTTGTAGTAGCGCAGTTGTCCAAAGGAGGATAGCACTGGTCCAGGCAGCAGGCAGGGACTTGGTCAGCAACAGCGAACACAATTTTTCAGGCAGCAGGCAGGGATACTGTTCATATACAGTCCAGGGTCAGTGCAGAGATATTGTCAGCAGTGCCAAAAAATATTGGTCCTGGTAGTAGACAGGTCCATGAGGTGTGGTTAGTGCGACAGACAGAGGCATGACGGCAGTAAGTCCTACAGGCAGCAGGCAGTGCAAGTAGGGCCTCGTTCAGGACAGAATGGGGACAGGGGTAGAGGCTTCTCCCACCCAAATCTCTTTGAAGTCTCCGAGCCTCCAGACCCTAATCTAGGATTGAGAAAACAAAGAAAATAGTTTTCTTCATCCAGAAAAACTATTCTGGAGCCCCTCACATATGTGAGACCCCTGTGTTGAATCCCACTTGTCCAGTAGCAGGGTACAAGATCAGTCCAAGAGGCAGGCAAATATCATGGTCAAACAGTCCAGGGTCAGTTCCAGATCAGGCAGCGGTATGTACAGAATCGGCAGGCAGAAGCGTGGTCAAATAACAAGCCAGGGTCATTTACCGAGCAGGCAGTGGCATAAGGGGTGTGACGGTGTGTAAAGGGAGAAACTAAAAATTTACTGAAGAATGGTAACGGCGAAAACAGTCACCTATGCAGAGGCCTGGTTGGGAAGGACATTCTGCACAATAGTAAGATGTGTCTCTTCTGACTCCTCGACTAAGGACATCTGATCTGATATTTTCTGGTGGGCCGTTTGGGAATATAAGGGCAGCGTAAACTTCCTCCTGGTAGCCATAGAAGCGTTTGGGGTTTTGGGTGGATTTGCGGTAAAGTACAAATGTATTGTATAAGGCCAATTGAAAAAGATAGATCGCAACTTTTTTGTACCAGTAGCATGTCCGTCTTATGGCAAGGTACGGTTCCATCATTTGATCATTATAGTCGACTCCCGCCATGAACAAATTATAGTCATAAATGCATTTGGGTTTCTTTATGGGGCCACTCCTTCTGGGGATTTCCACGAACGTATCATTGTGGATAGAAGACAACATATATACATCCCTTCTGTCCCTCCACTTCACTGCCAGAATCTCCTTATTCCGCAAACTTGCCGCTTCTCCTTTTCTCAAAGTCTTGTTCACAAGACTTTGAGGAAAGCCCTTCCGATTCTTCTTTACAGTGCCACATGCTGGCGTCTTCATCCGGTGGAGGTTGTGGAACAGGGGCAGGGATGTGTAGAAGTTGTCTACATACAGGTGGTAGCCTTTATCCATTAGGGGGTAGGCAAGGTCCCAAACAACTTTCCCGCTGGATCCTAAGTAATCCGGCCAATTAGGGGGCTGCAGCTGGGTGTCCTTCCCTTCGTACACTATAAATGAATATGTGTACCCTGTGGCTCGGTCACACAATTTGTACAACTTCACCCCGTAGCAGGCCCTTTTGCTGGGGATATATTGCTTAATTTTAAGCCTGCCGCAAAATTTTATGAGGGACTCATCCACACATATATGTTTGTCCGGGGTAAACAGCTGGGAGAATGCTTGAGAAAAATGATTTAGAAGTGGCCGAATTTTGTAAAGTCTGTCGTATTTTGGGTCATTTCGGGGAGGGCACTGGGAATTGTCACTGAAATGTAGGAACCTCATTATCATCTGATACCTGGATCTGGGCATTACAGCGGAGTAGAGCGGCATGTGGTGGAGGGGGTTGGTTGACCAATAGGTACGCACTTGATTTTTTTTGTCGAGTCCCATATTGAGTGTGAGGCCTAAAAAAACCTTGAACTCCTCCACCGTTAGGTCTCTCCATTCATAGGGACGGGCATAATATGAGGTTGGGTTTTGCAAAATAAATTGCTGGGCATAAAGATTGCACTGGGCCACGATTGATCCTAACAAGTCCTCCGTAAAAATTTTATGAAAAAAATCGATTGGGGTAAAATTCTCCGTGTCCACCTGGACTCCTGGCTGGGCAGTGAAAGGGGGAATGTTGGCTTCTCCTGAATTAGGAGGAAGCCACAAAGGGTACTGAAGGGCATAGGGAAGGCTGGATCGGGTCCTAACCCTTTGGGGCTGAGGTGACACCCCACTGGTACTTGGACTTTCTTGCACTGCGGTGCTGGTAGATGGCACTGCGGTGCTGGTAGGTGGCACTGCGGTGCTGGTAGGTGGCACTGCGGTGCTGGTAGGTGGCACTGCACTGCTGGTGGGTGGCACTGCACTGCTGGTGGATGCCACTGCCTCACTAGAACGCCTTCGTTTGGCGGGCCGAGCAACTTCATCCTCTGAGTAGTCACTCAGTGTTTCACTACTGAGGACTGGCTCATAATTTGGGTCAGATTCGGAACCGGAATTTGAAATGGAATCCGACATAGAGAGCTCCCCGTTGCTCTCGTCGGGCGTGGAAAGAATTTGGTATGCCTCCTCGGTGGAAAAACATGTTTTAGACATTTTTGCTGGTGTGCACTGATGAAGCAGCGCAGATGTGATCTGATGAGGCGGCACAGGTGGGCACAGATATGCACTAATGAGGTGGCACAGATATGCACAAATGAGGCGGCACAGGTGGGCACAGATATGCACTGATGCGGTGGCACAGGTGGGCACTGATAGGCACTGATGAGTCGGCACAGATGTGCACTGATTTATTGCACAGATGTGTACTGATTGCACAGATGTGGCACAGTTGAGGTGGCACAGATGTAGCACAGTTGAGGTGGCACAGATGGGCACAGTTGAGGTGGCACAGATGGGCACTGATCGATGTGGCACAGATGGGCACTGATGAGGCGGCACTGATGGGCACCGATTGGTACAGATGGGCACTGATGAGGTGGCACCGATGGGCACTGATGAGGTGGCACAGATGAAGTGGCAAAGATGAGCACTGATATGGCACAGATGCGCACTGATCGCACACTGCACAGACAGGCAGGAGGGCACAGATGGCACAAGTGGGCAAAGATGCACACAGCTGGGCGGAGATGGCACTAGCTGTGTGTACTAATAGTGACTGTGGGCACTGATTTGGGCACTCTTTGGGCACACTTTTATTTTTTTATAAAGCTGATGACTCACTGACACTGAGATGGCTTCTCTCTCCTCACTCGCTGTCTCAGTGTGAGGAGAGAGAAAGCCGGCAATGAGAGATGATCTCATATGTTTACATTTGAGATCATCTCACATTGGAGGAGGCGATCGCGCTGTAAACGGCCGCTGTGATTGGCCGTTTACAGCGATCTGTGATTGGCTGTGTCCAGGGGACACGGCCAACACAGATTTTCCCCGCTGCGCGCTCACGAGAGCGCGCGGGGAGCCAGGAAAGGGGACGACGTCAATAGACGTAGTCCCGGCATATGAGATCCGCGCTGAAGCCGTCAATCGGCTATAGCGCGGATCTTAGGTGGGTAAACAGATGCACATACCTCTAAAGTATATCAATGGTACATCAAGGATCATTGTATATGAAAAGTACTTATATAGGATCATCACACATGACAGGATATTCAGCAGGGAGTATAATCCATAGAAAGTAGTGCAACAATGAAAAGGTTACATGCTTTGGCGGGTATTGTGGGTAATCCTGTTCTTGGTAAAGCAATTTTCTAAAAGCAAATCCAACATTCAAACTCTGGTGAGACATTTTTAACCTAAAAAGCTGATAACCTAGAATATTATATTTTACAGAAATGTATTACAACCACCTTGCAGATGTGTCCATTTGCTGTATGTCACAAAAGAAGATGAATATGTTTGAGTCGTGATGTACAGATAGAGAAACATTTACATCTATGTTTACAAATGGTTTAACAACTCTAGTACGTCTGCTGTTTTTCAACAAAACAAGCTGTTCAGCAAATATAGCAGTTAGAGTGTTGAGACAAACCATTTAACACTGCCAGGGGTGCTTACAATGATCAGCTTTTATTTATGTAAAACATTTATCCCAAAAGGAACAAAACTGTTGCTGTAACTTCTTAAAAAGTGTTAGCTGGAGCTTGGCTTAAATTTTTTAGTGTATCTAACACACTGACAATGCTGCTGTCCAAATGTGTCTCTGTTACTCTGTCAACCAGAGCAAAGGCACCCTAATACAGGGAGTATGTGACTGGATAGATCACTAAGGGAAAAAAGCCTATAAAAGAAGCTAATGCATCCACCACATCTAATGATCGGTAAGCTGAAATTGTTTAGCATGTTTGGTTTTGGGTTTAATGACGCTTTAACGAGCTGATATTACTTATCGATGAGTCAACCCATTTTTTTTTTTTTTTACATATTGATGGAAATCTGTGGATTGATTTGCCAACTACCTTTTATCTCATGGGGATTCCAAAAGTTACATTTTAGTGATTGATGACCAAAAGGTAACTCTCAGTCTTCTTGGTAGGAAGAGCACATGAACCAGCCTAGAGACTCAGGACTAAGCCATACTTTACAACTGTGATAGTATGTTTTTCACACAGGACAATTTGACATCAGACTTTTGGAACCATACACAAATGTGAGTTACACTCATGATCCTGACCTGTAAAACTATTTCTAACACTTGAACCTACCTTGCCCCCCCCCCCCCCCCAGCATTTAAATTGATCCTTCAAGTTAAACATTACCCTCCAAATTATCTTTAACACATACCTTCAACATAGCATTTAACAGTAATCCCCCAACCTCAACCTCACCTAACACTCGAAATGAGCTTCTAATCCTAATACTTTACAATATCCCTGTTCATAACTTTAACTTCCTGTCTACACTTCCTCCCCTGAAGCTTTAAAGTGTAGGTAGGTGGCTCCATGGATGCTTGTGCAGATATTCTGATTAGCTGTAGAGTAGATCAAAGACCAGAACTGTGACAGACTGTCATAGGAAAACATGGAAGGATGAACATTTAAAGCAGCATAGCTAGGAAAGGACACCAGCGAGGAATGTATAACTTGCAACATATACTTTCCAATATAAGTATCTGTGCAGGAATATTTCTAAAAGTTCTTCTTTAAAGATGTTATTGCAACATAAGAACTTGTTAAACTGAGAACCCATTTGTGTGGCTGTCTCGGAGAGCAGAGCTGCTTGCTCTGGTTTCCTTAACAACTATTAATGTGAAACTATACTAAAAGCTACTTTCTTAATTCTTCTGAATAGAACTGATCCTTTAAGGTAACACATGTTTTCAAAAACTTTAACTCACTTTACACTACATTTAAAAAAGATTTAAAGAGCTAATCCTGCACTTGTTTAAAATACAACTATTTTGCCCACTGCAATTGACCTATATATGAAAACATACCCATGTGAACCAATAAGACACCTTTCACACTGGGGCGTATTTCAGGCGTTTTTCAGGCGCTTTAGCGTTAAAAAAACACCTGTAAAGCGCCTGAAAGAAGCCGCAACTGCAATCCCAATGTGAAAGCCCGAGTGCTTTCACACCGAGACCCCTTTCTCACTATGGCATTTTTCAGGCGCTTTAGCGTTAAAATAAGCGCCTGTAAAGCGCCTGAAAGAAGCTGCAACTGCAATCCCAATGTGAAAGCCCGAGTGCTTTCACACTGAGGCGCTGCGCTGGCAGGGCGTCAGAAAAAGTCCTGCAAGCAGCTTCTTTGCAGAGCTTTTGGAGCGGTGAATACACCGCTCCTAAAGCGCCTCTTTCCATTGAAATCAATGGGAAGCGCCTGAAAAACGCCTGAAAAGCGCTTGTAGCAGCAACGCTTTGTGGGCGCTTTTAACCCTTTTTTGGCCACTAGCAGGGGTTAAAAGCGCCCCACTAGCGCTCGAAAAGCGCTGGTAAAGCGCCACTAGTTTAAGCGGCGCTTTACGAGCATTTTTCGGGCGCTGGCAGTGTGAAAGGGCTCTTAAAGCACTTGAGTTTTCACATTGGAATTGCAGATGAGGCTTCTTTCAAGCGTTTTACAGGCGCTTTTTTAACGCTAAAGCGCCTGAAAAACGCCCCAGTGTGAAAGGGGCCTAAAGGATTTTCATGTTAAATCAAATTTTCCTCTTCAAAGAAAATGTAAAGTCAGGGCAAAAATGATTTCATTGTTTTTCTCAATGGAAATGAGTGGTGCCCCAAGTTCCATAAATGGTCATTTAATATTTAAAATGATAAAAACTGCAGTTTGTGCTCATGAAATTGCTAGAATCAGTAAAACTATTACTAAGCACAAAATATTATCTATGGTTAAATCTGCACTAAGATACAAGACTAGCTAGAAAACTGTAGCAATACCTAGAGACTAAATATACTAGATAAACACAATATTTCAAGAAACTATTATAATTCAAACCTCAAGAAATGAGAGAAAACGCAAAGGCTATGTAGACATTTTGCCGGATGTACGCTTTCTTATCCTTACAGATATAAGTATTCTGGGTATTGTGTAGGAAAGCATTTACCAGTGTATACAATGGTGTAGCATTTTAGCAGAAACATAATTAGATAGGGAACAACTGCTTAAAATCTGCTCTGTTGTCAAATTGACCATGTGAACTGTTTTGTTTATGATTCATACATTTTCCCAGACCTGGCAAGGGGGCTATGCTTAGCATTATAGGTTGTTCCTTATTTGGCAGTGAACCTGCAAAGTTTCTAGCCAATCCTGAAGTTTGTGAATCCTAAGGATTCACCACAAACCCATGGTAGTGGCAAATCCAAATCTGATCCCTACACAAAAAACACATAACTTAAAACCAATACAGTAACAGATAAGGTATTACAAAGACTGCAACTCTCAATTAAGGGATGCATGTTGCTTAAATTGCTACAAAGAAGGATTCAAAACTAAAGTATTATTTCAAATCAAAATTCTTTCTCATCAGCTTAAAGTGCTTGTAAACCAATATTTTTTAAAAATAACAAACATGTTATACTTACCTACTACCGATCCTCTTTCTCTTGGGTCAGCCGCTGGTGCACCCAACATCCCCCTCCCACTTGCTATGGGGGCACTTGTGCCAGCTCATGGCCAGCTCTGTGTGTCCATTGACACAGAGAGCATGGCTCAGCCCCGACCCCACTCCCTTGTCACTGGCTGTGATTGACAGCAGTTTAAGCCAATGGCTCCCACTTCTGTCTCTGAGCCTATGAGGAGGGAGAGAGCTGAGAGAGTTTCTGCTATTGTGTACATCACTGGTTCGAGAACTGGCTCAGGTAAGTATAAGGGGGTCTGAGGGATGGGGGGTGGAGAGCTGCACTCAGACGGTTTTATGCCTTAAAGTATACCTAAAGACAATTTATTTTTTAGTTTTGGATAGCATATAGAAGGATTAGAACCCCTGTCCCTTTTTTTGCTGTCTGTGCCATCATTATGGAGATTCACCCTCTCTATTTACCTTGTTTATCATTATCATTGAAAGTGAAAGTAAAAGAAAATCCTAAATTTTGTTTTTTCTCCAGAAAAGTAATATAGGGCATATCTTCAATTGATGACACTAGTTCTAGTAACCTGGGGGGTCCCCAAGGAATTCCCTTAATTTGCAGGGATTTCCCCTCGCTACTTGTTTGGCTATGGGACAGGAAGTAAAGGGAAATCTCTGCAATGGGACATAGATGATTAAAAAAAAAAAATCTGACAGGGTTTCTAACCCTCCCTTGCTCTATCCAAAATGAAAAAAAAAAAAGTATTGCATATAGTTCTACTTTAATGCAGAGAATGCACCTTCACCAGTAAAAAAAAAAATCCCTACATCATGATAACAAAATCTTTACCAACAACAAGATATTTTTCCAACACACTGCATAGACACCAAATCAGCTTCCATGTTTTATTATCTAAGCTTAATTGAAGTTAGAAGCTGATTGGCTACCATGCCAACCCTTTTTTTAAATAAAAATTGTTATCTGACCCCAATCCAAGAGCCCTTTCACAAAACACAATCTGGTGATATATGACTTGACAAATTAATTTCATCACATTTACCCTGATTCCCACTTCTCGGTAATCTGTTGTTCATACCTGACTTGGAATCACCTGGGGCATTTAGTTGGTAGAATTTACATAAAGCCTAATATATACTGTATACTCATTTATTAATCGTAACCATTAGGGATGAGCCAGCAGTTCAAGTCGAACGTAAGTTCGCCTTGAACATCGGGTATTTGTTCTAAAACGAACTGAACATATTTCAGTTCGTGGGAAATTTGAGCGCCGCAAAACGCCCCACAATGCACTGCGAGATCGCAGTGCATTGCTGTATGATGATTGGCCAAAGCATGCGCCTGACGTGCATGTTTTGGCCAATCACAGTGTGCTCCACTGAGAGAGCCATAACTGGCCAAAGGCAGGGTGCATTTGGCCAATCATGGCTCAGGAGGACTAAGTCTACGCCCCACACTATTTAAGGCTGCTTACAGAGCGGCTGTGTGTTGTGTAGTTGGCGTGGACAGAGAGATAGCTTGAGTTATATTAAGCAGGCAGGTTATTCAGTTAGTGGCAGTGTATTTGATATATACAGTATATATATATATATATATATATATATATATATATATATACATACACAGTCAGTCTAGTGTGTATATGTATATATATATATATATATATATATATACTCTGCATTTAGCATAGACTATATTTTCAGTGTTTACTCTATATTCAGTTGTGCAGGCAGTGTATTAATATATATATATATATATATATATATATATATATATATATATATATATTATATACTCTGCATTCAGTGTAGCCTATATCTACAGTGCATTCCGTGGTGTACTGTTTCTAAACACTTCAGGCAGTGTATTAATATATTAGGGGTGCAACTGATCGTCACCGATCCGTGATCCAAACGGGTCACCGCGTTCAGATCAGCACATTACGCGCTCCGCAAAGCGCTCCGCTGATCGCGTGGCTTTGGAAAGGCCGCGGCTTCAGCCGGCAGCCAACTTGGTACACCCGGCGGCCGCTGCCTGGCCAGGAAGTGACGTTTCGTCAACGCCATCTTGCTACACCCCCACACTCCTGCACAGTAATGATAGAGTGAGACGGGGGCAAGCGGAAATCTTGTTACACCCACCAGAGTTTTAGATTTCAGTTATTTTCAACACAAAAAAGAGCTTATATGCTTAAATACAGTATTTGTAAATCCGGCAGACTGTTTAGATGTTAAATTTTAAAAGCAGCAGCAAACCTGCTGACCTTACATGGTTGCTAATGTGACAGAACACCTCTGATTTTCACATTTCACAACTAAATGTTAAATGTGAAAATCAGAGGTGTTCTGTCACATTAGCAACCATGTAAGGTCAGCAGGTTTGCTGCTGCTTTTAAAATTTAACATCTAAACAGTCTATCGGATTTACAAATACTGTATTTAAGCATATAAGCTAATTTTTTTTTGAAAATAACTGTGAAATCTAAAGCTCCGGTGGCAGTAAAAAAGATTTGTCTCGTCTTTTAGTTTTTTTGGTGATCCGAAAAATGATCGGATCCGTGAGTTTTTTGATCCGTTGCACCCCTAATATATATATATATATATATATACTCTGCATCCAGTGTAGCCTATATCTACAGTGCACTCCGTGGTGTAATGTTTCCAATACACCACGCTTCATGCAGATATACTGCAACAGAAGGGCACGTACAGGCAGATTAATGTACCTGTATGTGGTTCTTTAAGAGGCGGCTTGCGGGTGCGTGACGCCGCCGGCGCCAGGAGCTCCATGACCGTGATCGCGGGTCCCGTGGACTCGATGTCCATGGGGATACACGCGATTGTCTCACGGTGAGGAAGAACGGAGCGATGCTAATGTAAACAAGCATCTCCCCATTCTGCCTAATGACACTGTCACTGATTACAGCTTCCTATGATCGGGAGCGATGATCAGTGACATGTCACACACAGCCCCCCCAGTTAGAATCACTCCCTAGGACACACTTAACCCCTACAGCGCCACCTAGTGGCTAACCCCTTCACTGCCAGTAAATTTTTTTACAGTAATCAATGCAATTTTTTAGCATTGATCGCTATATTAATGCCAATGGTCCTCAAAATGTTTAAATTGTCCGATGTGTCAGCCATAATGTTGCAGTCACGATAAAAATTGCTGATCGCCACCATTACTAGTAAAAAAAAATGATCAATAAAAATGCCATAAAACAATCCCCTATTTTGTAGACGCTATAACTTTTGCGCAAACCAATCAATAAACGCTTATTGCGATTTTTTTACATTTTGTAACCACATGGGAGACAGACAAGCTCCTCCGCAGTACATTAAAAAGTCTGGTGCCTGTCTGTCTGCCAGAAATGGATTGGTAATTTTCAAGCTGGGTCGTTTAACTTGATGCACTTGTCTGGTAAGAAAGGGCATAGCCATACGGTTGAGAACCTGAGGCCATGGTATATTGGGTGAACGCCAGTTGAAAGCTATGGTCCAGTGGATAGAACTAAATAGAGTGTGGATTAATCTAGAACTGGCCATTGGTATATCTTGTATGGGGGAGAATAAGAGGCACATTTGTGGTGTTAGTGGGGTCTTTCTACCTGAGATTCGATCAATCATGAGATTGGCATTGTGCCAGATGTTTTTAAGATGGGGGCAATCCCAAAATATATGTAAAAGTGTCCCATGTGTAGGGCAACCCCTGAAACAGAGTGGAGATGTTGAAGGGTAGAATGAATTTAGTTTGGCGGGGGTAAGATACCACCTATAAAGTAGTTTTGTAGCAGATTCCCTGATGGTGGTAGTTTTGTAAAACTATCAGAACGAATACACCACACGTTATATGACACCATGCATATATACCAAAAAAAATGGGCTCTATGGGATTCCTCACTACTGGGTAATGTCCACTAATGTTATTTTACTTTAGCACATCCATGGACCCATCCACGCAAATGTTACTTAAACGGATGATTGAACGTATGTATCCTGCCATATGATATGTCTTCTCTCAGCTATAATATATTATCTAACTATATCCTTCACTTGTATGTTTTCTACCACTGTCAAAATCTTGTACTATGACCTTATTCATAATAAAAACCGTTTGTAAACAAAAAAAAGAAAGGGCATAGCACAGAGCATAGAGACGGGTATCAGTATGGAATCTGCACTCTTGAACTTCTTTAGCTATGGGGATTTTAGCTTAATATATGCATGTGTAGCGCCCTGCTCCTAATGAGCAGACGCTATTGTTTTCAAATTTAGTTGCCTGAAGCTGCAGTTGGGCTCAGGCTAATTATTCTAAAAATGTTCTGGCTTCGGTGCCAGTTCAGCTGGGTTGCACTGGTTTCCACTTGACCGTAGCTGTTGCTTTCACTGCCAGTAAGTGTAGAAACACAACAGGCTGGATATATTGAATGCCACCCCTTGCTCAGAAATAGCCCAGTGGGAGGGTTTTTCCTGTTGTGAATTCTGGGAGATGGTATTTAAGGTGCTGACGCCAATTTGGTGTTTTTTTTTTTTTTGTTTGGGTTCTCTTTTACCCCAACCTCATGGCCCTCCTTGCCTGGGGTGTGAGTCGCATGTATCCTGTGCCTCGGGGCCGGCTGGCCCGAGGCTATGCAACGGAGACAGTAGGCCCGAAACAGTCTTGGGGCCTACTGATCCAGGGGTGGTCCTGTGCCGTCTTGCCTGCAGGGAGACGCCAAGAAACTGGAGGATCCAGGGGAGGACTTTTCCAGGAGAGGACCGTGCATAAGGCTGGTATCCCCGGAGGAGCCTGGAAACTCAGAGGACACGACCCGGATCAACACCCATACAGTATCGCTGGTTCGGTTGCAAGAGACTGGTACTGTATGGCCGTTCTTTGAATCTCTCAAGAACTCTCAGTAATGCTTTAATTTAATTGATAAGTCTGTGGCAGAGACTTTGCTGAGCACTCCACCGGCTGCTAGGTCAAGTGAGAGGGGCCTATCCGGTGGCTGCTGGATCCAGTCAGTGGAGCTGTTGTCCTCTGGATCCGAAGAATACCTCTAACCCACAATTATCAGGTGCCTGAACTCACCCCTTAACCCTCTGACTCTCCATTTAAATACTTTGCCTTTATTTCAAATAAATAAGGGAAAAAGTGTTGGAAATTCACATTCTTTGGGCCATTTTCCATGGGACCCCTTAAGACGGAGAAGCGAGCAGGTGAGGTAACGGTAAGCCCAAAACAAAACCAGTAGCTCCTTTGGGGGTTAGTGCTACACATGATTTGTGGGGTATGTAGCTTTGGCCCTGCTATAAATGATTATCCCAGTGCTATTTCCTCAGCTCACAACTGTAAATCGCCATGTGGAAAAAGTAGCAGAGAGAAGTACATTCTAGCTGCTGTAAACCAGCAAAATAAGATAAAGGAAACAGCTGAATCAGAGTCTCTTTCTGTCTCACATGTACATGCTGTTGTGCATAACACTTGTAAGATCACTGAAGGCAAGTCTTGTTGGCTCAGCACAGGAGAATGAGAAAGGAGGGAAGGGAAGCTGCTAAAAGCATTTAAATGCAGATATCTCTGCACCAATTGGCTAGAAAGGAATAGAGGTATGATGGTGTGCTCTGAAAAACAATGCACAGTAGATCACTTTTTAGATGGCAGATATGTTGCCTTTTGGACGCCTGTTTTAAGCATTAAAAGTTTGCCACACCTCGTTGCAGTGGCATGCCTTAGACTTAAATTTAGACTATGTTTAGACTTGAATAGGCTATGTTCAGTGGTGGTATTGCCTCCCGAACATGGAATGTGGTATCATTCTTGTTGTGGCTGTGTCATGTGTACTGCCCCCTCTGGCTGCCATGTTAGTTTATGGCTGGCAGTCATGGGACAGTAAAATCTTTAATGGCCGCCAGCATAAACAAGGCCTTTTGGAGGCAAAGATTGATAGAGGCGACTAGTAAATCTGTGTAATGTTTGTAAATATTGCCATTCAGCTGAGAGAGGAATCGCAACAAATGGCTTCAAAATGTACATTACATGTAATTAAAAAATTACATAGAAATTCCCTACTATAATTACATTTAAGCTAATTGTGGGTAGAGCACACCAGTTGGGGTCTCAAGGTTTTATAACCTGATGGGCACTGATAAGCTGCACTGAATGGTAAATGACTGAAGCTGGTAGAATGTTAGTTGCGCTGCGCAATTTCTTTTAGAGCAGAGTTTTGAAAATGTAGAAAATGACTGCAGAGGTTTTGAGATATGTCTGGAAAACAGATAATAATGGTGGAAAACAGATAACAGATAATGGTGGAAAACAGATAATAATCAAACTATTAATTCAACAAGATAGGTCAGCATAAAAAGCATTAAACATGTTATAAAGACCTATGCGTTGAGATAAGGGATGCATTCACTTTATCGAACTGTATGTATGGAAACACTTGTGAGAATAGTTTAACATAATGGATATATAAACATAATATATACCTTACATACAGGAATATAGTAAATCAGCTTTCAATTTTTAACCAGTCACTTTCATATGTACTAAGGTTTTTATGTATAGATCAATAAACTGTTATTTTATTTGTTAATTAGTGACATGCTTTATTTAACATTCCATTGGCAAATAAGCAATGATGTGTACCTGCTAAACAGGGATGGCGGTACCTCACTATGTGCATTAAATCACAAAATGAAACTTTGTCACAATGTAAATTATACATTGGAAGACTAAATGCTGCACCAAGAGAAAGTACACTGTATTTTATATATATCAGGAACTACAAATCTCAGCATGTAATGCATGCAGTATATATTATGGCACAAGTCCTAGAACAGTCAAAAAACACTCTATATTATGTAATATACCTATCTGCACCCACCCCAGAAAAATGTCAGCCAGCTGCCTATAACCTAAACCAGGTGCAGGCAACTTTTCAAAGGATGAAATCCACCTGGACAACATGTAGGTAAGCAAAGTCCTCCGAGGGGCATGTGGTCTACTACGTGGCCCCCTTAAAAAACAAAAAAAAACAAACAACCGAGCTCCCGAAAAAAGACAGCATCATAGTAGTGTCTGCTGTCCCCTTCACTTCACCCTTCAACTGTAGTGTCCTCTGCCTCTCTACCCCCACAGTAGAGTTCTCTACCCTCTCAACGCAGAGTCCCCTGACACCTTCACATCACCCCCACTGTATTGTCCCTTGCCCCCCCCCCCCACAGTAGTGTCCTGTACTCCCCAATGATGTGTCCTCTGTCCTCTTCACATCACCCCCGCACTGTAGTGTCCTCTGCCCCTTCCTCCCCACAGTAGTGTTCTGTACCCCCCCAACGCAGTGTCATCGGACCCCTTCACATCACCCCCATTGTAGTGTCCTCTGCCCTCCTCCCCCCACAATAGTGCCCTGTAACCCCCCAACCCAATGTCCTCTGCCCCCTTCACGTCACCCCTCTCCCACCCTGTGGTGTCCTTTACCCCCCACAGTAGTTTCCTGTACCCTCAATGCCCCCTTCACATTACCCCTCCCCTACTGTAGTGTCCTATACCCCCCAAGGCTGTTTACTCTGCGCCTTTACATCACCTCCTCCCCCACTATAGTGTCCTCTGCCCCCTTTCTCCCCTCAGTAGTGTCATGTACCCCCCAAAACAGTGTTGCCCAACCCCACATACACACAACCAGTGATGTAAGTAACTCAGTTAAAATAAACTGAGTTACTTAACACAGTTACTTTTGAGGGTAACGAGTAATCTAACTGATTACTCTTCCCCTCATGGTAACTCAGTTCCCATTACTTGGGAAGCATTACCTCAATTACATCTACCGCCCGGGAGGCCCGCCGTGGCCGCGCTGCCTGGCCATTTGTTCCGCCCAGGGGAGGGGGGCTTTCGCCCGCTGAGCTAAGAAGAGGCTGAGACTCAGAGAGACTGTCTGTACCGCCCCATCCCGTCCCGCCTATCCAGAGAGAGAGAATGTAGGGAGGCGGTTCGGACACTGAAAAATGAAGTCAGCTGACCATCTGACACCAATCGAGTGAAGGGGAGGGTCTCTCTCTCTCTCCCCGCATCCCTGGAGGCATTTAAGTAAGTGACTGTCTGACGATTTAAATTGCAGTGCAATCGATCCATCCCAAGTCATCCACCACCTCTGCTTCTTACTGATCCCATCCCTACCCACCCACCATCACTTCTACAACAGAGGTGATGGGGGGAATAGGGTAGGGATGAGATCAGTGGTGGTGGGGGATGGGATCAGTAAGAGGCAGAGGTGGTGGTGGGAGAGGATGGCACCACCACCGCTGACACCCTCCCAAGTACCACCGCCGCCTGCCACCCCCCCAAGTACTGTACACCACCACCACTGCCACCCCAAGTACACCACCACCACTGCCACCCCCCCCCAAGTTCACCACCACCGCCACCCCTGTCACAGTTACTTTGCTGAGTAACTAATTACTTTTCCAATGTAGTAACCGAGTTACTAACGCAATTACTTTTTGGGAGAAGTAATTTGTAACTTAACTAATTACTTATTTAAAGTAAGATGACCAACACTGCACACAACACTGTGTAGGTAGCACTTACCTGCCAGCATGTGTTCATCAGAGTGGAGATCAGGAGATAGCATAGTGCTGGGTGGAAGGCGGGAGCGGAAGCTGCCAGATTTAAAATAGCAAGCCCCCCCCCCCCCCCACGGGGTCGACTGGTCGATCACGATCGATGGCTTGCCGACCCCTGCCCTAAACAAAATATATATTTAGTAATTGACTTGGGGGTAGCATGACCTGTATATAGTGTACATTTTGGCAATGGGAAATACAAGAATCACTGGGGTTGATTTATTGAAACTGGAGAGAGAAAAATCTGGTGCAGCTCTGCATGGTAGCCAATCAGCTTCTAACTTCAGCTTGTTAAATTAAGCTTAGAAGCCAATTGGTTTCTGTACAGAGCCGCACCATATTTTACACTCTTCAGTTTTAGTAAGTCAACTCCACTGTGACATACATACAGTGAATTTTGAGGAGGATTCACCTAAAAAGACCAGGTTGTTGCCAACATTCCATAAATAAAAACAATAAAAAGATAAAGTGCCCCCCAGGAAGAGTACACAGGGGACTTTAAGGGCAACTAGATAGAGAATTTGAAGAGTATCAAGATATGTATAGAGAAATAGTAAAATTTATTGAGATAATATTAAAAACTAGTAGGTGCATACATCACCATATAGAACATAAAATTAGAGATAAAACAATACAGTTGATATCATTGAAATTGTTGGTCTCCTTTTTGTTTCGCCCAATGTGTTTCAGGACCTCAGTGTTAATCCCTTCATCAGGGTAATTTCTTTCAGGAGAGATCAAGACAAATGACGATCTATAATAGCGCATAATAAGAGTTTGAGTATAAGAAACCATGGACAAAGAATAAGCATCATGGGAGATGGAACGAGGATCACTCACCGATCAACTGGATACTGTATTTTAGCACTGACAATATTTGAGTATATGTACACAAATATAGTGTACACGGATATATGGAACTCATACGTATGGGTCAATGGTGAAGAAGTAACCCCACTGTGGTACCACGAACAACCAGATCTGGAACTTTATGGATATGGTATCTAGATCTGTAGAAATTCCAGAGAGCATATCAAAGCTTAAAAGGGTCAAAGATGACGATCAACTTACTAATGGCCCAAGATGGCTGCAGCAAGACCGACACGATGTATTAGAATACCCCAAAAATCTGAAATGTTATGATATATGTGCACACATGTAAAAATGTTTATTTGCATATATACATTTTCATGAAATTTTAGAAATTGTCTAAAAAAAAAAGGTCCCCATCGCTAGAAACAGTTAATCAATTTACACTGGTGATGGTATATGTGCTAAATGAGCATATGTATATAATTTGTATCTTAGTCTAAAAGCCCATGGAGGATAACAGGGTGTATATGCATATCAGAAGGGGGGTTAATAATATATTATTGACATCATATCATGATAGAATAACATTGATGTATTCTAGTGTTGATCTACTGAGGTATATTGGGGTATTAGACAAAGTAGTGAACATACAATGTTATTAGATGGTTTATATAGTAAACAACAGAGCAGTGCAGTAAAGAGATTGTTAGTATGGCCAGCAGCGGATAGAGTCAATAACAATCATGTGCTGGATGTATTGAATAACAAAAAATAAATACTATTGAAAAAGCGTGTCTAGCATAGATAGTGTAGCACCCATGTATATTGCATATTGCATCAACCTGTTGCCGAGATCTGGTGCACATAAGGAGTCCTTGCTGGCAGTAGCAATGAGATCACTGATATCACTGAAAGAGGCTCGTTATATAGCAGAACGCTGGCGCCACATACATACAGTGAGTACTATGGGACTTGGGACAGCCATAATGAGCGTAATTTCAACTGAATGCTAGAGAAACTGGGAACTACAAGGCCTATGCAATCTGCATATTTTGATATTAGAAGGCTGGAAGCCCCTGCATGGCCAATATGCACTGCTTACTTTAAAGCTGGGACGCTGCAAGCCAGATTAAAGCGGTTCTGCACCCATCTCCTAATCTTACTTTCAATCTATTCTCCATCATGTTAGATTACAGAATTGATGGGTCAATTCTGCATCTTGGAAGCCTACCTTGAATGCTGGCTTCATCTTTGGTGTTGTCCCTGCGGGGGTGGGCGGGGTCTGTGCAGGGATCCTCGTCATGCGGCACTGTCTCCTGGGACCTGGTGTCATTCATCCCAGGAGTCAGTGCGGGCATCCGACCCGAAATCTCGCGAGATTATCGGCCATCGACCCGAAATCTCTGACAATTCTGTACTTTTTATTTTAAAAGTGCATTTTTTTTTAGGAAAAAACGGACATGGACGGACTCCTAACAAGTGAGTTTATTGTTAGACTCATACTATTTTTAACATGAGAAGAAAAAAATAAATAATAATTAGTGTGTGCAGAACCGATTTAAAGTGGTATTTAAGTAAATTTGTTTTCCTAAATCAGATACAAATAATATAACTCACACATTTGATTTTTGATTTTTTTTTCCTCAGAGCTTCTTTTTTAAATTGTTCCCTTAGCACTATATTCCGTGTCTCTGTGCTCCCACTTTTCCAGTCCTGAGTCTTCACAACATGTGCATTCCTGTTCTGTACAACTCTACATACAGTTGTTCAAAGCACTGCAGAGTGCAGACACAGCCAGAGCAAGAGGGACACAGAACAAAAGCCACCCCCTCCTTCTCCTCCATCAATGATTGACAGCAACTCTGTGACCCTCTCGTACTGGCTCTCTGTGTGAAACTTTGAATGGTTGCATATAGGACTCCATAGATACCAGCAGCACAGGGGGCACAGAGAGAACAGGATTATAGCAGCTTGGCCATGGAACATTCAAAAAATGTGGAGGAAACTAAAAAAAAAAATCAAATTCATGTGAGTTATGTCATTTTTGTCTGATTTAAATACCACTATAAAGTGTAGTTCCACTTTTGCAGCTAAATCGAGATACTGTAACATCTGCTTTTCTATTTGTTTTCATTCACATATTATAACCAGCATAACATAGTGTATTTAAAAAATGCAGTTTACCTTTTAAGATGTTCTATTCGGGACCCTAAAGCACTGTAAAATCCTACTAGTTCTCTATGAGGGGGCTTGACTTGCTATCAATAACCCTGTCTGTACTATGCAGGCAGATCTTCATTATCAACTGCAACTAATTTTTGAACACTGTCTGCCTAACAAAGTATTAAAGATGTAGAGTCTGATCTTTTTGCAATGTATGTTAATGAGGATAGACTCACTTTGATGTTGTTCAAAAATCCATGACACCTCCTCCTGAGAAACATCTAAAAGGTTAGAAATATGTTTTTACATGTTTTCTTTCATCCTGTGTGAATGGGAACACATAATAAACATAAAGTAGGTGTAACGGATCCCCGTTGCACTCCACTTGAGTGCTTCCCTCAGTACACTGCTTCCTCTAATCTGGACCTTCAGATATCAGATTTTACAGCCTAATATTGTAACCAAGAACCAGACAAGACTAGCTCAGTCACAAAGCTGGAACATGAACTGTTTATTGAAACACAGGTACACAGAGGTAACACTCGGGACAATCTCCCCTCCCTTTGAATTCAGGGTGGGGTAGACTTTCCAATCAGCAGGGAGAGCAGTTGAAGGAATCCCCCCCCCCACAGCAAATACACATGCACATGACATAAAACTTTTCTCCCAAGGCAGACAGACACAATAGAACAATGGAATACAGCCACACCCCAAACAACCCAGCAAAGAGTCCACAACACTATGAGACAATATATATATATATATATATATATATATATATATATATATATATATATATATATATATATATATATATATATATATATATATATACACACACACACAAAATTCAGTTGTACAGTGAGTCTGATTAGTACAGATCAGACTGGGGTTCTCGGCCACCCTGTGCACCTAATAGACACAGAGTAAATTAGACAGGTGCATGGGGAGCTGAAGCAAGGGTTTGCCAACCTCTCCAGGGGATTCTGGGTTCCACCAACCCCCCCACCCAAAGTGACTCCCATCACAGTGGGGCTTCCTCAAATGTAACTGCAGAAGTGGAAATACCCATTAAGGCCATACACCCTGAATAGCATGGAACTGGGGAGCTGCAAGTACATATACAGTACACCACTGAACTGAGGAACAGCAAGCCTAGCCAGTCAGAACATACAAAAGGTATCAGCATGTCAGATTATATAACCAAAATGCATATTTAAAAAACATATAAGAAAATTTGTGGTAGGGGGTGGTGAAGTAAGGTAGCCTTCACTCCAGGAGTGTAGGGTAAATAGGGGACACATTAGCCACAATGTTTCTGTCTGCAACTTTCTAGAAACAAGATCTCTGAAAAGACAACATATTTACTCCTTCGGTCTTGCTCCATTGCTGGCCAATTTGTAACAGAAATGTGCTTGCCAACCTTGGAGCCGAACAGTGCAGCACCTTACAGGTTCAAGAAGCTGAGTGGGATAGTGGGATTTCGTCAGAGTCGACAGAGTTGAAATGAAGGAGTAGCAGCACATTCATTTGGTCTTCCCTTTGCTCTCTCCTCCTGTAAGCACAATGTGCTTTATTTAGTTGAGTGGAGAAAAGTTAAGAATTCAGTAAATGATATATTGTCTGTGGGGGATTCCTCTTCACTTTCTGTCTGCTTGCTGCATTTCAGACAGAACAGGAAGAGAACGCAAATCTCCCATACAAGTATTTCTACCCACCATCCAGAACATGCTCCTACCAAGTCTCCAAGGATTTAAATGCTTTAAAGATAAACTCTGGGCACAAAAACATTGTGTGTACCAAATGCCTTTGAAAACTCAGATATTACCTTGTTAACAGTAGCAGTGACATCATCACTGTACATAGCCTGTGCAGAGAGCAGAGCTGTGGGAAGGACCCAGCTAACTCCACCCACTACAGGCTGCCTGCAGAATACTACAGGAGGCAGTGGAGACAACACGCCAAGATTTAAGAAAAGAACACACATCACTCGTATTTAGGCAATAATGGTTTATCCCGGATTTTAGTTTTAACCCTCCTCCCCACCCTTATACAAAGATAAGGTGTAAGTAACGCATAAGAGGAAACTTAAGTGCAGAAGAAAATGCAAGTTTGACCTTCAAGTGACACCTGTGGCAAATTGGGTTATCTAGATAGCAACAGCCAAAGGATTTTTCCAAGAATTTTCATTTTCATCTATACATTTTCAGATATACTATGCTCTGGTTTATTATTACTTTTAGTATATTATTTTTATTTATTGTAACATTTGCTTGCTCAGTAAGTTGCAGTTTTGCTGTATTTTAACTGATGTGTTATATATCTGATATATATCTCACTAATTATTTGATTGTGGCTTACATGACACAGCAAGCTTTTTCTATTTCACTGTGGTTGTTGAGTTTATACTTTATGCAATAATTGCATGTATTTTTCAATAAAAATACCTTGCTCTCTAGTGCACCCTGCTTTTGTTATTACACAGTTGATATAATCAGAAGATGAGCTTGTTTATGTGTTAAAATATGCTGAATGATGAGAATTTTTTGTGATGATAATAATAATATAATATTTTATTTATATGAGTCCATGTTATTTTCACAGATGAATAGTCTTGTTGTTGTTGTTTTCTTAAACCTTTTTGGTGCCAGGCACCAACTCCTATTTTGAATATCAGGTGGCAAGACCATTAATGTAGTTTTTCACACACACATTACTTATTTGAATTTAAACACAGTTTGCTAACAGTAGTGAAGGAAGAAATTCCCCAGCATTGGTGTGAGGAAAAAGTGTTCTTGTGTTGCTGATGTCATTGAAAGAAAAAAATGGTCCCTGCGTCCAGTGGTGTCACTGGAAGTAAAACATTTTGTCCACAGCACCAGAGGCCGGTATTGTCACCTTGCCCCAGAGACTAGTGTTGTCACCATGCAGCAGAGGCCAGTGTTGTCATCCTGCACCAGAGACCAGGGTTGTGAAACTCTACATACAGAACAAGCTGAACAAATTCAACTAAGTTTACCTGCAATGTGCAGTAAAACAAGCCCATTTCTAGACTTCAATTATACTTGTATGCTGCTCCAACCGGAAGCCTAGATAGCTTCCTTACAACATGAACTCCATGTTGCCTTCCCCTGGAAGAAAGAGATTACCATGCTGGCTGTCTTTTGGTCTGACCTGGAGGAACAGCAGTCTTCTCTCCTGGCAAGGCTGAAAACCTGCACCATTGAAAGGAGACAGTGTTACAGTAACAGTGTTACAGTACGGCATGGCTGATTGTGGGATGTGGAGAAGATATATCAAGATGGAAGATATATTAGAAGTGAGTTCTTTCACTTCATTCAGGAATGATAAAGTCAACTAGCACCACATGTGCTGTGTATTTACCAGAGGAGGAGGATTATTTAAATGAAGAATACAGCAGCCAAAAACTCCCTGCACACCCCTTCTCCACCTAACACTGCGCCCAAGGCACGTGTCCCTTCTGCCTCCCCTTGTCCTGACCCTGATGAGAGTGCCTGAAAACGCATGATTTCTTACTTCTCCTCATAGCAAGTAGCTTTTCATTGTCCAAAACTGCTAAGCCTGAAAATGCCCCAAAATTTGTTTATGACATGCAAAAAGTGCTCAAAAATCAACTGAAAATGCTCACACTCAAGTGAGAATGGTCTCATAGAATGGATTGCCAACTCACAGCAACAGAACAAAAAACAACTAGTATGTACTGTATGTTAAGGTGCACTGCAGCACAAGTCTATCTGCCTCTACTGGCCAGTGTTTGAGGTGCCATTCTAGCTAAACTGCACTTCAGTGCACTGCACCGAGGGCTGTGCATTTCAGTAATGCACAGTAAAGCATGCATTTTACTGTTGTTTACAGCAATACAAAAGGGTAAAGAAGGCCTAAATGTTTGTTATGTGTATGAGTTTTATGTTTTGATTTTTTTCTTCACAAAGTTTTTTCTTTTTTTTACTGTTATTTTTCCCATAGTTACCTTTTTTTTGTCACCGTTATGGAGACATAAGGGGTCTAAATCTATCTCTTCTGCACTTTATGCTAAATAAATAGACTGGAACCACAGTGACCTTGACCTCCTTCTTCCCCTGAACCCAGCACTATACTAAATAATAACTTATAAGTGATTATTTTAAAGTTTAAAGGGGATCTGCAACATGTGTAGAATTTTGCCTGATCTACCCACCCAGAATTCTGAAAAGCTAATCAAGAGGCATGATAGCAACCCTAATTACTTCTACACACACCTTATAGTCAGCAGCTTACATTAAAAAGACACTTATATTGCAGCTATGCGCTTACTTTATCCCTTTGATTGCGATGACATTTAGTATAAGTCATTGGGTGTTAGAGAGGAGGACAACCATGATTTATAGTATACATCCTCAGCATACAGTATATAGCACGTATAGTGAGAAAGGTATGACAATATGGCTACTAATAAGCACCATCTATTTGAAGGGTTGTTCCTTCACTCCCTTCTACCCAAATTTTAAATTAATATATTTTCATATCATTACTCTTTTAATGTGACTCATGGTTTCCAGTTAGCCCAGAGAGAATGAACCACATTTGTGACAGCTTTGAGGTGCCCCCTTGACCCTGGTAATTTATTTTAGGCCTTAACCTTGCCAATGGCCTATATTTTATTCTAAATACTATACCACAAGCCCAGATGTTTAACTCTTCCCACAGTCATCATTTTCTGTTTCTAAGAATAAAGATAACATTTAGCCTGCCTAATCAGGGGTTTAGCTTGCAAAGCGCATTGGTCATAAATTAATTTGTGAAATTGTAATTCTAGGTCATTTTAGACCAGATATAGTGCCCTACATAGAACATCTCCTATTTATTTAATTGTAAGGGTGCCAACCTGTTAATGTATATATACAATAAGTATAAGTATGCAGTAACTAAAAAAAAAAATGTTTTAAACTTTTTTTCTGTCTGTGTCCCTGTTACGGAGATTCACTCTGTAGCCTCCCTGACTGTATGATTATGGCAGATATTTACGTCTCCAAGAGGTACAATTGTTTTGCATAGAAATTTGGCATTTTATATTGTAGTTTGAAACACAAAATCATAAATTATAATATAATAAATAACTATGAATAATTACAAGAAATAATAATAATAAAATTAATTTCCCATGATTCACTATCACTCAATTCTGCAAGTGTTCTAATTTATTATCGCTGTTTTCTAGCGGGTCTAAAACCACTTTAGACGTAAAGGCACACTTTTTAGTTGCTATGGACAATCTAAATTTTCGAGGCAGAAAGAACAGTATATATAATATAAAACTGCATGCAAGGCATTGGACAAAGCACTAGGGACAAAAGGGATGTGAAATGATTTCATACAGTAATGTATACTGTAAGATTATAGTGTACTGTATGTGTTATGAATTTTCTATTTTTTGAATTTGCCGCCAGGCACTGCCCCCTGTGCGTCGCGACACTCGTAGGACCTGTGCCTGGCACACAGAGGCATTGGAGTGGAGGACAGAGCCCGCAGACACATCGGGGGGACATCGCAGGATCCTGGGGACAAGGTATGTACACCTCACCAGGATCCTGCAATGCAATCCCGAGTGTGGCTCGGGGTTACCACTAATGGTACTGAAATTTATCCCTGAGCCACAATCTGCAAAAATGCCAGGGAGGTTAATTGTCCTAGTCACCAGGAATTAATGTGAGGGTAAATCCAATATTTTGTTGCCACAAGAACAGGAATAGAGGGGAAATCTTCCAATGCAGACAATTTTTCCCATGACAAATGTCTAAGATACTGTAGGATTCCCTTCACATTGGAAAGCTATCCTCTCACTTTCTGTTGTGTTCTGTTTGTGTCCCTTCAAGGAGTATTCCCTCTACTTCTAGTCTTAGAGACACAACCAGACGTAAGGAAATATCTCTGAAGGAAGTACTAATTTTGGACAGTTGTCACCAGAACAGATGTTCTCTTTGGAATTTTCCCACCTGACATTGGCCTTAGTTCCCTGCTCTATCCAAACCAGTGCTTGGTTAAACTGTGTGGCGGCCCCTAGGCAGGTCAAAACCTTGGGGCACCCCTCCGAGGTTTCTAGGAGGTTTCTTGTGCGCATGCTCTAGTGGGATAACACTGAACTAAGTAGTGTGCAGTAAGCAATCTGTGACTCTGGACTCTGCTGGGGGGAAGGTGATGTAATCTCAGGACATCTAATATCATGGCCACCTCTTTCTCCTCATCCTCCTCCTCACAAGCTGGATTACAAGTGAATTACCACACTAATCCCTGTTGGACTCCATACATACCCAGGCGTATATGTTGCTGTAATGGTAGCCTGTTGTTCTGGTGAGTTTTGAATCCACTTGTCATTGGTGATTGGTCACTTGAGCACTGTTTTGTTTGCTTTTTCACTCAGGCGTTTATGCTACTATAATGGTGGCAATTCATCCCGGTAAGCCTTGATTTCACATGAAGTTGGTGACTGGCTATTTGAGAACTGTTTGCACATGATTATCAAGATCATTAGCAGTATACATTTTTTCATTACTATTGAATATATTGTGGACTTTTCATTCACACATATGGACTTTGCACATTTTATATTCATTTAGTTGTATGATTTCAAATGACTGTACTTTTATATGTACAGTGGGTATAGAAAAGAACCACCCCCCCCCCCCCTTGGAAAAATGATCCCCCCTTATGTCAGTATTTTGTTGGACCGCATTTTGCTTTAATTACAGCCTTTAGTCTCTAATAACTTTGCACATCTAGACTTTGCAATATATGCCCACTCTTTGCAGAACTGCTCAAGTTCAGTCAAATTTGATGGTGAACGTTTGTGGACTGCAGTCTTCAAGTCATACCAAAGATTTTCAATGGGGCTTTGGGCTCTGGACTAAGCCATGTAAGAACATTCACCTTTTTCTCCTTCCTTGTGTGCTTTTGGGCATTGTCATGTTGGAAGGTAAACCTTCTTCCCATTCACAACTTTCTGGCAGACGGCAGCAGATTTTCCTCAAGAATTTGACGGTATTTTGCCCCATCCATTTTTCTTCTTTCCTGATAAGTGTTCCAGTCCCTGCTACAGAGAAACAATCCCATAACAGGATTATACCACCTACATGTTTTTACTGTAGGAATGGTCTTATTTGGATTGTGAGCTGTATTGGATTTCCGCCAGACATATCGTTTGGTGTTGAAGCCAAATAATTCAATTTTAGTCTCATCTGACCACCTTAAATGCACCTTGAAGATTCTGAGGCCAGATGGAAAAAGATAAAAATTGAAAATAGAATTATTTGGCCTCACCCCAAATGATATGTCTGGCGGAAATCCAATACAGCTCACCATGAGTATGACCCTCAGAAAACCATCCCTACATTCAAGTACGGAGATGGAAACATGCTTTGGGGCTATTTTTTATGCTAAAGGTACAGGCCGACTTTGCCGCATTGAGGGGCCAATTGACAGGGCCATGTTTTGTAAAATCTTGGATGAGAATCTTCTTCCCTCAGCCAGAACACTGAAGATAGATCATGGATGGGTCTTCCAGCATCACAATGACCCAAAACATACTGCCAAGGCAACAAAGGAGTGGCTCAAGAAGAAGCACATTTAGGTCATGGAGTGGCCTAGCCAGTCTCCAGGCCTTAAGCTGATAGAAAATTTATGGAGGGAGCTGAAACTTCGAGTTGCCAAGTGACAGCAAAGAAACCTTAAGGATTTAGAGAAGATCTGTAAAGAAGAGTGGCCCAAATACCTACTGAGATGTGTGCAAACCTGGTAACCAACTACAAGAAACGTCTTACCTCTGTGCTTGCCAACAAGTGTTTCTCCACCAAATACTAAGTCATGTTTTGCTTGGGGACTTAAATACTTATTTTACTCACTGAACTGCAACTCAATTTATACCATTCGTGTCGTGTGTTTTTTTCTTTATTTTTGGTTGCTATTCTGTCTCTATCATTTAAAATACACCTATGATAAAAATGATAAACCCTTCATTTCTTTGTAAGTGGGAAAACTTACAAAATCTGCAGGGGATCAAATAATTATTTCCCCTGCTGTATTTTGTACATATATGAATGTATCCAGCTGTTTTTTAAAACAATTAACTGAGCAGGCCAGAACCAGTTTTTGAGGAAGTCTATTCCACATTTTCACAGCTCTTACTGTATTTATACATGTTGATCATATCCCCCCTCCCTCTCCCCCGCAACCGCCTCTTCTCAAGAGAGAATAAATTCAGTTCAGCTAATCTTTCTGCATAGTTGAGCTCCTAGGTGCCTCAGTTTGGTTGCCCTTCTTTGCACTTTTTCCAGTTTTCCAATGTTTTTTTTGTGAACTCTGACGGGAGGGTACGGGGAACCAAGAATCCCTTGGAAAGGTTGGGAAACCCATGTTTCAGCTCCCCATGCACCTCTTATGTCTAAGTCACCCTGTGCCACCCTGACAAAGGGTGAGTGAGAAAATATATCTTGGATTACTTAAAATGTAAGTAAGTAATATTTATCCACAATATCTCCCAGGATATATGTAAAGACTATTCTTGGTTGTTAATTCTGAACAATAGATTAACATTGAAAGAACTGATCACATTGACCTCCGGAGACGGACTGTCTGGTCACCTAGGCTGCCTTAAGTGCTGTGTTAATTAACATGTTAATTATGTAATTGTCTTTTAAGTTGCTGCTATAGGGGAGGGGGGAGTATCTACCTCATTATCTAACCCCTTGTGTTAAAAGTGTATAAAAAGGCTGTATTCTGTCCAATAAATCATTCAAGATTCTACAAGCTATTTTTAGCTAGACTTGTATTCAATGCAGCTATAATAATATATCTCTCTGATGGTCAGACTGAAGGAAGCGGGATATACTGATGGAAGCACTCAAGCGGAGTGTGGGATAGGATCCGTCACATGAACTAATGGCCAAAATTGACATGTCAGATGAGGTCTTACTAATGATTTGTACTGGGGGAAAATTATGTCTCTATCTTTCTCTCTTTTTCTTTTAATACAAGAAAGCATTTTGCTAGCTTTAAAAACTGCAGCTTGGATTGCATGCTATTATTAAAGCGGTAGTAAAGCCGCTGAACTTTTTTTTTTTTTTTTAATACCTGTAAAGGAAAAGGCATAATGAGCTAGTATGCACCGCATACTAGCTCATTATGAAATACTTACCTTTGAACGAAGCGTCGGTAACTCACCTGGTCCACGCCGAGGTCGCTGACATGTTGCCTCGGCGTGTCTTCCGGGTATCGCGGCTCCAGCGCTGTGAGTGGCTGGAGCCGCGATGTCGTCACTCCCGCGCATGCGCACGGGAGACTTCTTCCCGGCAGGGTTCGGATTCTGCCTGCCCTTCAGCCGAGAATCCCCCGTGCGCATGCGCCGCTGCAGTCAGCGGCGCATTGCACGGGGAATATCTCCTAAACCGTACAGGTTTAGGAGATATTTTTTTTACCTACAGGTAAGCCTTATTATAGGCTTACCTGTAGGTAAAAGTTCATTTTTTGACTTTACTTCCACTTTAAGTCTCTGGTCTACCTATTTGGAGCCTCTATGGACTTTACCATAAAATTGTCTTGTAATAGATTCATACAATCCCTCTCTTTTACTGTTCCATTACTTCAGTCAATTTCTGGGTAGTTAAAATCCCCCCCTTATTTCCACTGCCCCAGCTTTTCCTGCCCTTTCTACCTGTGCAAGATGCTGAGTCTCAACCTTCTCATTACCACTGGGTGGACTGTAACAACTCCAACTAATTAACTTTGAAGTGCGAACATCTATATGCAGCTCCACACAGAGTGCTTCAGCATCATCACACTCTCCATAAACAAGGTCCTCTGTCACTCTCGCTTTAGGTCCACTTCTCACATACAGACAGACACCACCACATTTTACCCTGTCTCCCCGAAACAGAGCATACCCAGGAAGATTATTTAGCCCAGTCATGCAAAGAATGAAGCCAAGATTCAACAATACCAATTAAATCATTGTTCTCTTCCAACTCTTCTATTATCCTTGGCAGACTTCTGGCATTGGTGAACAAACACTTTAATTGTCACATTTTGCATTTGTGTTTTGCAAATCATTTTTAGTAGTATAAACAGTACTATAAGTATCAATGGTTGTTTGTAACAGGTGAAACTCCTTATCAACTGCTATAACCCTCCCCCCATCTTCCCCCATTCCACTGTCCATTACTGTCTGGCCCCTGACTTTCTTGTCTGCCCGTTATATTCAAATTATTTCTTCCATTTAGGTGCAAACCATCTTATACAGTAGGTTGTACCGCAATGAAAAGTCAGCCCAGTGCTATAGAAACCCAAACCTTCCCCCTTACACCAGGTCTTTAGCCACTCATTCAGTTCTCTAATCTACTCCTGTTTTTCCTGTATTGCACATGGCACAGGCAATATTCCACAGAACATAACTATGGAGGTCCTTCTTTTCAACATCCAGCCTATTTCTTTAAATTCTTAAACTTGTGATATCGGAGTTTAATTGTCTCCCTTTCAATTCTTGAACAGTAACTTAAACATCCTGGACATATTTTTCCCTATGTAAAATCTTATCATTTTCTAACTAAATGGCATACTGTACATTGACAAAACACACTTCCTCAATATCTATGAATATTACAATTACTGAAGCTAACTATAAAGTCACCCTCAGATGGTATATGAGGGAACACACATTTAACCCCTTGATCGCCCCTAGTGTTAACCCCTTCCCTGCCAGTGACATTTATACAGTAATCGGTGCATATTTATAGCACTGAACGCTGTATAAATGTCAATGTCCCAAAAATGTGTGAAAAGTGTCCTATCTGTCCTTTGCAATGTCGCAGTACCTATAAAAATCGTAGATCACCACCATTACTAGTAATAAAAAAATAATAATAAAAATTACATAAAAATGCCATAAATCTTTCCCATAATTTGTAGATGTTATAACTTTTGCGCAAACCAATCAATATATGCTTATTTGCCATTTTTTTTAACAAAAATATAAGAATAATATAAATATAAATAAGAATACACATTGGCCTAAACTGATGAAGATATTTGTTTTTGTCTTTTAAATTGGGGGATATTTATTATAGCAAAAATTAAAAAATAGTGTTTTTTTTTCTAAATTGTTGCTCTTTTTTTGTTTATAGCGCAAAAAATATAGCGCAAAAAACAAAGACTGCAGAGGTGATCAAATACCACCAAAGGAAAGCTCTATTTGTGGGGAAAAAAGGATGCAAATTTAGTTTGGATACAGCATTGCATGACCGCACAATTGTCAGTTAAAGAGACTCAGTGTTAAATTGTAAAAAGTGCTCTGGTCATTAAGGGGGTAAAATTTTCCGGGGCTGAAGTGGTTAAGGAATATATTAGCCACACTTGGAGCATATTTGTTTCCCATTCCCACCCCTTTTATCTGCTTATAATATTCATGTTTATGCCAAAAAAAGTTGTTTCCCATGGCCATTATTAGTCCTTCCAAAATAAATTTTCTCTGTTTTAATTTTAACTCAGAATAACTTTTAAATGCCCATGACATGCCAGTGCATCAGTTTGTTTAATATTAGTGTATAATGACTCCACATCTATTGTTACCAATAGACTGAAGTAATCTACTTTTACCTCTTTCAATGCATTAATTACATCCTTACCGTCTTTAATGAAAGCTTTTCCTTTAGCCCAGTGGTTTTCAACCTTTCTAATGCAGTGACCCCTGAATTTTAGAAAAAAATTCCCAAGTTGTGGGGACCCCTAACAGTAAAATTATTCTTGTAGCGTAGGTTGTCAGCACCCAAGGCAAGACGAGTAATTTGGGCCCCTAACCCACAGACATTTAGCGCTCCCTGTTTCTTTTCCACTCATACAGTATTAAAAACCCTTATGGTACAGTACATTTTTCATGATGGGATCAGTGGCAGTGCTAGGGGGAGTTCTGATGAGCCAACTTAGGTGCTCTTGAACAAGGTCATCTGCTGATCTAAGAACTGTAGTGGGGACTTTTAATGGCAACTATAATCACAGGTAGTGTTACTCACTGTCTCAGACTTTGTGGTGTCTCGTAGCAGTGACATATGCTACAATCAGGAGATAGGGTCTCCTCCAGCCCCTCCCACTTCACATTCCTCACCAGTCAGCTGACCTCTAGTCTCTGCTCCCAGCCATGCCGTGAACTGAATAGGCGGCTGCAAAGAGGCCGAGTGGGCAGCCGTGGGCTCCAAGAACAGCCCAGCTGGGCGGCAACAGGCTCCAAGGACAGTGCTGCTGGGCAGCCGCAAAAAGGCTGGGAGAGCGATGTGGGGCTTCAGGAACAGCCTAGGATTCTGTGACCCCTGGAAAATCATTCGACCTCCGAGGGGGTCCCGAACCACTGCTTTAGTCGCTATTGGTATGGTATGAGAATGAGAAACATAACTGAATTCCAATCTAATAATACCGCCCCTTCTGACACCACAGGGACTTTCCCTTGGCTTCCCTGTGGCGTCAGAGGGGGGCGGGGTCACCTGGTTACATCACCGGGTGGCCCCGCCCTCAGTTATATAAGAGCTGTCACAGTGAATATGCGTCACTCGGCGGGAGCTTTGTGCAACACTGATGTAATTTCCTGCCGAATGTACCGCACTGAGATTGAGGCTTAAAACGCACGCTGTCTCCTTGTAGCAATACGGCCATTACTGGAACACTAGACAGACTCAGTGCCAGTCTAAGGCACACATACATGTAAGTGCAAACCTTTTTTATGATCTTTTAACAATTAAAGTGTGTAATTTTGCGGTATGATGGCCAATTTTGTTTTTTGAGAACCATATTAACTGGAGAAATATAAGGGAATAGTCTAGGATCTGGTGGAAACCTATCTACTTACCTGCTTGGAGGATTAAAGAAAGGCATTACACAGGCTTGTTTATTACTGCTTTTTGGTAAGCACATAGATTGGATGGTGGTGGTGAATCACGACATGATTGCTTTGGAAGTCACTTTTTGTTTAGCACGGTGGATTAATCCATTTGCACTTTACTATTGGGACTTTTATGATTTGCTAAACATGTTCTTTTATGGAAAACAGTAGCACATGATAATAAGATATATTTATATGACAGAGTTGAAATCTTGATGCAGTTTGATATACATATTTAAAGGGCCAGTGCAGCTACACAAACCAAAGTTTTTTACAAAAACAATAGTGGCGAATATTAGCTGCAGCATAGCCCACTTTATAACATAAAATATATTTCACTGGGGGCGTGGTCTGGACATGGTGGTATAAAGATGTGTTTCACCAGAGCTCCGTCCACCCCTTCAGCATTTTACCTACTGATGCAGCTTTCCACCCCGTTATGAGCTCCAAGAAGAAGAGGAAGGTGAAGGGAACTTACAGGACTCCCCCGGGTCAGAGATACCACACTTCTTCCCTGGATCCAGGGCTTACACACTGGACATGTGGAGCATCTTGGCCAGGATTGCATATGGCGGCCCCACCTGCCTCGCTGGCTGAGTCAGACTCCTTGACGGGCTTTCCGATTATCTGATATCTCCACCGCCAGCCTCTACATGTCTATCAGCCCCTTTGCCTTCTATGATGAGAGACCCAAATCTCAGGGCTCTCCTTCAGTCTCTGCCGATGCGGTCAGATATGGAGGCGCTGGTTCTCCGCCTTGAGATGGCCCACCACAGAGACCTTAATTTCATCAGAGCAAATGTGCAGCTGCTTTCTGACCGGGTCTCCACGGGTGAAAACGTCATCATCCCTTGAGAACTGTGTGTCCCAACTGGAACAAACACAGTCCTTACTGGCTTCACATGTCACCACGCTCCAAATGGAAGAACTCGAAAGACTGGTGCCGCTGCAACAACCTAAGATTGTGGGGCATCCCAGAAGCCACAGGCCAGGAGCATAAAAATTGAGGCGATGTAGGTAAATCACATAAAATCGCATAAAAATGACATATCTTAAAATTGCATATAATCGCATAAAATCGCATAAAACCTCACATTAAAATTAGGTGAATCCGTGATGGACGTGCATAAAGTGCTGTGGTAGAGTAAGCTTATGCAAGAGTAGTATCAAATATGACACATAGGATTGTCGCAGTAAAAAATTGCATAAATAAATGTGCAAAAGATATCTTAATTCAGTGTCAGCATAACAAAAATTGTGTGAAATAAATAATAAGTAAATAGTGCAGGAACAGTCTGTGAGGGTGAGCCCTTTCCCTATAAGGGCAACGTGCGATTTGCTATAACACTAGTGGTGAATCCTGGTTGAGGTATAACGATATTGGTGCTGGTGGATATTTGTGGCCAGCAGCTGCGGGTGATTCCTGATCCTCCGTGAGATCTAGTAATGGGTGTACCCTTACCTTAGTCTCTATAACCCACGGTCCTGGAGATGTGTCGGTGACTGGCTACCTCGATTACCCCCCAGGACCTAGAATTCGACAGAGTGCACATAGCCCTTGGCCCTCGCTCCACAGATGCGAACAGACCCAGAGATGTTATATGTTGCCTACACCGCTACTCCCACAACGATTTAATCCTGCGCAGAGCATGGGAAGTAGGTGACATTGACTTTGACAGGGCCATGGTGAAGATCCTGCCTAATCACTCCAGGACGATTTTGCAGAGGAGGGCACTGCTGCACCCCCTCCTGGATAAATTGAGGCAGTTGAGCTATACCTACCGATGGGGGTTCCCTATGTCGCTGACAGTGAGGAAAGTTCCAGCTTCCTTTGCTCTGCTCGACCCTTCTGATCTACTGGGCATGTGTTTGCATTTTTAGAGACAGAGGCTTTGCCAGTCTTGAACTGGCTATAACCCTTGCTGGGACCATCGTGTCGCTCAGGTTCCCTCCTCCGCGATGACTGGCTTACCTCCCCGTACGAGCAGGGGGCGACGCAGGTCCCACAACACTTCTCTTCCCGGAGATCGTGAGTCCTAGTCCCCTGTCGGACTTCACCTGAGGGAGACTGCTGCTCGATTTTATCCAGATACTGTTGTCTCCTAAGCATCCATAAGTGATGTTTGCCCTGCCAGATTGCTTACTGCACACTACTTAGTTCAGTGTTATCCCACTAGAGCATGCGCACAAGAAGCCTCCTAGAAACCTGCGAGGGGTGCCCGAAGGTTTTGACCTGCCTAGGGGCCGCCACACAGTTTAACCAAGCACTGAGTTGGATAGAGCAGGGAACTAAGGCCAATGTCAGGTGGGAAAATTCCAAAGAGAACATCTGTTCTGGTGACAACTGTCTAAAATGAGTACTTCCTTCAGAGATATTTCCTTACGTCTTGTTGTGTCTCTAAGACTAGAAGTAGAGGGAATACTCCTTGAAGGGACACAAACAGAACACAACAGAAAGTGAGAGGATAGCTTTCCAATGTGAAGGGAATCCTACAGTATCTTAGACATTTGTCATGGGAAAAATTGTCTGCATTGGAAGATTTCCCCTCTATTCCTGTTCTTGTGGCAACAAAATATTGGATTTACCCTCACTTTAATTCCTGGTGACTAGGACAATTAACCTCCCTGGCGTTTTTTGCAGATTGTGGCTCGGGGGTTAAATTTCAGTACCATTAGTGGTAACCCCGAGCCACACTCGGGATTGCATTGCAGGACCCTGGTGAGGTGTACATACCTTGTCCCCAGGATCCTGCGATGTCCCCCGTTGTGTCTGCGGGCTCTGTCCTCCACTCCAATGCCTCTGTGTGCCAGGCTCAGTCCCCTACGAGTGTCGCGACGCACAGGGGGCAGTGCCCGGCGGCAAATAAAAAAAATAGAAAATTCATAACACATACAGTACACTATAATCTTACCGTATACATTACTGTATGAAATCATTTCACATCCCTTTTGTCCCTAGTGCTTTGTCCAATGCCTTGCATGCAGTTTTATATTATATATACTGTTCTTTCTGCCCTAGAAAATTGAGATTGTCCATAGCAACTAAAAAGTGTGCCTTTACGTCTAAAGTGCTTTTAGACCCGCTAGAAAACAGCGATAATAAATTAGAACACTTGCAGAATTGAGCGATAGTGAATCATGGGAAATTCATTTTATTATTATTATATTATTATTTTTTATAATTATTTATAGTTATTTATTATATTATAATTTATGATTTTGTGTTTCAAACTACAATATAAAACGCCAAATTTCTATGCAAAACAATTGTACCTCTTTGAGATGTAAAAATCTGCCATAATCATACCGCCAGGGAGGCTACAGAATGAATCTCCGTGACAGGGACACAGACAGAAAAAAAGTTTAAAACATTTTTTTTTTTAGTTACTGCATACTTATACTTATTGTATATATACATTAACAGGTTGGCACCCTTACAATTAAATAAATAGGAGATGTTCTATGTAGGGCACTATATCTGGTCTAAAATGACCTAGAAGTACAATTTCACAAATTAATTTATGACCAATGCGCTTTGCAAGCTAAACCCCTGATTAGGCAGGCTAAATGTTATCTTTATTCTTAGAAACAGAAAATGATGACTGTGGGAAGAGTTAAACATATGGGCTTGTGGTATAGTATTTAGAATAAAATATAGTCCATTGGCAAGGTTAAGGCCTAAAATAAATTACCAGCGTCAAGGGGGCACCTCAAGGCTGTCACAAATGTGGTTCATTCTCTCTGGGCTAACTGGAAACCATGAGTCACATTATAAGAGTAATGATATGAAAATATATTAATTGAAAATTTGGGTAGAAGGGAGTGAAGGAACAACCCTTTAAATAGATGGTGCTTATTAGTAGCCATATTGTCATACCTTTCTCACTATACGTGCTATATACTGTATGCTGAGGATGTATACTATAAATCATGGTTGTCCTCCTCTCTAACACCCAATGACTTATACTAAATGTCATCGCAATCAAAGGGATAAAGTAAGCGCATAGCTGCAATATAAGTGTCTTTTTAATGTAAGCTGCTGACTATAAGGTGTGTGTAGAAGTAATTAGGGTTGCTATCATGCCTCTCGATTAGCTTTTCAGAATTCTGGGTGGGTAGATCAGGCAAAATTCTACACATGTTGCAGATCCCCTTTAAACTTTAAAATAATCACTTATAAGTTATTACTTAGTATAGTGCTGGGTTCAGGGGAAGAGGTCAAGGTCTCTGTGGTTCCAGTCTATTTATTTAGCATAAAGTGCAGAAGAGATAGATTTAGACCCCTTATGTCTCCATAACGGTGACAAAAAAAAGGTAACTATGGGAAAAATAACAGTAAAAAAAGAAAAAACTTTGTGAAGAAAAAAATCAAAACATAAAACTCATACACATAACAAACATTTAGGCCTTCTTTACCCTTTTGTATTGCTGTAAACATCAGTAAAATGCATGCTTTACTGTGTATTACTGCAATGCACAGCCCTCGGTGCAGTGCACTGAAGTGCAGTTTAGCTAGAATGGCACCTCAAACACTGGCCAGTAGAGGCAGATAGACTTGTGCTGCAGTGCACCTTAACATACAGTACATACTAGTTGTTTTTTGTTCTGTTGCTGTGAGTTGGCAATCCATTCTATGAGACCATTCTCACTTGAGTGTGAGCATTTTCAGTTGATTTTTGAGCACATTTTGCATGTCATAAACAAATTTTGGGGCATTTTCAGGCTTAGCAGTTTTGGACAATGAAAAGCTACTTGCTATGAGGAGAAGTAAGAAATCATGCTTTTTCAGGCACTCTCATCAGGGTCAGGACAAGGGGAGGCAGAAGGGACATGTGCCTTGGGCGCAGTGTTAGGTGGAGAAGGGGTGTGCAGGGAGTTTTTGGCTGCTGTGTTCTTCATTTAAATAATCCTCCTCCTGTGGTAAATACACAGCACATGTGGTGCTAGTTGATTTTCATCATTCCTGAATGAAGTGAAAAAACTCACTTCTGATATATCTTCTCCACATCCCACAATCAGCCATGCCACACTGTAACACTGTTACTGTAACACTGTCTCCTTTCAATGGTGCAGGTTTTCAGCCTTGCCAGGAGAGAAGACTGCTGTTCCTCCAGGTCAGACCAAAAGACAGCCAGCATGGTAATCTCTTTCTCCCAGGGGAAGGCAACATGGAGTTCATGTTGTAAGGAAGCTATCTAGGCTTCAGGTTGGAGCAGCAGACAAGTATAATCGAAGTCTAGAAATGGGCTTGTTTTACTGCACATTGCAGGTAAACTTAGTTGAATTTGTTCAGCTTGTTCTGTATGTAGAGTTTCACCAATGTAATGTTCTGTTCAGTATATCCCTTCATCATTATAATAGATTATTTTTAGGAATCTTTCATCGATTTACTTCTGAATGTTTAGTTGCATTTCGTTTTTATGTTAGTTGCACATAACAGTACTCTCTATGTTGTTCCAACACTGGGCTCTAGTACAGGGTTGACAACACTGTCCTCTGGGGCAGGTTAACAATACTGACCTCTGATGCAGGGTGACAACCCTGGCCTCTGCTGCATGGGGACAACACTAGTCTCTGGGACAAGGTGACAATACCGGCCTCTGGTGCTGTGGACAAAATGTTTTACTTCCAGTGACACCACTGGACGCAGGGACCATTTTTTTCTTTCAATGACATCAGCAACACAAGAACACTTTTTCCTCACACCAATGCTGGGGAATTTCTTCCTTCACTACTGTTAGCAAACTGTGTTTAAATTCAAATAAGTAATGTGTGTGTGAAAAACTACATTAATGGTCTTGCCACCTGATATTCAAAATAGGAGTTGGTGCCTGGCACCAAAAAGGTTTAAGAAGACAACAACAACAACAACAAAAACAAGACTATTCATCTGTGAAAACTGACTCATATAAATAAAATATTATATTATTATTATCATCACAAAAAAATCTCATCATTCAGCATATTTTAACACATAAACAAGCTCATCTTCTGATTATATCAACTGTGTAATAACAAAAGCAGGGTGCACTAGAGAGCAAGGTATTTTTATCGAAAAATACATGCAATTATTGCATAAAGTATAAACTCAACAACCACAGTGAAATAGAAAAAACTTGCTGTGTCATGTAAGCCACAATCAAATAATTAGTGAGATATATATCAGATATATAACACATCAGTTAAAATACAGCAAAACTGCAACTTAGTGAGCAAGCAAATGTTACAATAAATACAAATAATATACTAAAAGTAATAATAAACCAGAGCATAGTATATCTGAAAATGTATAGATGAAAATGAAAATTCTTGGAAAAATCCTTTGGCTGTTGCTATCCAGATAACCAAATTTGCCACAGGTGTCACTTGAAGGTCAAACTTGCATTTTCTTCTGCACTTAAGTTTCCTCTTATGCGTTACTTACACCTTATCTTTGTATAAGGGTGGGGAGGAGGGTTAAAACTAAAATCCGGGATAAACCATTATTGCCTAAATACGGGAGATGTGTGTTCTTTTCTTAAATCTTGGCGTGTTGTCTCCACTGCCTCCTGTAGTATTCTGCAGGCAGCCTGTAGTGGGTGGAGTTAGCTGGGTCCTTCCCACAGCTCTGCTCTCTGCACAGGCTATGTACAGTGATGATGTCACTGCTACTGTTAACAAGGTAATATCTGAGTTTTCAAAGGCATTTGGTGCACACAATGTTTTTGTGCCCAGAGTTTATCTTTAAAGCATTTAAATCCTTGGAGACTTGGTAGGAGCATGTTCTGGATGGTGGGTAGAAATACTTGTATGGGAGATTTGCGTTCTCTTCCTGTTCTGTCTGAAATGCAGCAAGCAGACAGAAAGTGAAGAGGAATCCCCCACAGACAATATATAATTTACTGAATTCTTAACTTTTCTCCACTCTCAACTAAATAAAGCACATTGTGCTTACAGGAGGAGAGAGCAAAGGGAAGACCAAATTAATGTGCTGCTACTCCTTCATTTTAACTCTGTCGACTCTGACGAAATCACATTATCCCACTCAGCTTCTTGAACCTTTAAGGTGCTGCACTGTTCGGCTCCAAGGTTGGCAAGCACATTTCTGTTACAAATTGGCCAGCAATGGAGCAAGACCGAAGGAGTAAATATGTTGTCTTTTCAGAGTTCTTGTTTCTAGAAAGTTGCAGACAGAAACATTGTGGCTAATGTGTCCCCTATTTACCCTACACTCCTGGAGTGAAGGCTACCTTACTTCACCACCCCCTACCACAAATTTTCTTATATGTTTTTTAAATATGCATTTTGGTTATATAATCTGACATGCTGATACCTTTTGTATGTTCTGACTGGCTAGGCTTGCAGTTCCTCAGTTCCGTGGTGTACTGTATATGTACTTGCAGCTTCCCAGTTCCATGCTATTCAGGGTGTATGGCCTTAATGGGTATTTCCACTTTTGCAGTTACATTTGAGGAAGCCCCACTGTGATGGGAGTCACTTTGGGCGGGGGGGTTGGTGGAACCCAGAATCCCCTGGAGAGGTTGGCAAACCCTTGCTTCAGCTCCCCATGCACCTGTCTAATTTACTCTGTGTCTATTAGGTGCACAGGGTGGCCGAGAAAAACCAGTCTGATCTGTACTAATCAGACTCACTGTACAACTGAATATTGTGTGTGTGTATATATATATATATATATTATATTATTATATTATCTCATAGTGTTGTGGACTCTTTGCTGGGTTGTTTGGGGTGTGGCTGTATTCCATTGTTCTATTGTGTCTGTCTGCCTTGGGAGAAAAGTATTATGTCATGTGCATGTGTATTTGCTGTGGGGGGGGGGGGGGGGGGGATTCCTTCAACTGCTCTCCCTGCTGATTGGAAAGTGTACCCCACCCTGAATGCAAAGGGAGGGGAGATTGTCCCGAGTGTTACCTCTGTGTACCTGTGTTTCAATAAACAGTTCATGTTCCAGCTTTGTGACTGAGCTAGTCTTGTCTGGTTCTTGGTTACAATATTCGGCTGTAAAATCTGATATCTGAAGGTCCAGATTAGAGGAAGCTGTGTACTGAGTGAAGCACTCAAGTGGAGTGCAACGGGGATCCGTTACACCTACTTTGTTTCCCATTCACACAGGATGAAAGAAAAAATGTAAAAACATATTTCTAACCTTTTAGATGTTTCTCAGGAGGAGGTGTCATGGATTTTTGAACAACATCAAAGTGAGTCTATCCTCATTAACATACATTGCAAAAAGATCAGACTCTACATCTTTAATACTTTGTTAGGCAGACAGTGTTCAAAAATTAGTTGCAGTTGATAATGAAGATCTGCCTGCATAGTACAGACAGGGTTAATGATAGCAAGTCAAGCCCCCTCATAGAGAACTAGTAGGATTTTACAGTGCTTTAGGGTCCCGAATAGAACATCTTAAAAGGTAAACTGCATGTTATGCTGGTTATAATATGTGAATAAAAACAAATAGAAAAGCAGATGTTACAGTATCTCGATTTAGCTGCAAAAGTGGAACTACACTTTATAGTGGTATTTAAATCAGACAAAAATGACATAACTCACATGAATTGGATTTTTTTTTTTAGTTTCCTCCACATTTTTCGAATGTTCCATGGCCAAGCTGCTATAATCCTGTTCTGTCTGTGCCCCCTGTGCTGCTGGTATCTATGGAGTCCTATATGCAACCATTCAAAGTTTCACACGGAGAGCCAGTACGAGAGGGTCACAGAGTTGCTGTCAATCATTGATGGAGGAGAAGGAGGGGGTGGCTTTTGTTCTGTGTCCCTCTTGTGCTGGCTGTGTCTGCACTCTGCAGTGCTTTGAACAACTGTATGTAGAGTTGTACAGAACAGGAATGCACATGTTGTGAAGACTCAGGACTGGAAAAGTGGGAGCACAGAGACACGGAATATAGTGCTAAGGGAACAATTTAAAAAAGAAGCTCTGAGGAAAAAAAAATCAAAAATCAAATGTGTGAGTTATATTATTTGTATCTGATTTAGGAAAACAAATTTACTTAAATACCACTTTAAAGCGGTTCTGCACACACTAATTATTATTTATTTTTTTCTTCTCATGTTAAAAATAGTATGAGTCTAACAATAAACTCACTTGTTAGGAGTCCGTCCATGTCCGTTTTTTCCTAAAAAAAAAATGCACTTTTAAAATAAAAAGTACAGAATTATCATTTTGCTTGTGGGCATTTAAAGCCCACAAGCATTCACTTCTTTGTTCCAACGAGCACGTCCGCAAATCCGACCCGAAACCTCGCGAGATTTCCGGACATCGCCCCTAAAATCTCGCAAGATTTCCGGACATCGCCCCTGAAATCTCGCGAGATTTCGGGTCAATGGCCTATAATCTCACGAGGTTTAGGGTCGATGGCCGATAATCTCACGAGATTTCGGGTCGATGGCCGCACTGAATCCTGGGATGAATGACACCAGGTCCCAGGAGACAGTGCCGCATGACGAGGATCCCTGCACAGACCCCGCCCACCCCCGCAGGGACAACACCAAAGATGAAGCCAGCATTCAAGGTAGGCTTCCAAGATGCAGAATTGACCCATCAATTCTGTAATCTAACATGATGGAGAATAGATTGAAAGTAAGATTAGGAGATGGGTGCAGAACCGCTTTAATCTGGCTTGCAGCCTCCCAGCTTTAAAGTACACAGTGCATATTGGCCATGCAGGGGCTTCCAGCCTTCTAATATCAAAATATGCAGATTGCATAGGCCTTGTAGTTCCCAGTTTCTCTAGCATTCAGTTGAAATCACGCTCATTATGGCTGTCCCAAGTCCCATAGTACTCACTGTATGTATGTGGCGCCAGCGTTCTGCTATATAACGAGCCTCTTTCAGTGATATCAGTGATCTCATTGCTACTGCCAGCAAGGACTCCTTATCTGCACCAGATCTTGGCAACAGGTAGATGCAATATGCAATATACATGGGTGGGTGCTACACTATCTATGCTAGACACGCTTTTTCAATAGTATTTATTTTTTGTTATTCAATACATCCAGCGCATGATTGTTATTGACTCTATCCGCTGCTGGCCATACTAACAATCTCTTTACTGCACTGCTCTGTTGTTTACTATATAAACCATCTAATAACATTGTATGTTCACTACTTTGTCTAATACCCCAATATACCTCAGTAGATCAACACTAGAATACATCAATGTTATTCTATCATGGTATGATGTCAATAATATATTATTAACCCCCCTTCTGATATGCATATACACCCTGTTATCCTCCATGGGCTTTTAGACTAAGATACAAATTATGCTCATATAGCACATATACCATCACCAGTGTAAATTGATTAACTGTTTCTAGCGATGGGGACCTTTTTTTTTAGACAATTTCAAAAAATTTCATGAAAATGTATATATGCAAATAAACATTTTTACATGTGTGCACATTTATCATAACATTTCAGATTTTTGGGGTATTCTAATACATCGTGTCGGTCTTGCTGCAGCCATCTTGGGCCATTAGTAAGTTGATCGTCATCTTTGACCATTTTAAGCTTTGATATGCTCTCTGGAATTTCTACAGATCCAGATACCATATCCATAAAGTTCCAGATCTGATTGTTCGTGGTACCACAGTGGGGTTACTTCTTCACCATTGACCCATACGTATGAGTTCCATATATCCGTGTACACTATATTTGTGTACATATACTCAAATATTGTCAGTGCTAAAGTACAGTATACAGTTGATCGGTGAGTGATCCTCGTTCCATCTCCCATGATACTTATTCTTTGTCCATGGTTTCTTATACTCAAACTCTTATTATGCGCTATTATAGATTGTCATTTGTCTTGATCTCTCCTGAAAGAAATTACCCTGATGAAAGGATTAACACTGAGATCCTGAAACACATTGGGCGAAACAAAAAGGAGACCAACAATTTCAATGATATCAACTGTATTTTTTTATCTCTAATTTTATGTTCTATATGGTGATGTATGCACCTACTAGTTTTTAATATTATCTCAATAAATTTTACTATTTCTCTATACATATCTTGATACTCTTCAAATTCTCTATCTAGTTGCCCTTAAAGTCCCCTGTGTACTCTTCCTGGGGGGCACTTTGTCTTTTTATTGTTTTTATTTATGGAATGTTGGCAACAACTTGGTGTTTTTAGGTGAATCCCCCTCAAAATTCACTGTATGTATGTATGTCACAGTGGAGTTGACTTACTAAAACTGAACAGTGTAAAATCTGGTGCGGCTCTGTACAGAAACCAATTGGCTTCTAAGCTTAATTTAACAAGCTGAAGTTAGAAGCTGATTGGCTACCATGCAGAGCTGCACCAGATTTTTCTCTCTCCAGTTTCAATAAATCAACCCCAGTGATTCTTGTATTTCCCATTGCCAAAATGTACACTATATACAGGTCATGCTACCCCCAAGTCAATTACTAAATATATATTTTGTTTAGGGCAGGGGTCGGCAAGCCACCGATCGTGATCGACCAGTCGACCCCGTGGGGGGGGGGTTGCTAGGCGGTCCTAGCAATCAATCACCAGCTTGCTATTTTAAATCTGGCAGCTTCCGCTCCCGCCTTCCACCCAGCACTATGCTATCTCCTGATCTCCACTCTGATGAACACATGCTGGCAGGTAAGTGCTACCTACACAGTGTTGTGTGCAGTGTTGGTCATCTTACTTTAAATAAGTAATTAGTTAAGTTACAAATTACTTCTCCCAAAAAGTAATTGCGTTAGTAACTCGGTTACTACATTGGAAAAGTAATTAGTTACTCAGCAAAGTAACTGTGACAGGGGTGGCAGTGGTGGTGGTGAACTTGGGGGGGTGGCAGTGGTGGTGGTGTACTTGGGGGGGTGGCAGTGGTGGTGGTGTACAGTACTTGGGGGGGTGGCAGCGGTGGTGGTGCCATCCTCTCCCACCACCACCTCTGCCTCTTACTGATCCCATCCCCCACCACCACTGATCTCATCCCTACCCTATTCCCCCCATCACCCCTGTTGTAGAAGTGATGGTGGGTGGGTAGGGATGGGATCAGTAAGAAGCAGAGGTGGTGGATGACTTGGGAAGGATCGATTGCACTGCAATTCGAATCGTCAGACAGTCACTTACTTAAATGCCTCCAGGGATGCCGTTCCTCATGGAGAGAGAGAGAGACCCTCCCCTTCACTCGATTGGTGTCAGATGGTCAGCTGACTTCATTTTTCAGTGTCCGAACCGCCTCCCTACATTCTCTCTCTCTGGATAGGCGGGACGGGATGGGGCGGTACAGACAGTCTCTCTGAGTCTCAGCCTCTTCTTAGCTCAGCGGGCGAAAGCCCCCCTCCCCGCGGCAGAACAAATGGCCAGGCAGCGCGGCCACATCGGGCCTCCCGGGCGGTAGATGTAATTGAGGTAATGCTGCCCAAGTAATGGGAACTGAGTTACCATGAGGGGAAAAGTAATCAGTTAGATTACTCGTTACCCTCAAAAGTAACTGCGTTAAGTAACTCAGTTTATTTTAACTGAGTTACTTACATCACTGGTTGTGTGTATGTGGGGTCGGGCAACACTGTTTTGGGGGGTACATGACACTACTGAGGGGAGAAAGGGGGCAGAGGACACTATAGTGGGGGAGGAGGTGATGTAAAGGGGCAGAGTAAACAGCCTTGGGGGGTATAGGACACTACAGTAGGGGGAGGGGTGATGTGAAGGGGGCAGAGGACTCAGCATTGAGGGTACAGGAAACTACTGTGGGGGGTAAAGGACACCACATGGTGGGAGAGGGGTGACATGAAGGGGGCAGAGGACATTGGGTTGGGGGGTTACATGGCACTATTGTGGGGGGAGGAGGGCAGAGGACACTACAATGGGGGGTGATGTGAAGGGGTCCGATGACACTGCGTTGGGGGGGTACAGAACACTACTGTGGGGAGGAAGGGGCAGAGGACACTACAGTGCGGGGGTGATGTGAAGAGGACAGAGGACACATCATTGGGGAGTACAGGACACTACTGTGGGGGGGGGGGCAAGGGACAAGACAGTGGGGGTGATGTGAAGGTGTCAGGGGACTCTGCATTGGGAGGGTAGAGAACTCTACTGTGGGGGGAGAGAAGCAGAGGACACTACAGTTGAAGGGTGAAGTGAAGGGGACAGCAGACACTAATATGATGCTGTCTTTTTTCGGGAGCTCGGTTGTTTTTTTTTTTTTTTTTAAGGGGGCCGCGTAGTAGACCACATGCCCCTCGGAGGACTTTGCTTACCTACATGTTGTCCAGGTGAATCTCATTCTTTGAAAAGTTGCCTACACCTGGTTTAGGTTATAGGCAGCTGGCTGACATTTTTCTGGGGTGGGTGCAGATAGGTATATTACATAATATAGAGTGTTTTTTGACTGTTCTGTTTGACTGTGCCATAATATATACTGCATGCATTACATGCTGAGATTTGTAGTTCCTGATATATATATATAAAATACAGTGTACTTTCTCTTGGTGCAGCATTTAGTCTTCCAATGTATAATTTACATTGTGACAAAGTTTCATTTTGTGATTTAATGCACATAGTGAGGTACCGCCATCCCTGTTTAGCAGGTACACATCATTGCTTATTTGCCAATGGAATGTTAAATAAAGCATGTCACTAATTAACAAATAAAATAACAGTTTATTGATCTATACAAAAAAACCTTAGTACATATGAAAGTGACTAGTTAAAAATTGAAAGCTGATTTACTATATTCCTGTATGTATCTACTGTATGTAAGGTATATATTATGTTTATATATCCATTATGTTAAACTATTCTCACAAGTGTTTCCATACATACAGATCGATAAAGGGAATGCATCCCTTATCTCAACGCATAGGTCTTTATAACATGTTTAATGCTTTTTATGCTGACCTATCTTGTTGAATTAATAGTTTGATTATTATCTGTTTTCCACCACTGAGACATATCTCAAAACCTCTGCAGTAATTTTCTAAATTTTCAAAACTCTGCTCTAAAAGAAATTGCGCAGCGCAACTAACATTCTACCAGCTTCAGTCATTTACCATTCAGTGCAGCTTATCAGTGCCCATCAGGTTATAAAACCTTGAGACCCCAACTGGTGTGCTCTCCCCACAATTAGCTTAAATGTAATTATAGTAGGGAATTTCTATGTAATTTTTTAATTACATGTAATGTACATTTTGAAGCCATTTGTTGCGATTCCTCTCTCAGCTGAATGCCAATATTTACAAACATTACACAGATTTACTAGTCGCCTCTATCAATCTTTGCCTCCAAAAGGCCTTGTTTATGTTGGCGGCCATTAAAGATTTTACTGTCCCATGACTGCCAGCCATAAAATAACATGGCAGCCAGAGGGGGCAGTACACATGACACGGCCACAACAAGAATGATACCACATTCCATGTTCGGGAGGCAATACCACCACTGAACATAGCCTATTCAAGTCTAAACATAGTCTAAATTTAAGTCTAAGGCATGCCACTGCAACGAGGTGTGGCAAACTTTTAATGCTTAAAACAGGCGTCCAAAAGGCAACATATCTGCCATCTAAAAAGTGATCTACTATGCATTGCTTTTCAGAGCACACCATCATACCTCTATTCCTTGCTAGCCAATTGGTGCAGAGATATCTGCATTTAAATGCTTTTAGCAGCTTCCCTTCCCTCCTTTCTCATTCTCCTGTGCTGAGCCAACAAGACTTGCCTTCAGTGATCTTACAAGTGTTATGCACAACAGCATGTACATGTGAGACAGAAAGAGACTCTGATTCAGCTGTTTCCTTTATCTTATTTTGCTGGTTTACAGCAGCTAGAATGTATAACACCTGCACTTCTCTCTGCTACTTTTTCCACATGACGATTTACAGTTGTGAGCTGAGGAAATAGCACTGGGATAATCATTTATAGTAGGGCCAAAGCTACATACCCCACAAATCATGTGTAGCACTAACCCCCAAAGGAGCTACTGGTTTTGTTTTGGGCTTACCGTTGCCTCACCTGCTCGCTTCTCCGTCTTAAGGGGTCCCATGGAAAGTGGCCCAAAGAATGTGAATTTCCAACACTTTTTCCCTTATTTATTTGAAATAAAGGCAAAGTATTTAAATGGAGAGGCAGAGGGTTACGGGGTGAGTTCAGGCACCTGATAATTGCGGGTTAGAGGTATTCTTCGGATCCAGAGGACAACAGCTCCACTGACTGGATCCAGCAGCCACCGGATAGGCCCCTCTCACTTGACCTAGCAGCCGGTGGAGTGCTCAGCAAAGTCTCTGCCACAGATTTATCAATTAAATTAAAGCATTACTGAGAGTTCTTGAGAGATTCAAAGAACGGCCATACAGTACCAGTCTCTTGCAGCCGAACCAGCGATACTGTATGGGTGTTGATCCGGGTTGTGTCCTCTAACTGAGTTTCCAGGCTCCTCCAGGGATACCAGCCTTATGCATGGTCCTCTCCTGGAAAAGTCCTCCCCTGGATCCTCCAGTTTCTTGGCGTCTCCCCGCAGGCGAGACGGCACAGGACCACCCTTGGATCAGTAGGCCCCAAGACTGTTTCGGGCCTACTGTCTCCATTGCATAGCCTCGGGCCAGCCGGCCCCGAGGCACAGGATACATGCGACTCACACCCCAGGCCAGGAGGGCCATGAGGTTGGGGTAAAAAAGAACCCAAACAAAAAAAAAACCCACCAAATTGGCGTCAGTACCTTAAATACCATCTCCCAGAATTCACAACAGGAAAAACACTCCCACTGGGCTATTTCTGAGCAAGGGGTGGCATTCAAAATATCCAGCCTGTTGTGTTTCTACACTTACCGGCGGTGAAAGCGACAGCTACGGTCAAGTGGAAACCAGTGCAACCCAGCTGAACTGGCACCGAAGCCAGAACATTTTTAGAATAATTAGCCTGAGCCCAACTGCAGCTTCAGGCAACTAAATTTGAAAAACAATAGTGTCTGCTCATTAGGAGTAGGGCGCTACCCATGCATATATTAAGCTAAAATCCCCATAGCTAAAGAAGTGCAAGAGTGCAGATTCCATACTGATACCCGTCTCTGTGCTATGCCCTTTCTTACCAGACAAGTGCATCAAGTTAAATGACCCAGCTTGAAAATTACCAATCCATTTCTGGCAGACAGACAGGCACCAGACTTTTTAATGTACTGCGGAGGAGCTTGTCTGTCTTCCATGTGGTTACAAAATGTACTATTCTTCTCCAGTGAACTGATGACTTCAATATTTTGCACAGAATGGGCATACAGATCAGATGTTCTGTCAACCTTCTGACTATTTCTCCTCCTTATTGTTTGTTTTTCTTTCTTGGGGGCAAAGTTTACCATCACTAGGACAAACAGAGGCATAAAACTAAACCTTCTTCACTCTATCCCAAACTACAGAAAAGTTTTGCCTAGAGATCCTCTTTAATGTATTCACAAAAGCTTTTGTCAAAAGTGTATATATATATATATATATATATATATATATATATATATATATATACTAGTCTAATTGTGTGTGTATATATACAATCACTTTTCCCCCCGGAAGATTTTACCCCCTTCCTGATCAGAGCACTTTTTGCGATTCGGCACTGCGTCGCTTTAACTGACAATTGCGCGGACGTGCGACATGGCTCCCAAACAAAATTGACGTCCTTTTCTTCCCACAAATAGAGCTTTCTTTTGGTGGTATTTGATCACCTCTGCGGTTTTTATTTTTTGCGCTATAAACCAAAAAATTGTGACAATTTTGAAAAAAAAATCATATTTTTAACTTTTTGCTATAATAAATATCCCCCAAAAATATATAAAAAAAATGTTTTCCCTCAGTTTAGGCCGATACGTATTCTTCTACATATTTTTGGTAAAAAAAAATCGTTTATTGATTGGTTTGCGCAAAAGTTATAGCGTCGGGGGCGTGGCCGACCGGAGAGGAAGATGGACGCTTAGTCCTGTAGCTCGTCAGGCAGGGGGAAACAACCACACACACAGGCCTCACCCTCACCACCATCCGCGGCCATCCCCGCTCCAGACACTCCGCTGGACACCATGAACCCGTCCAGGAAGCGGTTCACCGACCGGACGCCTGTGAAACTCACAGAATTTGCCTACAAACCGGCAGAACGGGCCTCGGGCCTTCAAGATGGCGCCATCCAGGCCGCGCCGTCTGCGCCATACACGGACCTCCCGGATGAAGAACCGGACCCCCAGCTAAACACAGGTACCTCCACAGGACCCCCCAATCCCCAGGAGGATGATCCCCTCCTTGGGAGCCCTGCCAAGGCCAAAATGCGGCTAGATACACCCCCGCAACGGCCGCTGCACTCCAAAATTGAGGCCCAGGCTTCACATCCCCTCCTATCTCACCAGGCCCTACAGCCATCCATGGCATCCTTCCCCACCTCAGGCCAACCAGTCATGGACACAGCATTAAAGGACATGCTGCTGTCCCTCCAGACCTCCCTAATGACAAACCTTTCCTCAATGTTTGCTAATCTCACCTCTGACATCCGTACACTAGATGACAGAATTACCAACAGTGAAAAAGGCCTGTCAGACTGCACTTATACTGTGAATGATATTATTGACATATATGATGACATAAAAGAGGAACAAATCTGGATGCGTTCCAAGCTGGCCGATTTAGAGGACCGATCCAGAAGGAACAATATTAAACTGAGGGGGGTCCCTGAAAATATACCCCCTGCAGACCTGTCACGCTATGCAAAAGATCTGATGCATTTAATCGTCCCTGAAGCGTCTCCAAGAGACGTCATCATTGACAGGATCCACAGAATCGCCAAACCACCCCACCTAGCTGCCTCAGTCAAATGAACCCGATAACAAAAGGCCTTCAAAACCACAAAATTCCATATAAGTGGAGGTACCCTGCGACCCTTCTCATCACCAGAAATGGCCAAATCCACACTGTCGCTGACCTCGAGAAAGGCCTGCGCCTACTCCACTCATGGGGTATCCTGCTGGAACCCCCCAACCCTCCACTCCTCAAGGGAGGTCCACCCGCACCCCGCAGGAGCCCGGTCCAACAACGCACCTGACAGCCGCAAAACTTGACAACCAACATGGCCGTAATCTGCTACTGAGTCCCCCACAGCCTGACACTCCGTCACCCCTGCATATACTCTCCGGTGCAATTGACTTTCTGTGCCCTCCCCTGAGAGGCTATTGTGGTGCTTGCACCCCCTCTGTGACCAATTGATTTTCTTTTTGACTTTCTTTTTTTTCTATTTAGCTCCTTTTTTTTTTTTTACCACTTCTCACATTACCCGCATACCTAACTTGGCTTTGCAGTGTTACTCTATCCGCAGCTCTCCACTCTGCTTTACCAGCAGCCCTCTGAACCACCGAACGCCAACCCATCGCTACAAGCAGTACCCGGACCCATCTAGGACTACTAACTGTAAGTGTTAATCTGCACTCCTCTCTCGCTTAATGTTAACGGGTTGAATCACCCAGCCAAACGCCACTCACTGTGGAAAACTGTCAAGGCTCTCCACAGTGACATCATTTGCCTCCAGGAAACCCACCTCTTGCCTGAAGACACCCACCTCTGCAAAAGCCACCAGTTCCCACACACCTTCTTTGCTTCCCACTCCACTAAGTCCAAAGGTGTAATGGTAGCAATCAAAGACTGACGGTCGCTTTATAATCCTCGTCTGCAACCTGAACCGAGTAACGTACACCATCATCAACGTCTATGCCCCCAATTCCCACCAGATGAACTTTCTACGTAAAGTGCTCCGCACTGCGAACCCCATACAGAAGGGCCATTTGATCGTCTGCGGAGACTTCAATCTAGTCCCGGATGTCGACCTAGACTCCACTTCATCTGCCAAAAGGCAAAGTTCACCTCTGAAAGACTTTATTTCCTCTCAAGCCTTGTATGATATCTGGAGGTGCCAACACGGTTCCGAACGAGACTATACCTTTTTTTCCTCCAGACATCGTTCCTACTCGAGGATTGATTTATTCTTGTCGGATAAATGGCTCCTGCAAGAAATTTCCAGCACTGAGATCCACACCACGACATGGTCAGACCACGCCCCACTTACAATCACCATTGATGATTCCAATCGCCAACGTAATACCTATCTCTGGCGGGTAAACAACTATATAATCCAACATAGCAACTACATACCAGAGATATCTAACCATATCACTGATTTTTTTTCCCTGAACAAGGGCACAGTGTCTGATCCTGGCATGGTGTGGAGTGCTCACAAAGCCTTCATGAGAGGGATGCTGATCAAAATTAGTTCTCTCCACAAAAGGAAGAGGACGCAGCGTTTAGACGAACTGACGACCCAAATAGCCACCCCAAAGACTCACTAGCTGACCAACTACTGACGCTAAGACAGGAACTCAGAACTCTACTACTCCATTCATATGAATTCCTACATAAAAAACTGAAAGCGACCACATACTCTACCTCCAACAAAGCGGGGAAACACCTTGCACAACGATTCAAAGGCAGACGAGCAAAGACCAAAATCTCCCATCTCCTCCACCCACATACAAAAATGCCCCTGCACAACCCACAAGACATAGCTGACGCATTTAGCACTTATTACGGTGACCTCTACAATCTAAACCGAGACCCACACACCCCTCAACCCTCCCAACACGAGATTGACAATTTTTTAAAACCCCTACACCTGCCCACTTTGACTGCAGAACAACTAGAGGCCCTTAACGCCCCGTTCACTGAACAAGAAATTCAGATGACCATCAACTCTCTACCGGCAGGCAAAGCACCGGGCCCCGATGGTCTATCAGGAGAATACTATAAACAATACTCCCCTCAACTACTACAACACCTGACTGAAACCCTCAACAACGCTGCCTCCTCTTCTGGTTTCTCTAAGGAATATTTAAATGCTCTTGTAATAACAATACCAAAGCCAGGGAAGGAGTCGAACGTGCCCCAAAACTTCCGCCCAATCTCCCTACTCAACCTTGACCTCAAAATTTATGCAAAAACGTTAGCTACGAGACTACTCCAGATCATGCCCACCCTTATACATAGCGACCAGACGGGCTTTACGAAAGGCAGACAAGCCTCAGATGCCACCAGACGGATGCTCAATCTCATCCACCATGCTGACTTCACAGGAACGCCTTCTCTGCTTCTATCTTTGGACGCAGAGAAGGCGTTCGATAGAGTCCATTGGACCTACCTACACACTACCCTCCGAAAATTCTGATTCGAAGGCCATATATTAAACGCCATTATGGCATTGTACTCGAATCCTGAAGCCCAAGTCTTCACCGAAGGCATGCTCTCTCGCCCATTCCCCATCACCAATGGCACGCGCCAGGGATGCCCCTTATCACCCCTCATATTCAACCTACTCATGGAGCCCCTGGCTGAACATGTCCGCTCTAATCCCAATATCTCGGGGCTCCAAATTGGTCCAATCTCCCACAAAATTAGCCTATTCGCTGACGACGTCATACTAATCCTCACTGATCCGACTTCTTCCCTGGCTGAAGTACAAAAATTGTTGACCTGGTTTAGCTCAATTTCATATTACAAAGTGAACACGACCAAATCTTTCATACTCGACATCCACATTGACGCTACTATCAGAAACTTACTGCAACTACAGCATCAGTTTACATGGGCAGACAACAACATTTCCTACCTAGGAATCACACTTCCACGAACACTCAGACATCTATACTCATGCAACTTCCCGCCACTCCTACAAACTATTCAATCATCTTCCCGAGCAATTGCGCAACACGAACTCTCTTGGTCTGGCAGACTAGCAGCCTTTAAAATGATCTGTCTCCCCCAAATACTATATTTCTTCAGAACTCTTCCCGTCCCACTCCCCTCCTCCTTCTTTAGAACCCTTCGAACCATCTTCAACAAATTTTTATGGAACAATAAGAAGCCACGATGCGCACACCAAAAGTTAATCAAACACAAACTTGCGGGGGGTGTGGGATCCATCGATTTTGAGGACTACTACTTGTCCGCGATCCTAGCCCAACTACCCAAATGGTTCCAACCAGGTCCGAGCCCATCTTGGACACAATTAGAAAGCTTTGCTCTCACCCGACCCAATCTAAAAGACTGGCTCATGAGCGCCCCCTTAGGCACTCCAATCCCGACCTCCATACCTCCAACTATGAGAGCCTCTGCACACGCATGGAAGAGATTTACGGCTCTCCATCACCCTCCCCCACCCGCCCTCCAATTTAATATCCCACTAGGTACTCTGTCATTCCTTTCGCCAGACCTACCAACCGCAAGCTGGACCCTCAAAGGGATCCGCTCCCTACAGGACCTCAACCAAGCCGACCACCCCAAACCCTTCCCACAACTGCAGACTGAATACGACCTCCATACCTCGGAACACTTTAACCGCTTCAATACCCGGCCATAGTCATATGACGCCCACAAGGTGGATCTACCATCCTGGGTGGGCGTCATATGACGTCCTCGGATTCCCGGCCGCCTGGGGGGCGCGCGCCCGCGGCATCGCTCGGGACCCGGTGCGAGTGCCCGGCGGCCGCGATGTCCGCCGGGCACCCGCGATTGCCCGTTAAAACAACGGGACCGGGCGGGACCGTGGAGCTGTGTGTGTAAACACACAGCTCCACGTCCTGTCAGCGGGGAGGAGACCGATCATGTGATCCCAGTACGGAGGATCACATGATCGGTCTCCTCCCCTTAAGTCCCCTCCCCCTACAGTTAGAATCACTCCTATTAGGGACACACATTAACCCCTCCAGCGCCCTCTAGTGTTAACCCCTTCCCTGACAGTCACATTTACACAGTAATCATTGCAATTTTATAGCAACGATCGCTGTGTAAATGTGAATGGTTCCAAAAATGTGTCAAAAGTGTCCGAAGTGTCCGCCGCAATGTCGCAGTCACGAAAAAAAATCGCAGATCCCCGCCATTACTAGTAAAAAAAAAAAAAATTCAATAAATCTATCCCCTATTTTGTAGACGCTATAACTTTTGCGCAAACCGATCAATATACGCTTATTGCGATTTTTTTTACCAAAAATATGTAGAAGAATACGTATCGGCCTAAACTGAGGAAAAAAATAGTTTTTTTTTTAAAAATGGGATATTTATTATAGCAAAAAGTAAAAAATATTGTGTTTTTTTTCAAAATCGTCGCTCTTCTTTTGTTTATAGCGCAAAAAATAAAAACCGCAGGGGCGATCAAATACCACCAAAAGAAAGCTCTATTTGTGGGAAAAAAAGGACATCAATTTTGTTTGGGTGTAACGTCGCACGACCGCGCAATTGTTAGTTAAAGCGACGCAGTGCCGAATCGCAAAAAGTGCTCTGGTAAGGAAGGGTGTTTAAAAGCCCTGTATTGAAGTGGTTAATTACTTGCGTATACACCACTGCCTGAACACTCTATCACTACCCTTATACACTGTTGATACCAAAACCTGGGAATACCTTACCAACCCCACCTCTAGACTTAGAGGCATATCCCATTTCTTGACCCTCATCACAGGTGGGAAACAGACCTCGCGCACACCTTCTCTGACTCTCAATGGCAAAGTGCACTTAAATATATCTACAAGTCCACCAAATGTGCTGCTCTGTGGGAACTTACTCAGAAAATCTCACTAAGGTGGTATCTTACACCATCCAAACTATCATTCTTTGACTCACGTAAACCCTCCACCTGCTGGAGGTGCAACTCAAACGTTGGCGATATGTTCCACATTTTTTGGGCTTGCCCCAAGCTGCAAACATACTGGAATACCATATTCCAGCTCATCACAAATATTTCTAGACACTCAACCCCCCCGTCACCAGCACTTGCAATCCTCAACCTAACTATTGAAGACCTCCCCTACCCCTCAAGGTACACGACAACCCACATCCTTCTTGCTGCCAGACTAAACATTACCAGACACTGGAAATCTGATACCACCCTGACATTACACCAAGTCATTGCTAATGTGACAGAACACCTCTGATTTTCACATTTCACAACTAAATGTTAAATGTGAAAATCAGAGGTGTTCTGTCACATTAGCAACCATGTAAGGTCAGCAGGTTTGCTGCTGCTTTTAAAATGTAACATCTAAACAGTCTACCGGATTTACAAATACTGTATTTAAGCATATAAGCTCTTTTTTGTGTTGAAAATAACTGAAATCGAAAACTCCGGTGGGTGTAACAAGATTTCCGCTTGCCCCCGTCTCACTCTATCATTACTGTGCAGGAGTGTGGGGGTGTAGCAAGATGGCGTTGACGAAACGTCACTTCCTGGCCAGGCAGCGGCCGCCGGGTGTACCAAGTTAGCCTCCGCTCCGGAGCTAGGCCGAAGCCGCGGCCTTTCCAAAGCCACGCAATCAGCAGAGCGCTTTGCGGAGCGCGTAATGTGCTGATCCGAACGCGGTGACCCGTTCGGATCACGGATCGGTGACGATCAGTTGCACCCCAAATATATATATATATATATATATATATATATATATATATATATATATATATTAATACACTGCCTGAAGTGTTTAGAAACAGTACACCATGGAATGCACTGTAGATATAGGCTACACTGAATGCAGAGTATATATATATATATAATATATATATATATATATTAATACACTGCCTGCACAACTGAATATAGAGTAAACACTGAAAATATAGTCTATGCTAAATGCAGAGTATATATATATATATATATATATATATATATATATATATATATATACTAGACTGACTGTATATATATATATATATACTGTATATATCAAAAACACTGCCACTAACTGAATAACCTGCCTGCTTAATATAACTCAAGCTATCTCTCTGTCCACGCCAACTACACAACACACGGCCGCTCTGTAAGCAGCCTTAAATAGTGTGGGGCGTAGACTTAGTCCTCCTGAGCCATGATTGGCCAAATGCACCCTGCCTTTGGCCAGTTATGGCTCTCTCAGTGGAGCACACTGTGATTGGCCAAAACATGCACGTTCGACTTGAACTGCTGGCTCATCCCTAATGGTTACGATTAATAAATGAGTATACAGTATATATTAGACTTTATGTAAATTCTACCAACTAAATGCCCCAGGTGATTCCAAGTCAGGTATGAACAACAGATTACCGAGAAGTGGGAATCAGGGTAAATGTGATGAAATTAATTTGTCAAGTCATATATCACTAGATTGTGTTTTGTGAAAGGGCTCTTGGATTGGGGTCAGATAACAATTTTTATTTAAAAAAAAGGGTTGGCATGGTAGCCAATCAGCTTCTAACTTCAATTAAGCTTAGATAATAAAACATGGAAGCTGATTTGGTGTCTATGCAGTGTGTTGGAAAAATGTCTTGTTGTTGGTAAAGATTTTGTTATGATGTAGGGATTTTTTTTTTTTACTGGTGAAGGTGCATTCTCTGCATTAAACTAGAACTATATGCAATACTTTTTTTTTTTTCATTTTGGATAGAGCAAGGGAGGGTTATGCCGCGTACACACGAAGTGACAATCCCACGGGATTATCCGCTGGACTGAAGTCCAGCGGATAATCCCCTCGTGTGTGGGCGCCGGCGGACTTTTTGGCGCCAAAGTTTTAAGTTTGGTTTTAAAATTATCCGCTGGACTTGGCAGTCCGGCGGACAATCCCGCCGTTAGTAGGCAAGTCCGCGGGACTTTTGAAATGAACGGACTTGCCGCTCAACGGCAAGTCCGTTCATTTAGCACGTGACTTCAGGTTACGTAGCTAGCGTAGGCAGTTACTGCCGCCGCGCTAGCTCCGTGACCTGGCATGGATTTAAAGGGACTCCCCACGCCGAAAAAACGGCGTGGGGGTTCCCCCCAAATCCATGTCAGACCCTCATCCGAGCACGCAGCCTGGCAGGCCAGGAAAGGGGTGGGGACGAACGAGTGCCCCCCCCCTCCTGAGCCGTACCAGGCCACGTGCCCTCAACATGGGGGGTGCCCTGGGGAAAGGGGGGCCGTGCGCCCCCCCCACCCCAAAGCACCTTGTCCCCATGTTGATGAGGACAAGGTCCTCTTCCCGACAACCCTGGCCGTTGGTTGTCGGGGTCTGCGGGCGGGGGCTTATCGGAATCTGGGAGCCCCCTTTAATAAGGGGGCCCCCAGATACCGGCCCCCCACCCTATGTGAATGAGTATGGGGTACGATGTACCCCTACCCATTCACCTAAGGTGTAAAATGTAAAGTACAAAAACACACACACTTTTGAAAAAAATATTTTATTGCACTGCTCCGGGGGTCTTCTTCCGTCTTGGGGGTCTTCTCGCCGGACTCCCCCGCCATTTACCAAGCTCTTTTACCGAGCGGGGGAAGTCCGGCTACCTTCTTCGTCGTCGCCGCCGTCGTCTGGGGGTCTCGATCCGCCTTCGGGGGTCTCTTCTGTTCTTGCGGCGGTCGTCGTCTCCTGCGCCGCCGGCGCCGCCTTCTTCTTCTTGTCCTTCTTCTTGTCCTTCTTCTTGTCCTTCTTCTTGTCCTTCTTGTTCTTCTTCTTCCGATGTTGACCCGACGCTCTCTCTGCCCGGAATGCCTGTGCCGCTCTGCGCTGGGACTTATATAGGGGCATGGGGACAGGGTCACATGTTCATGTCACATGGTGACCCCGCCCCCTTGCGATGTCACAGTCCCAGCATCCTCTCGAAATGAACGGACTGCTCCGTGTGTGGGCAAGTCCGTTCATTTTCAAAAGTCCTGCGGACTTTTGGCCGGCGGATTATCCGCCGGAGAAGTCCGTGCGTGTGTGGGCAAGTCCACACGCTCGGAAAGTCCAGCGGACCCAGCTGGAAAGTCCCGCGGGATTGTCCGCTGGACTAAGTCCGCCGGCAAAAGTCCGCACGTGTGTACGCGGCATTAGAAACCCTGTCAGATTTTTTTTATCATCTATGTCCCATTGCAGAGATTTCCCTTTACTTCCTGTCCCATAGCCAAACAAGTAGCGAGGGGAAATCCCTGCAAATTAAGAGAATTCCTTGGGGACCCCCCAGGTTACTAGAACTAGTGTCATCAATTGAAGATATGCCCTATATTACTTTTCTGGAGAAAAAACAAAATTTAGGATTTTCTTTTACTTTCACTTTCAATGATAATGATAAACAAGGTAAATAGAGAGGGTGAATCTCCATAATGATGACACAGACAGCAAAAAGGGACAGGGGTTCTAATCCTTCTATATGCTATCCAAAACTAAAAAAAAAATTGTCTTTAGGTATACTTTAAGGCATAAACCCGTCTGAGTGCAGCTCTCCACCCCCCATCCCTCAGACCCTTATACTTACCTGAGCCCGTTCTCGATCCAGTGATGTACACAATAGCAGAAACTCTCTCAGCTCTCTCCCTCCTCATAGGCTCAGAGACAGAAGTGGGAGCCATTGGCTTAAACTGCTGTCAATCACAGCCAGTGACAAGGGAGTGGGGGTTGGGGCTGAGCCATGCTCTCTGTGTCAATGGACACAGAGCTGGCCATGAGCCGTCACAAGTGCCCCCATAGCAAGTGGGAGGGGGATGTTGGGAGCACCAGCGGCTGACCCAAGAGAAAGAGGATCGGTAGTAGGTAACTATAACATGTTTGTTATTTTAAAAAAATATTGGTTTACAAGCACTTTAAGCTGATGAGAAAGAATTTTGATTTGAAATAATACTTTTGTTTTGAATCCTTCTTTGTAGCAATTTAAGCAACATGCATCCCTTAATTGAGACTTGCAATCTTTGTAATACCTTATCTGTTACTGTATTGGTTTTAAGTTATGTGTTTTTTGTGTAGGGATCACATTTGGATTTGCCACTACCATGGGTTTGTGGTGAATCCTTAGGATTTACAAACTTCAGGATTGGCTAGAAACTTTGCAGGTTCACTGCCAAATAAGGAACAACCTATAATGCTAAGCATAGCCCCCTTGCCAGGTCTGGGAAAATGTATGAATCATAAACAAAACAGTTCACATGGTCAATTTGACAACAGAGCAGATTTTAAGCAGTTTTTCCCTATCTAATTATGTTTCTGCTAAAATGCTACACCATTGTATACACTGGTAAATGCTTTCCTACACAATACCCAGAATACTTATATCTGTAAGGATAAGAAAGCGTACATCCGGCAAAATGTCTACATAGCCTTTGCGTTTTCTCTCATTTCTTGAGGTTTGAATTATAATAGTTTCTTGAAATATTGTGTTTATCTAGTATATTTAGTCTCTAGGTATTGCTACAGTTTTCTAGCTAGTCTTCTATCTTAGTGCAGATTTAACCATAGATAATATTTTGTGCTTAGTAATAGTTTTACTGATTCTAGCAATTTCATGAGCACAAACTGCAGTTTTTATAATTTTAAATATTAAATGACCATTTATGGAACTTGGGGCACCACTCATTTCTATTGAGAAAAACAATGAAATCATTTTTGCCCTAACTTTACATTTTCTTTGAAGAGGAAAATTTAGATTTAACATGAAAATCCTTTAGGCTCCTTTCACACTGGGGCGTTTTTCAGGCGCTTTAGTGTTAAAAAAAAGCGCCTGTAAAACGCTTGAAAGAAGCCTCATCTGCAATTCCAATGTGAAAACTCAAGTGCTTTAAGAGCCCTTTCACACTGCCAGCGCCCGAAAAACGATCGTAAAGCGCCGCTTAAACTAGTGGCGCTTTACCAGCGCTAGTGGGGCGCTTTTAACCCCTGCTAGTGGCCAAAAAAGGGTTAAAAGCGCTGCTGCTACAAGCGCATTTCAGGCGCTTTTCGGGCATTTTTCAGGCGCTTCCCATTGATTTCAATGTGAAGAGGCGCTTTAGGAGCGGTGTATTCACCGCTCCAAAAGCGCTGCAAAGAAGCTGCTTGCAGGACTTTTTCTGACGCCCTGCCAGCGCAGCGCCTCAGTGTGAAAGCACTCGGGCTTTCACATTGGGATTGCAGTTGCAGCTTCTTTCAGGCGCTTTACAGGCGCTTATTTTAACACTAAGACCACTTTCACACTGAGGCGCTTTTCAGGCGCTTTCACGCTAAAAACAGCACCTAAAAAGCTCTCGAAAATGTATTACCATTAAAATCAATGAACGCTTTCACACTGGGGCAGTGTGCTGGCAGGGCTGTGAAAAACTCCCCTCCCCATTGAAATGAATAGAAAGCTGTTCAAAAGCGCCTGAAAAGCTCTTCAAAAGTGCTCAGTGTTTTTACTGGCAGTTTAGAAGCGCCTCAGTGTGAAAGTAGCCTAAAGCGCCTGAAAAACCCCTGAAATACGCCCCAGTGTGAAAGGGGTCTTTTTGGTTTACATGGGTAGGTTTTCATATATAGATCAATTGCAGTGGGCAAAATAGTTGTATTTTAACCACTTCAACACCGCCCATAGTCATATGACGCCCACAAGGTGGATTTACCATCCTGGGTGGGCGTCATATGACGTCCTCGGATTCCCGGCCGCCTGGGGGCGCGCGCGCGCCGCCGGCGGCGCGCGCCCGCGGCATCGCTCGGGACCCGGTGCGAGTGCCCGGCGGCCGCGATGTCCGCCGGGCACCCGCGATTGCCCGTTAAAACAACGGGACCGGGCGGGACCGTGGAGCTGTGTGTGTAAACACACCGCTCCACGTCCTGTCAGCGGGGAGGAGACCCATCATGTGATCCCAGTACAGAGGAACACTTGATCGGTCTCCTCCCCTTAAGTCCCCTCCCCCTACAGTTAGAATCATTCCTATAGGGACACATATTAACCCCTCCAGCGCCCTCTAGTGTTAACCCCTTCCCTGCCAGTCACATTTACACAGTAATCATTGCAATTTTATAGCAACGATCGCTGTGTAAATGTGAATGGTTCCAAAAATGTGTCAAAAGTGTCCGAAGTGTCCGCCGCAATGTCGCAGTCACGAAAAAAAAATCGCAGATCGCCGCCATTACTAGTAAAAAAAAAAAAAAAAAAAAATTCAATAAATCTATCCCCTATTTTGTAGACGCTATAACTTTTGCGCAAACCGATCAATATACGCTTATTGCGATTTTTTTTACCAAAAATATGTAGAAGAATACGTATCGGCCTAAACTGAGGAAAAAAATAGTTTTTAAAAAAAAAAAATGGGATATTTATTATAGCAAAAAGTAAATATTGTGTTTTTTTTCAAAATTGTCGCTCTTCTTTTGTTTATAGCGCAAAAAATAAAAACCGCAGGGGCGATCAAATACCACCAAAAGAAAGCTCTATTTGTGGGAAAAAAAGGACGTCAATTTTGTTTGGGTGTAACGTCGCACGACCGCGCAATTGTTAGTTAAAGCGGCGCAGTGCCGAATCGCAAAAAGTGCTCTGGTAAGGAAGGGTGTTTAAAAGCCCTGTATTGAAGCGGTTAAACAAGTGCAGGATTAGCTCTTTAAATCTTTTTTAAATGTAGTGTAAAGTGAGTTAAAGTTTTTGAAAACATGTGTTACCTTAGAGGATCAGTTATATTCAGAAGAATTAAGAAAAGAGCTTTTAGTATAGTTTCACATTAATAGTTGTTAAGGAAACCAGAGCAAGCAGACTCCGAGACAGCCACACAAATGGGTTCTCGGTTTAACAAGTTCTTATGTTGCAATAACAGCTTTAAAGAAGAGCTTTTAGAAATATTCCTGCACAGATACTTATATTGGAAAGTATATGTTGCAAGTTATACATTCCTCACTGGTGTCCTTTCCTAGCTATGCTGCTTTAAATGTTCATCCTTCCATGTTTTCCTCTGACAGTCTGTCACAGTACTGGTCTTTGATCTACTCTACAGCTAATCAGAATATCTGCACAAGCATCCATGGAGCCACCTACCTACACTTTAAAGCTTCAGGTCGCAAAAAATAAATTTTGGGACTTTAAATGAGGCGTGGGGAAGCACCTCCATCCCGGGGTTAGTTATAGAAACAGGAGGGTGGGACTTTAGATGAAGTGGCTGGGGTGCGCACAAGAAAGTACATGTATATAATACAAATATATTTATTTAGTCATAAGTAGATGAAAACAATAGTCATTGTATACACAAATTGTACATCTGTTAGGCACAGAGTGTATACATAATAATAACATGAACATGTATAAAATCGCATAAATCTAAAATACATGCATGGTTAGATACAGAGTATATAAAGCGAGGAAGTAGCCATAATAACTCAAATGACATGGACTGATATCTATTGTATAGAGTCAAAGAATGGTATACAAGTAAAAAAATCCTAAGGAAGTCGCTGTAGCATCTATTATAGCTCAACGCGTTTCGTGGATGTGTTTCCACTCATCAGGAGCAGATGCGACAAGTACCTGCAAAAGGTGAAAAAGTAATATAGTACCACACTCCGTTATAGAGGGGAAAAAAAGGATTTGTCAATAAAGGTTAGGTCAAGTATATCTACCAGCCAGGGCAGGCACAGCAGGCATTGGCAGGCACATGGTGAGGCGGGGGCATATGTATCACCCCCACGGAAGCTGAGGCGGCGTATGCAGACAGCATCGGTTGGAATGGAGAGTGCCACAGAGTGAGGGGAAACTCCTTGTGTCAAACGGGTTGGGTATGATGACGGCAAATAAAGAGTCTATAGTGAAAAAAAGAGAAAAGGTATGAAAATATAAAATATAAAAATAAGTGTAAAAAATAAGTGTGGCACTCTCCATTCCAACCGATGCTGTCTGCATACGCCGCCTCAGCTTCCGTGGGGGTGATACATATGCCCCCGCCTCACCATGTGCCTGCCAATGCCTGCTGTGCCTGCCCTGGCTGGTAGATATACTTGACCTAACCTTTATTGACAAATCCTTTTTTCCCCCTCTATAACGGAGTGTGGTACTATATTACTTTTTCACCTTTTGCAGGTACTTGTCGCATCTGCTCCTGATGAGTGGAAACACATCCACGAAACGCGTCGAGCTATAATAGATGCTACAGCGACTTCCTTAGGATTTTTTTACTTGTATACCATTCTTTGACTCTATACAATAGATATCAGTCCATGTCATTTGAGTTATTATGGCTACTTCCTCGCTTTATATACTCTGTATCTAACCATGCATGTATTTTAGATTTATGCGATTTTATACATGTTCATGTTATTATTATGTATACACTCTGTGCCTAACAGATGTACAATTTGTGTATACAATGACTATTGTTTTCATCTACTTATGACTAAATAAATATATTTGTATTATATACATGTACTTTCTTGTGCGCACCTCAGCCACTTCATCTAAAGTCCCACCTTCCTGTTTCTATATTTAAAGCTTCAGGGGAGGAAGTGTAGACAGGAAGTTAAAGTTATGAACAGGGATATTGTAAAGTATTAGGATTAGAAGCTCATTTCGAGTGTTAGGTGAGGTTGAGGTTGGGGGATTACTGTTAAATGCTATGTTGAAGGTATGTGTTAATGATAATTTGGAGGGTAATGTTTAACTTGAAGGATCATTTTAAATGCTGATGGGAGGAGGCAAGGTAGGTTCAAGTGTTAGAAATAGTTTTGGAGGTCAGGATCATGGGTGTAACTCACATTTGTGTATGGTTCCAAAAGTCTTATGTCAAATTGTCCTGTGTGAAAAACATACTATCACAGTTGTAAAGTATGGCTTAGTCCTGAGTCTCTAGGCTGGTTCATGTGCTCTTCCTACCAAGAGGACTGAGAGTTACCTTTTGGTCATCAATCACTAAAATGTAACTTTTGGAATCCCCATGAGATAAAACGTAGTTGGCAAATCAATCCACAGATTTCCATCAATATGTAAAAAAAAAAAAAAAAATGGGTTGACTCATCGATAAGTAATATCAGCTTGTTAAAGCGGCATTAAACCCAGAACCAAACATGCTAAACAATTTCAGCTTACCGATCATTAGATGTGGTGGATGCATTAGCTTCTTTTATAGGCTTTTTTCCCTTAGTGATCTATCCAGTCACATACTCCCTGTATTAGGGTGCCTTTGCTCTGGTTGACAGAGTAACAGAGACACATTTGGACAGCAGCATTGTCAGTGTGTTAGATACACTAAAAAATTTAAGCCAAGCTCCAGCTAACACTTTTTAAGAAGTTACAGCAACAGTTTTGTTCCTTTTGGGATAAATGTTTTACATAAATAAAAGCTGATCATTGTAAGCACCCCTGGCAGTGTTAAATGGTTTGTCTCAACACTCTAACTGCTATATTTGCTGGACAGCTTGTTTTGTTGAAAAAAAGCAGACGTACTAGAGTTGTTAAACCATTTGTAAACATAGATGTAAATGTTTCTCTATCTGTACATCACGACTCAAACATATTCATCTTCTTTTGTGACATACAGCAAATGGACACATCTGCAAGGTGGTTGTAATACATTTCTGTAAAATATAATATTCTAGGTTATCAGCTTTTTAGGTTAAAAATGTCTCACCAGAGTTTGAATGTTGCATTTGCTTTTAGAAAATTGCTTTACCAAGAACAGGATTACCCACAATACCCGCCAAAGCATGTAACCTTTTCATTGTTGCACTACTTTCTATGGATTATGCTCCCTGCTGAATATCCTGTCATATGTGATGATCCTATATAAGTACTTTTCCTATACAATGATCCTTGATGTACCATTGATATATTTTAGAGGTATGTGCATCTGTTTAATGTGATTTATAATTCTAGACACACATCGACTTATTGTAGATAGTTTTCACTTCCACAAGCCTGATTTATCTGCTATTTAAAACTGATTTTAAGAATATTTAATGCTTATTTTATCTCCTTCGGTGTTATGCAGAACACGTCGGCAGCGGCAGAGGCGATCGGATCCTTCTCAGGGCTGTGCATGGAGACGAGTGAGGGGAAGATGGCCCCCACCCATCTCCATGACACTGCAGGGCGGAAGCGACGTCATAACATCACTTCTGCCCATAGCTCATAAAGGTCCATTTTAATTTTTTAATTTAATTTTTTTTTTTAATTACAACATTTTTGTTAATTCATTGCATTTTAGTGTAAATATGTGATCTGAGGTCTTTTTGATCGCAGATCTCGTATTTAAGAGGTCCTGTCATGCTTTTTTTCTATTGCAAGGGATGTTTACATTCCTTGTAATAGGAATAAAAGTGACTTAATTTTTTTTAAAACAGTGTAAAAATAAAAAGGTAAAATAAATGAGAAATTTTTTTTTTAAACGCGCCCCGTCCCGCCGAGCTCGCGTGCAGAAGCGAACGTATACATGAGTAGCGCCCGCATAAAGAAACGTTGTTCAAACCACACATGTGAGGTATCGCCGCGATCAGTAGAGCGAGAGCAATAATTCTAGCCCTAGACCTCCTCTCTAACATAAAAACATGCAACCTGTAGAATTTTTTCAATGTCGCCTATGGAGATTTTTAAGGGTAAAAGTTTGTCGCCATTCCACAAGTGGGCATCAATTTACTCAGGGTAACATTATATTTCACAATATAAAAAAATTGGGCTAACTTTACTGTTGTCTTATTTTTTAATTCAAAAAAGTGTATTTTTTTTTAAAAAGTGCGCTTGTAAGACCGTTGCGCAAAAACGTTGTGACAAAAAGTATTGCAACGACCGCCATTTCATTCTCTAGGGCAGGGCTCAACATTTCAAGTCCTGAGCTACTAGCCAGGCCTCAAGGGTTACTCGCCACCAGTTGCCCCGCCCAACCCCTACCCTGCCCTGCCCCTAAACCCGCCCTCATAAATTATCTCATTAAATTACACTTTAATGTTTTATGCAATTAAGTTATAAAAATATTAACAACTTTATCAATGCAGCCTGTGTCCCCCCCCCATGTGCAGCCTGTGTCCCCCCCCCGTGTGCAGCCTGTGTCCCCCCCCCATGTGCAGCCTGTGTCCCCCCCCCGTGTGCAGCCTGTGTCCCCCCCGTGTGCAGCCTGTGTCCCCCCCCATGTGCAGCCTGTGTCCCCCCCCCGTGTGCAGCCTGTGTGTCCCCCCCGGTGTGTGCAGCCTGTGTGTCCCCCCCGGTGTGTGCAGCCTGTGTGTCCCCCCCGGTGTGTGCAGCCTGTGTGTCCCCCCCCGGTGTGTGCAGCCTGTGTGTCCCCCCCCGGTGTGTGCAGCCTGTGTGTCCCCCCCGGTGTGTGCAGCCTGTGTGTCCCCCCCCGTGTGTGTGCAGCCTGTGTGCCCCCCCCGGTGTGTGCAGCCTGTGTGTCCCCCCCGTGTGTGTGCAGCCTGTGTGTCCCCCCCGGTGTGTGCAGCCTGTGTGTCCCCCCCGGTGTGTGCAGCCTGTGTGTCCCCCCCCGGTGTGTGCAGCCTGTGTGTCCCCCCCCGGTGTGTGCAGCCTGTGTGTCCCCCCCCGGTGTGTGCAGCCTGTGTGTCCCCCCCGGTGTGTGCAGCCTGTGTGTCCCCCCCCGGTGTGTGCAGCCTGTGTGTCCCCCCCCGGTGTGTGCAGCCTGTGTGTCCCCCCCCCGGTGTGTGCAGCCTGTGTGTCCCCCCCCCCGGTGTGTGCAGCCTGTGTGTCCCCCCCCCCGTGTGTGCAGCCTGTGTGTCCCCCCCCCCGGTGTGTGTGCAGCCTGTGTGTCCCCCCCCGGTGTGTGCAGCCTGTGTGTCCCCCCCCGGTGTGTGCAGCCTGTGTGTCCCCCCCGGTGTGTGCAGCCTGTGTGTCCCCCCCGGTGTGTGCAGCCTGTGTGTCCCCCCCGTGTGTGCAGCCTGTGTGTCCCCCCCGGTGTGTGCAGCCTGTGTGTCCCCCCCGGTGTGTGCAGCCTGTGTGTCCCCCCCATATGGTGCAGCCTGTGTGTCCCCCCCATATGGTGCACCCTGTGTGTCCCCCCCCATATGGTGCAGCCTGTGTGTCCCCCCCATATGGTGCAGCCTGTGTGTCCCCCCCATATGGTGCAGCCTTTGTGTCCCCCCCATATGGTGCAGCCTGTGTGTCCCCCCCATATGGTGCAGCCTGTGTGTCCCCCCCATATGGTGCAGCCTGTGTGTCCCCCCCATATGGTGCAGCCTGTGTGTCCCCCCCATATGGTGCAGCCTGTGTCTCCCCCCCATATGGTGCAGCCTGTGTGTCTCCCCCCCATATGGTGCAGCCTGTGTGTCCCCCATGTGCTGCCTACCTGTGGAGGGGAAGAGAGGAGAGCCGCCACTGGGAGATCACAGCAGGGAACATCACAGCTTTCGTTTCATAAGCTGTGTGTTCCCCCGCCGTGCTCCGTCACATAAGCCCCTCCCCTTGTCCGGGGAACTTTGATACATGTCACCCGTCCTAGGATTGGACGGGTGATCTGTCTATCAAATTCCCGGAAAAGGGGAGGGGCTTATGTGATGGCGCAAGGCGGGGAACCCACAGCTTATGAAACGAAAGCTGTGATGTTCCCTGCTGTGATCTCCCAGTGGCGTCTCTCCTCTCTTCTCCTCGCCAGCCCTCAAAAATCACTCGCAAAATGCGAGTGTAATTTTTAAGGGGCTGCTCTAGGGTGTTCAAAATTTTTTTTTTAAATGTTTGGGGCAAATAAAACTGTTTTTAACTTGTAAACACCACATCTAAAAAAAGAGGCCCGGTCTTAAACTTTTTTGCATTGATACATGTCCCCTTTGGCAGGACCCAGGTCCCCAAACACATTTTATGACAATAACTTGCATATAAGCCTTTAAAATTAGCACTTTTGATTATTCAATTTCGTGTCCCATAGACTTTAACAGTGTTCGTGTGTTCTGCTGAATTGTTTGCAGTCACTTCCAGAGCTAATAGGTCTTCTGGGGTGAGGGGTAACAGGTATCCAGTGCTAAAAATTGTATAAATGGTATCCCAGAACTGGGTGGATGCTGCCTTCCTCAGATGGGGTAATCCGAAGGAAACTACATGAAAAACAAAAATGGAAGGTGCACCTAGTGCATTACCAAAGATAGTTTATTAATAAAAAATTTGTATAAAAGTGGGTACTCAGAAAATGCAGCTGCCAATAAGCCATAGAGACACAGTGTATGGACATGTTCTTTATTATCATTGCTTACTCCTTTGTATGTGCATATATGATGGAGTTTTTGATTTTGATATGGATTTGGTTGTTTTATGTTAGTATGAATATATATATATATATATATATATATATATATATATATATATAATTTATTCAATCATTATTTTGTTTTTTTATATCTTATACGTTTTTCTTTTTCCCACCGCTTTGGAGCCCACGTGGCTATTTTGTCGCACAATTTTCAATCCCACCATTTCCTATAAAAGAGCTTGCCAATGGTTGGCGAGTTTAGCCTAGCTCTGAGGAAGGGGATGCGCCCCCCAAATGTGTTAGCTGTACCCTGTGTTCTGTGCATGTCCATACACTGTGTCTCTATGGCTTGATGGCAGTTGCATTTTGTGCACTTTTATACAATTTTTTATTACTAAATTATCTTTGGTAATGCACTAGGTGTGCGTGTCTTCAATTTTTGTTTTTAAAGTACAATGACTAACCTGTGTGCGTAAACCATGTGCATTAAAATGCACAGTTGTAAATGGGCCCATTAAAGTTTATCTAAATCCAAACCCCACAATCTTTTTTTTTTTTTAAGCTGTAACATGATAATGTATTTCAAAAGTTGATTTTAATCTTTTGAGATTTTCAGCTTTTATTAGGGCTAGCTTAACTCTTATGCATCTCTGTTGTCATGTGTTTTTTCATTGTTTTGGACAGCTGGATTCACATACACCCTATGTCATAGATTCACATACACTGCCATTCCTATAAAAAGCCCTTACAACACATAAACTATATTTCTGGCCTATAAATATGGCAAAACTTTTATGGACAGTTTACCATTGTGGCAGACCCAACCAGGACAGGGTCTTTTGGAGGGGACTGCAGGGTGGCCTCTTGCCTACTGACTATGGGCCTTGGCTTTTAAGGGAATACTACTCTTTGGGAGGTGTGTGCCTGGGGGACTCGTGGTCGTGTTTCAGATTCAAGTCCATGTCTCAGCAAAACACACAGACTATGGGAACAGGTGGATTCAGATACATATTTTTGGCCTCTATGCCCAAACCAGCAATCACTGCTTTAGACTGTGAGACTCAGAGCAGATGTTAATATGATAATCTTATAGCAACCTGATACCGGGGTCTCCTGCTATAGTCTGTTTAAGGTGTTATGTGTTAAATGTCTTTGTCCCATTGTGTGTCTCTAGGTGTTGATTCACATTAAATATTGATGATTGAACATTTCCAGAATAGACACTGTCTCAAATCCCTGGTAATGCTAAAAGAGAGGGGGGAGAAAAGAGACAAGTCTCTTTAAAGAATAATGGGATTTTAATTGAGACAAGGCCTATTGATAGGGTAGGCACATAAGACACCAATTTTTAAAAAAATATATACATTTATTAATCTTATCAAAAATCATATAAAAATACATATTCATAGCGTATTTGATGGACCATGAGACAATACTTGATAATCGTAATCTGATGCGTTGATAAGCAGAACCAACATGTTTCGCATGATTGCTTCATCAAGGTTTTGCATATATCACAGATTTCATCTATATTACATATAATAAACATATCATTAGTACAATAAAATACATTGGTTAATACATCATCAAGAAAATTATTAAACTTCATTGTGGTCACATTGGGTATTAACATGATCAGTTGTTTTTATACATTTAGTTATTGTGCCTACCTGGTCCTTGAAATTATTAATAACCATATGTGCCTCTGATTGCTCCACCACATCACAGGTGACACAGATAACCACACCTAGTTCCCACTAGGAGTCAGATTCCAGCTGGGCTGCCAGAGGGGAGATTGGATCGTGCCTGTCCGTCAAAATGTAAACAGCAACAGTAATCTAAAAAATAATAAATTATACTATAGTAGTGTTTATAATTATATTTTTTTAGCTTTATACATAAACTTATTTTTATATTTGGATATATTTTGTTTTTATTTTTATTTTATTTAATTAATGGACTAAAATATAAAGAAAACGTAGATAATATTATTAATTAATAATTAAATCATAATGTATATAAAAAAAAAATTATGATATAATAATAATAAATATCAAGAAATATAGGTAATAAAAATATATCGTAGATATACATATAGCACTAGTGCTTAATATACCTCAAAGTCTAAGTTTAACATGATATTGATATCAATAGTGATTGAAGCTTAAGCTTGAAAAATAGGTAATTAATTTACACTGCTATTGCTGTATCTGATAATGTAAAGTGATAATGTCTTTGTATTAAATAGGCAGAGGGAGTCTACTTAGATAGAATGTGGGCCAGTAGAATAAAATAAAACAATTAATAACATAGTACTATTTATAAAGCAGACCAATAATCTAATGATAGATAGCTATTTATATAGCCAATGCAAACGCATAGGGCATAATGTCAATAACATGGCTACTTATTAGTTACATTCCTAGATTAGATAACAACTAACCCATAGAGGCTCTTACCTGAGAAAAAAACGAGCGGATTAATCAGAATAGCTAGATGATGGAATGGCAGTTGCGATGTGAGATGATGGTACACTGCATCTCGGGCAGCAAGACACATGTGACGGATTGCCGCCAAAGTAAGTGTGTTAAATACCCACGATCCCACCAGAAGTGAAAGGTCAGATCTGACCCCTGACATCACTTCCAGTCTGGGAGTCCCTGGAAGTGGATAACCACAACAGTGCCATCTTGTGGCCATGATGCGGTAATGCTATCAGTCACATGCTGTAAACAGCATGGACGGGAAACGAGGAGGAAAGGAACTTTCTCCGCTTAACCAGGGACGCGCAACTATCCCCACAAGGCATAATTTCCATAAGGACCAGAACTTATAACATTTAAACAATAAAATGATTAATCTCAGATTGTAATACAGAAATCATCTCCAAATGGAGATATAATTGATAATATATATTTGGTGAGTGTGCAACCATTTAAAACATTCCTGCCGGTATCAGGTGTGAATACCTTGTATATCGGCATGGGCAAAAATAGGGCGCACACTCAGCAATGATGTTCATAATGCTGTTGATCCATACAAGGTATAGGGGAGTATGTTTATACATTAACAAACACAAACGCAGACAAATACTATTGACATAAGATGAAAAAGAAAAAAAAAAAACATGATGATAAATAAGAAATGATGAAAGATAATAAATTGAACAATATAATAAAGCAATATAAATGATATAATACCTTGTGCTAGATACTATATAAAAACGATAAATCACAAAAAGGGTTTGAATGAGAGTGACATGTTTAGCCCCGGAGGGTAGGTGGCCCTTTGCTCAAAGATCCATCTTGCCTCTCTTTGAAGGATCTTTTTATCAAAGTTCCCTCCTCGTTCAGGCTCAGGAATAACCTCTAGTGCTCAAAAAGAGATATAGGATGGGTCATAGCTATGGTGCAGTCCCACATGCTTACAAATGGGAGTATAGAGTAATCCCGCATCCAGATAATATAGATGATCCTGGATTCTTTTAGCAAAGGGACGCTTTGCTTTCCCGATATAAAAAGCTCTGCGTGACACATAGCCAGATAGACTATGCCAACGGTGTGACAGTCAGCATAACCCTTTAGCCTATGAAAGCCTCCCCTTGGAAGTGGACATCCCACACCTTCCCTGATCCAGGGGCATTGATCACATTGACCGCATTTGTAAGTGCCTCTTTCTCCCACAGCTCCAGGAGTGGGGGCATCAGGGGAAAGGTGACTGTGCACAAGGCTGTCCCTGATAGACCGTGATCTTCTTTAAACAATTAGCGGTCTATTTGCTACATATTTTGAAATGATAGGGTCATCAGACAGAAAATGCAAGTTGTTACCAATAAGTCTCCGAAATATCTCCTGATGGTTAATAAATGTTGTAATAAGTTTAGTGGAGACATGGGTTTCACAAGTTTTAGATTAAAAAATTATGGATTCCCGTGTGTTGAGTTTCGCCCTTTTGTATGCCTTCTTGAGAACTTTCTTACTATATCCTCTCACTTGTAGCCTTGAATATAGTGCCTTAGCCTCAAGCTCAAAATCACTGTCTCTGGCACAATTGCGGCGCAATCTAAGGTATTGGCTAAATGGTATACTGCGCACAAAGGAACGGGGATGTGAGCTTGAGTAATGCTGTATCGTGTTACCAGCTGTCTCTTTTCTATAGAGACTTCTGTAAATTATACCATCATGATCAATAAATAGGTGTAAATCGAGGAAAGGTATACTCCTTATATCCGATTGAATTGTAAACTTTAGGTTGAATTCGTTCAGAGACAAGAACGACATAAAATCAGACAATTCATCAGTAGTGCCAGTCCAGATGAGCAGCACGACATTGATATACCTCGGACCAGAGTAAAATGTGGCGGAGGTATATCGATGCACTGTCATCGGAAAATAAGGCTCTTTCCCACCCCCCCATGTACATGCGATGGGGCACACGAAGTCCCCATCGCTACCCCCTGTACCTGGAGGTAAGTGGAGCCATTGAACATGAAAATGTTGGTAGTGAGTATATGTTCCAATAAGGTAGTTATGAACTGGCACAACTTCCAATTATTGGTGTCTTGCTCTTTAAGAAACATTGAAATCACTTCTATACCCTTTTTGTGGGGGATGCTAGAGTATAGCTCCTTAATATCTATAGCCGCCATGATCGCCCCAGGTGGTATGGTCAGTCCTTCGATAACTTTCAATAATTCTAGAGTATCCTTCAGATAGGAAGGTAGGTACATAACATATGGGCGTAGTTGACTATCAACATATTTGCTTGCAGTTTCTATATGGGACCCTATACCCTAAACAATAGGATGTCCGGGAGGGTTATCCATACTTTTGTGTACTTTGGGTATGGAATAGAATGTCGGTGTGACCGGCCATTTAATTTCAAGGTATTCTAATAGGTCTTTATCAATGAGTGTGTCATGATATGCTTGATGAATAATAAATACATACTGAGATCTGGCCTCCATGAGATTTTCATGTGGGACAAGTTTATACCAGTCCTGGTTTTTAAGGATTTTGGTACACATAGTGGTATATTGAGTGTTATCTAATACACTATGTTCCCACCTTTGTCAGAAGGTTTGATAAAAATATTATCATTACGCATAATATTACTAAGTGCTGACTGCTGTGTGTGAGACAGATTGTCCCTTGCATGTAGTGGAAGAGTAAGGTCCTCTATTTGTTTTTTAGTTTGTTTCAAGAAGGCCCAGACAGCTGGGCATGTCTGTAAATTAGGGAACTTTTGTGATTTGGGTTTGAACTTGGAGGGTTCTGTAGTTACCTCACAGTCTGGCTCCTCCTCCTCCGAGGAGGTGTCATTAGGGTCTGTAGCGCTCTCATTCTCATCCAAAAGTTAGATGAAAATTTTGAGGGCTCTGAAGTCTTGGACTTTAAATCCTTTATAGATTTCATCATTCTTTCCCACTATTTTACCTCTATTGCTGTCGAACAAATATTTATAAGTAAGATTTCTTGCAAAAAGATGCAAAAGCTTAGACCCAGTTTTAATACCTCAATTTCTGTAGGGGACAAAGTATATGGTGAGTTATCAAAATGGGGATTTTGTCTGAAAGGTTTCCCTCTTTTTATAGAGAAACCTTTCTGCCATTTATATGCATAGCCACCTGAAAAGGCTAGTTGGTCCTTATAGAGTTTTTGCTCTTTTCTTAGTACCACATTTTTATTAAACCTTTCTAGGTGCTGTAAAAGATCATGTTCCCTCTTTTTAAATTCAGTATTGGTGGAGTATTGATTACCACTGATTCTTAATGCTTCAATTTCCCTGTCTAATTCTGACAAATACTTACTATATTTTTCTTTTAGCATCAACATCATGTGAGCCGAACATTGACTGAGGTTTTTCTCCCATTCCTCCTTAAAGGGGACGTCAGTCACCTCGAAGGAAGGGAGAATTTGTACTCAGTCACTGAGGGCTCACCTGTTCCTTGAGGTACCGATCAAAGAATCGGATGTGCCATCCCAAATTTGACTTTTTCTCCATAAGTCTTTTAAGTTTGAGAAAAAATACATCAAAGCCTACTTCAGTTTGTACCTGTGGGGTATAAGCAGTTTGAATTGTGTCAAGGAATTTTCCCCAAATAGGTCCCGAAAATTGCGACATACTAAAAGAAAAGAAAAAATTATATATGAGGAGGGGGGGGAGAAACCCCTATAAGAGAGCCTAGTACAGATCACTGAACATCAATATTACATCAATAATAAATACACCATTGATCATTTGTTAGGTAGCGATAAACATATGTTAACCCTCAAACTGGAAATGTCCAAGATGAGCAAGGGTTTTACACCCATAGAGAGTGAACTATAAATATTGATGATTGAACATTTCCAGAATAGACACTGTCTCAAATCCCTGGTAATGCTAAAAGAGACAAGTCTCTTTAAAGAATAATGGGATTTTAATTGAGACAAGGTCTATTGATAGGGTAGGCACATAAGACACCAATTTTTTTTAAAAGATATAAATGTATTAATCGTATCAAAATCATATAAAAATACATATTCATAGCGTATTTGATGGACCATGAGACAATACTTGATAATCGTAATCTGATGTGTTGATAAACATGTTTCGCATGATTGCTTCGTCAAGGTTTTGCATATATCACAGATTTCATCTATATTACATAGAATAAACATATCATTGGTTGATACATCATCAATAAAATGATTAAACTTCATTGTGGTCACATTGGGTATTAACATGATCAGTTGTTTTTATACATTTGGTTATTGTGCCTACCTGGTCTTTAAAAAAATTAATAACCAAATGTGCCTCTGATTTCTCCGCCGCATCACAGGTGACGCAGATAACCACACCCAGTGGTTGAAGGTGATATTACCTGAATTCACAAAAGTTAATCATTAGATTTTTTTCAACCAATGGTAAATAAGTCATACCTTTTGGGCTGAGCTTATTATAATTTTTATGATTCTATTGTCTAACATGGTATTTAGGATGAGGATAGATGCCATGAGGGACACTCAATTAGACACTCAATCACACACTGACTCAGACACTCAGACACACACACTCCACTCATCAACTCATACCTCTACATTCATGAAGATTCCTGGACACCTTATGCTTTGAAAATCAGAGGTCGCAAGAAGTAATTCCTCTTTAAAAGTAGCCATCTTGAAAGCAACGGGGGCCATTCTAAAAACTCTGGTAACCAGCAATTCAGATCAGTAGCTATTTTGAAACAGGTAATTATGTCATGTTGATTTTTACCTTATATACATTTGTGTTATCTTAAATATTTGCTTATTGTTTATTATACAGTTGAATAACTATTTCCCTCAAATCAGTAGTTGGCTTGTAGATTTTTCTCTAAAGATTAAATTTTCAATATTTTTCATTTGCATAGTTTCCATTTTGTTGACATAAAAAACATCTAATTTTATTTCACATTGTTTACCACTTACTTACCTGCATTATAGTAACTGTTGCTATTTGTGAAAAACAGACGTTCTGTCTTATTGTCATTTTTACAAGGTTATTGATTCTACAGGGAAGTTTACCATTGCTGTGTCACTTCAAAGGTCCTATACTCCCATTTAGCGGGTGTTTCAATTGATATTCAAGCTTTTATGTAGCCCAATTATTATTTAAATTGTATGTAACGTTTGTTTTTGTCAACCAATATATATATATAACTATTTTGTATGAATACATGTCTGTTGAATAAATCTCCTATTTTTAGTCTGTGTTCATATTGATTGATCTTGTATCTTAAAAATATTATCATTTAAAAATTACTTAATCACAAATACCATGCAGGAAAATTATCCTCATAAGCACAACAGCCCCACACATGCTATGGTTCTAAGACAGAGCTAACATGGTCCACTCTAAATATTTATATCCTCATCCAGCATGCACCAGTTGTAATAAACCTCCTACTGGTTGGCTAGAGGAAACATAGATATCCATAACTCAGCATCACAATGTAGTCTCATACTATTGCCACAGATACCAGTGATACCTACTGGCAGCAGAGAGAAACAGCAATACTGAGCTAGGGGAAAATCAAGTGAACAAATTAACTTTAAATCAGCGTGGGCTGACAACCACACAACAAAACTGAATTTACATAGCCACCCATATTTAGGATAGGGTGGCTACACAAGCAACCAAATTTTAATAAAAAATCTAGGAACCATTGGAAATTTATTTTTAATTAAATTATTTATATTTTGTTTCTTAGTTCTCTTCAGATGTCTCATATTTTGTCTTATCATTTTTTATCAGTTATCCCTAAACCTATACTTCCTTCGCTTTCAATGTTCACTTCTTTTCTCTGACTTATCAGTGATACAGATTAAGAGTCAGCAAAAGTTACTCTGACTGCCAGTGTCAATGACTTCCTGAGCACAAGTATAAAAACCAGGCACCATTAATGTTCAACAGTTTCATATGTCCTTTACTACTAGCCGCCACTTCTAAAACACCATGAAGATCTTGGTAAAAATTATCTTCTCTCTGCATATCATGACTTATCTCAATTCTGCAAATCCTTTATCTATAATGACACCAATGACTTTGAAGGAAATCCTGAATGAACTGAACGATCTGGATTTACAATGTAACATTAAGGTAAGAATATGGAAAATGTAAATACGCATTTTATTGATGCTCTTCATATTCTGTAAAACCTTACAACTTAAAACAATTGTAAAAGTAGGTTCAATGCTTAGGTACCATTTAAATGTTAATTGACAAATAAACAATTCAGGTAAACTTAAAAGATGCTGTCCTTAAATTACTGTAAATAAATGGCAATATTAAACTTACTGACATGTGATAGAAGGTCTTCTTAGCCCTTATACTTTATTTATACATTTGCACTGAAATTTAAAGACAATAAACATGGGAACCAATTAGGGTGCATTGGTAATTTTCTCAGATAAGAACAGCATGCCTGAGATCTGATTTTTGCAATGGACAACTTTAATATTTTCCTATAGATATGACTTATGTGGCTTTCCTTCAATGCAGAGTCTATAAAGGCCATAATGCTTGGCCTGTGTGTTTAGTTTATTCATAGATATTCAACTATAATTAGGTGGTCAGGACATACTGTCTTCTTATTTTGTGTTATTTTACACTTTCATCAGATTTATGCAGATAGCATCAGACCTGTCACATATTTCTCGGTCATATACTGGATGCATTCATATAAAGTGCATACATAATGGGTGGAAACCAGCAAACCTATCTTTTTTTGGGAATAAACAATAATGCACATGGGAAAACCACACAAACACAGAAAAAGGCATGCAAACTGAGTGCAGATAGTGTACCTGGTGTTAACCAAGCTCAGTATCCATTTCTTTCACGAAAAGACTGCTAACCACAATACCTATGTTTTCCCTACAACATTATTCCCATATAATTTCCAACATGGTATGTAGTTGTTGGATATATACATAGAGCTCAGGAGTGGCATGTTGCAGCTATGAATTAGGAAACTTGTCACAAGCAAATATAAAAGAGTAATTTTTTACTATCTTGTGAACTTCTCAGCTATATTGATTAATGATTATTATATTGATTAATAATATTTAGAGTATATGTTACAGTATATGCTCTGGCAATCGACTTTAACATATAAATATTTTAATTATTTTTGTATACGAAATTGTATTTATTAAAATATGTTTTTTCATGTATTCATCTTATAGATTCCATGCACTTTAATGGTACCCAAAGTTCTGTATGAGAAGGTAAGTTATGAAATGCTAAAAAAAGCCTTACTAAACTGTAAAAAAACATTTTTAACAAGTCAATAGGCAAGCCACTGTCTCTACCAGTAGCCATAATTTAGAGTTGCCTTTTCTCTGGAACAATTTGTTCTTGTTATTTGTTTCTGTGCCCTCTGTGTGAATAAACTCTCATCAGATATTCTTACCCTTTTGTATCAATGGGTCAAATCCAGCTTGATTAAAATGTCTCTGGCCTTCAGATGTCTCCCTTCTTCTTGGCCAAAAATCCCCAGCTATTCCACTGTTTTAATGATACTCTCAGCATCTCATGCAAAAAATAAAAATACTAAATGCATAGTATAGCCTTTCATATTAACCAGTGTAATACAAAAAATATGCTTACATTATTTATAAGCAAAATGCTCCCAAAATAGTGCTACATGTGCTTATGCAAGCCCACTCCATAATCACCACTGTGCTGGAACCCCATGCAGATGGATTCTCACCAGAATTTGCAACTCATGGTTCTCATAAGGTCCAAACCACATGAGTCATGTGACTTTTTTCCTCCTGAAAAAGTCACACGATGAAACAAGTTGAGGAAGTGGTGACGCATCGACGCAAGTGGTGACGGAAATTTGTGGCCAGATAGGGCTGGAAACTATTGAATGCGGCTGTAGGTTTACAGTATAGAAAAGAGGTGGGGGAAGCAGTCTGGGATGACATGATTGCCCCTGCATTATACGCCTATCACTCGTTATCGCCAATGTACTGTCACCATTGCCCTTTGTTGCCTATGAATTGTTACAATTGTCTGCCTGTCACAATTCCCAGCCAGTTGACCATGTATTTCTACAATTGTCCTTTTGGTGGCCAGTGTGTTTGTTGTTCTCGTGCTGTCAGATTTTCCACTGTGCCGATTTTTATTGCCCACTTATTATAACAATTGTCAGTATGTTGCCATGATTACTTGCATGTTACTTGCATATTAGCACATTTCCCTACATATTACTACAGTGTATTGCTATTGTGCCATCCATGCAAGTGTGCAACCAAGTCTTTATTTTAAATTATCACTGTAATTTAGCCCCCTCATACAGGCCTGGCAAACCACTCCTATAAATTTGCACAGGGTGCGATGGTGCTCTCTTTCCCTGCAATATCTCAGCTTCACAGGGTTTCCATTTATCCTTCAGAACTGTTCACCTATGTATCAGTTGACTTTCTACAATTTAATAGGATTGGCATTTCATGCCCTTCTCCCATAAGCAAGTTGAAATAGGACAGTTTCCTGCAACTCCAACTGAAGCAAAGTTGGTGCCCTTGAGGCGTAAGCTGCATAGCCTGACAGATATAATAACCTCACTTCACTGTGGCAGCCTTTGGATTTCATAGAACATGTGGAGCTTCTGACTGAATGAAGTCTCATGCAACAGTAACAGACCTTGACATAGAGGATTTGATGGCCCTGGAACCAGTGTTAATTTTGACATTACATTTTAATTTAGTTTTAGTCATAAACTTTTGACTAAAATGCCATTTTAATTTTAGACGTACTTTAGGCTCAGTTCACACATAGGCGTTTTAAATTGCGGGCATAATCACGGCGATTCTGCCCACAAATTCCAAATGCCCATATGTGAGCGGAGACTTATGCTCCGTACACACAATCAGATTTTCTGACAACAAATATTGGATGTGAGCTTGTTGACTGTGTGTATGCTGCATCGAACATTTGTTGTCGGACTTTCCTCCAACGAATGTTGGCTAGCAGGTTCTAAAATTTTCCACCAACAAATGTTTGTTGGTGGAATTTCCGTTTGTGTGTATAACAAGTCCGTCGGACAAAAGTCCATGCATGCTCGGAATCAAGTATGAGCTGGAGATATAATTAGCGTTCTTAATGGAGATATCACGTAAGTCTTGTATGTCACTACGTTCGTAATTGTTGGCCAATATTTGTGTTACCGTGTGTATACAAGACAAGTTGGAGCCAACATCCTTCGAACAAAAATCCTCGGTTTTGTTGTCGGAAAGTCCGATCATGGGTATGGGGCATAAGTCTTTTGACTAAATTACCATTTTTAGTCATAGTTTGTCATCTGAATTGTTTTAGCTTTAGTCGTATTTTAGTCGATTAAAATATCCAGTATATTTTTGTTGACTAAAATCTCCAGTATATTTTAGTCTACTAACTAAATGGGTTTAGTTAAATTGTAATACATTTTTTATTTATTTATTCTGTAGAATTGCCAAACTCATTATAAACTCCTGGAGTAAAAATCGAACAACATGTTATTATTTATGGTATTAAGGTTTGAACATGCACTACAGACACAGATTTAAGTTGTGATATTTAATATATCTTTATAAAAAAAAAAGTTTTGTAAACAAACAAATATATTGCTTTTTGACAAGCAGAAGTGCAACTTTAACCACTTACCGACTGCTGCACACCAATATAGGTCAGCACAATGGCAGTGGTGGGCAAATGGGCATCCCCTTTAATTGGCAGGGCTAGTGTGACTTTGCCCGTGGGACCGGTGGACTCGATGACCGCCGGTCTTCCGGTGATCGTGTCACAGAGCCTCATAACGGGGAAGTAAGGGGGATGTAAACAAGGCATTTCCCCGTTCTGCCTTGTGCCATGACAGAAATCACTGCTCGCTGTCATCGAGAGCAGTGATTGCTGTCATGTGAGTTTTAGCCCACCCCTCACAGTTAGAATCACTCCCTAGGACACACTTAACCCCTTCATCGCCCCCCCCAGTGGTTAACCCCTTCCCTGCCAGTGTCATTTACACAGTAATCAGTAATCATTTTTATAGCACTGATCGCTGTATAAATGACAATGGTCCCAAAATAGTGTCAAAAGTGCCCAATATGTCCACCATATTGTCGCAGTCCCGATAAAAATCGCAGATCGCCGCCATTACTAATAAAAAGAATTATAATAAAAATGCCATAAAACTATCCCTGTTTTGTAGACGCTATAACTTTTGCGCAAACCAATCAATATACGCTTATTGCGATTTTTTTTACCAAAAATATGTAGAGTACATATCAACCTAAACTGAAAAAATTTTTTATATATGTTTGGGGGATATTTTTTATAGCAAAAAGTAAAATATATATTATTTCAAAATTGTCGCTCTTTTTTTGTTTATAGCGCAAAAAAAAAAAAAAAACACAGAGGTGATCAAATACCACCAAAAGAAAAGCTCTATTTGTGGGAAAAAAAGGACGTCAATTTTGTTTGGGTGCAACGTTGCACGACCGCAATTCTATACAGGCTATTTAGTGTATCACATGTTTGGACTAAAACCAAATTTTTGGATTTTAATATTTTAGTGTGGCGCTCTAATCTTTGGGTCCAACTAATACAGTAACAGACCTGGCAAGGGTCAAAGCTAAAATATTACCAATATAGGCAGTTAAAGCAACTCTGGATGACCGCACTCCAAAACAAACTTGGTGCCTTTAATGGGTAAAACAGGAACACTTCGAAATGAATGAATCACAGCAAAAGCAGCAACAGCTGATGGGTTTCACACTACGAGGAGTGCTTATTCATAGCTGACATATATAAGAGCAAATGACAAATAATGAATATGGTTCACAATTTGACACGTGAGGAGTTGACGTGAGGACATTTCAATTAGTCAATGGAGCGATTGCTCTACTGCGAAACAGCATGATCACAATTAGCCAATAATGAGGACTCTCAATGTGTGCCAATGAACAGATAAATTATAAAATCGAACTTTGCTCAAAATTTATAGTTCATATAGTGAGGCAAAAAAAAAAATATATATATATATATATATATATGAAAAGAGATATATAAGGTAAAAGTAAAGGTGAAATGGAAAATTGTGTAAAAATATATATAAACGTGCATATCAAGTGTATGTGTAAAGCCATAGGGATACGTGAGTGAATGTGTAAACATTCGAAGTGTCATGATATAAAAGTGCATAAATTAATAAGTAGTAGTGGTGAAGAATATGGAAGCATAAAAACGTAAAAGTTAAACTATACACGGTGATGGGATGTGTGAGGAAGTTAAAAAGGACACATACATGAGTAAAAATCTAGGTATATACCATGATGTGAATGATGTTAAAAATGTGGATGCACATAAATAAAAAAGGAGGTTTGTTAAATGTGATATGTAAAACACACATGGATGCATGTGGTGAACAACCTTTGAATATATGTATGCGTAAAGAATGGTGGTGAATACATAATAGGACTAGTGGTCTTATACATAACAAGACCATTAACCCGTAAAAATGTTATAACATTATGCTGGTTGGTATAGTGTGAATCACATATAATGTATGCGGTACATAAATGTAAATATGTGCCAGATACAGAATGTTCACCTATAGTACTATTGTGACATTGTATACTAACTAATGTATCGAAGTCAAAAAATATATTCCAATAAAAGCAATGAAATGAGTCACATTGTGTATAGACCAGTGCTACAATATGTGAAAAAGATCGGAATACAGGTATGCGAGTGCGTGGATAAGAGGAAACCTGTCTGTACCATAAATATATGTGAGTAAAACATTAAGCAGGTTAATCAACCTGAAGTCCATGCACAAAACAACCACAGCCAGAACAATGTTGTTGCAATCAGCCAAAGAACTGATGGAACTTGTACAATACTAACGATGTGTATCTCAATGTCTATGGGGTGATGAACCATTGAGAATGTTGTGAAAAAATTCCATTGACAAGCATCGAGAATTCTCGCAAAGATACACATGTATAACGTTCAAGAATGGACAAAAATATAGTGTTATAACATTTTTACGGGTTAATGGTCTTGTTATGTATAAGACCACTAGTCCTATTATGTATTCACCACCATTCTTTACCCATACATATATTCAAAGGTTGTTCACCACATGCATCCGTGTGTGTTTTACATATCACATTTAACGAACCTCCTTTTTTCTTTATGTGCATCCACATTTTTAACATCATTCACATCATGGTATATATCTAGATTTTTACTCATGTATGTATCCTTTTTTACTTCCTCACACGTCCCATCACCGTGTACAGTTTAACTTTTAAGTGTTTATGCTTCCATATTCTTCACCACTACTACTTATTAATTTATGCACTTTTTTATCATGACACTTAGAATGTTTACACGTTCACTCACTACACATACACTTGATATGCATGTTTATATATATATTTTTAAATATATTTTTACACAATTTTCCATTTCACCTTTACTTTTACCTTATGTATCTCTTTTCATATATATATATATATATATATATATATATATATATATATATATATATATATATATTTTGCCTCACTATATGAACTATAAATTTTGAGAAAAGTTCGATTTTATAATTTATCTGTTCATTGGCACACATTGAGAGTCCTCATTATTGGATAATTGCGATCATGCTGTTTTGCTGTAGAGCAATCGCACAATTGACTAATTGAATGATTGATCAACTCCTCACGTGTCAAATTGTGAACCATATTTATTTGTCATTTGCTCTTATGTATGTCAGCTATGAATAAGCACTCCTCGTAGTGTGAAACGTGTCAAGTGTTGTTGCTTTTGCTGTGATTCATTCATTTTGATGTGTTCCTGTTTTACCCATTAAAGGCACCAAGTTTGTTTTGGAGTGCGGTCGTCCAGAGTTTCTTTAACTGCCTATATTGTGACCTGCACCCAGGTTCCTCTATCTCCGGAGGAGCTACCTTGTGTTTCGTAGATTTGCCTAGAGCGGTGGTATCTCTCATACCTAAAATATTACCAAGATTGCTAATTATAGTTATGCCATCATCTCGAAATCTAAAAACCATAAAACAAATCCTGAGGACTAGTTTGGGAAGCACAATAGTAGAGATTCTAACACTAAATATAATAAACACATGCACATGTACATTTTTTCAAGCTATTTTTTGTTAGGGGGTTGGTATTTTGGTATTGGTATTTTGTACAAGGGACAGATCTGTTCTAAGACTGACCAGAACTTTCTATATGTAGTGTACAGCGTCTGAAAACTAAAAATAGTATGGTATTAGTATGTGATTTAACCATTTCTATTTTATTTTGAAGCAAACAGATATTGAATTGGCATGCCAAGCATCCAAATCCCTGGAGACCCTCTGTAAAACTGGAAACAAGCATATAGAGAAACTCTGTCATCTCCTGTCCATGTTCCTTACAGACGTAAGTGCTACACTGCTATAAAATAGTAATTTATACTATTTTAATGTGTCTATATTTTAGCACAATTCATTAACATAAGACATCAACTGGGAACACTGTCTATTATTAATTATTTGAGTTCAAAAATTTAAAATGGTTAAAGAATAGTGTACTTTGAAGGGTCCATTCATTGATCAACACATGGCAGTGCATATATATTGAAAAATCAATATATTTCATCATGATTAGTTCACACCAGTGCATTGCGTTGATGTGCACTGCCCTGCTCCACAAAAACAGAAGAACGTGCACTTTTTTTCAGCACGTAAAAACACAAGACTCAGAACAGTCAGTTGATGTTTCTTTTAGCAATAAAGCTTAAAAAATAGAAGAAAAAGAATTGAAGCGCATTTTAAAATGTAACACTGCAAATGCATGTCAAGGCACATGTGTTTATGTGCACGTAAGGCACACTTTGTGGTGTGAATGGACCCTAAATAAAAATGTCGGTAAAAATCACATACTTTTAGATAGACTTTTTTGCACAAACTCATGTTTTTGTATCTTGTAATGTATTCTACTGATATTTGACTTATACGCCTCACTAATCGATCTGTGACTGCTGCCCGTCTCTTCCAATCCATTCACTGGCTTCCCCTACCCCACTGTATAAAATTAAAAATGCTAACCACAACATACAAGGCCATCCACAACATCGCCCCCAGCATACTTTACCAATCTGCAGATATCGCCCAAATTGTCCCCTCAGCTCCTCCCAGGACCTCCTGCTCTCTAGCACCCTTGTTGCCTCCTCTCATGCTTGCCTTCAGGACTTCTCTAGAGCCTCTCCCATCCTCTGGAACTCTCTGCCTGGCTATATCCGATCAGCCCCTAACCTGTCCACCTTTAGGAGACTCACTTATTCAGGGAAGCCTATCCCACACCCACCTAACTGTTAAATCATTCCCTGCATCTATTACCTTTTGAACCACCACCCCCTCCCTTTAGAATCCAAGCTCCACGAGCAGAGCACTCCTGTCCCTTCTGTATTGAACTATACTGCAATTGTGATGTCCCCCCTCCTACATTGTAAATCCCTGCGTAAACTGTTGGCGCTATATAAATCGTTATTAATAATAATAATATTTACTGCCATAGGCCAACTTTTATTTTCTCAAAAGTATATACTCACAAGAAATCAACTTTGTGACCTATATGCTCTGGTCATCCAACAAAATTATATGAATGGATGTTATCGGGGGCTTGTTAGCTACTGATCACATTCATTTCAGGCAACCCTGGGCATCAGATGAAATTGTAACGTTTGTAAGGGTAAATGAGCCAGCCTGTTGCAAGCAGTTTTCCTCTGACATAACCCTTACGTCCATGGCAATAAAGGGGTTAAAGCTAAACTCTAAGCCACAGGTGTCAAACACAAGACCCGCGGTCCAAATCCGGCCCTCCAGGTCATTTCATGTGGCCCTCACACCGCTCCTGCAGCTGCAGGAGAGCTCAAGCCCTCCTCTGGTCCTCCTCCAGACCCCTACTTTCTGCTTTCAAGCAATGCATCCAGCTTCTTCCCAGCAGCAGCATATGGAAAGGGGGGTGCACTGTGATGTTAGGGAGAGTAGGGGACTCAACTTCTGATGGTGAGGTGGCTCTTGACATCTAATGTAAGGGGAGGGGATGCGCTGGACATCTAATCTTACAGATACAACCAGCCCTTTTGAGGACAATCATAATGCTGATGCCGCCCACAATGAAATTGAGATTGACACCCCTGCTCTAAGCAGATAAAAAATACACAAACTACCAAAAATGTAACCATTAGATATCGGCACTGTCGAAAAAAAATGTCGTTCTAGTTTCAGTAATTTATTTATTTATTTTTCAGATCATTCGTTATGATCGATATTCGTTATTTTGAAAAGATTTGAAAATTCAGAAAAATTAGAATTTGTTATGGTCCATCCGTATAGATGCGGTATTCGTTATTTTGATCATTTTTAAATTTGGAAAAATTTGAATTCATTACATTCCATTCATATAGATGCAGTATTTGTTATTTTGACAATTCGTAAATTCGGATAAATTCGTATTTGTTACGTTCACCTAACAGCCAAATATAAAAGGAAATTCCAATACTTATAATTTAATAGTTTATAACTACTATTATAGTTTTTATTATTATTATAGTTTTTATTATTATTAATTATTAATAAATAAATAATAATAATAAAAAAAACTATAATGATAATAAAAACTATAATCATCGTTATAAACTATTAAATTATAGATATTGGAACTTTTTTATTATTATTTATTAATAAATAATAATAATAAAAACTATAAGAATAGTTAATAAACTTAGTAATAGAATGTTGTTTGTTCTTTTGGATTTTCTTTCATTTAGAATTTCCGGATCTTCGTTCATATTTTCGTTCTTTTGAAATTTCGGATTTTTGATCTTATTTTTGGATTTTCACATTTTTGGATTTTTGGATTTTCGTTCTATCAAATTTTCAGATTTTCGAATTTTTGGGATTTTCGTTCTTTCAAATTTCCGTTCTTTTAGAAAATTTGTTTAAGAAGAAATTAGTTAAACGGACTTTTGTTAATTTGGATGTTTCCGAATGAACAAATATGCCGAATTTTTATGAAAAACAAATTTGGAACGAAACAAATTGCACATGTCTAGAATACATCATTATTTGTATTTTCTTAAATGCATGCAGTAAAAGTATTTGAATATGATCTGGCCTCTTTCAGGCTCTGTTCAACATGGCTGGAGTGTGGGAGGAAGTGGCAGCGCGAGGAGTCAATGAGTTCATGCGATAACAAGAATCATGCTGATAGGAGGGGAAAGTAGTGTGACAAAGAAATTAGGTCATCCCTATGCTGGGCAGGGCTTTGGGGCTTTGCTTCCTAAAGATAGAGCTACCAGCAGGGGGACCGATTGAGCATCACAGTTATGACCCAATAAAATATCACTTAAAACCTCCTGAGACACTGCAGATAACAGCTATATGGCTGTAGATATAGGGCTGCCTATGCACCCTAACATACAAGGAAGTGCACTGTTCCTTTTCAAGAGTAATTCCAGAAAAAAGGTAATTTTTTTAAGCTACTGCTTAGGCACAATTAGATTTAGATATTAACATAAATAGCATAAGAAATATTCACCTTTTGAATTTAGGTCTATTTCAGTTAATAGTTTTAATGTGAAATGCTGAAAAGGAGTGATTTCCAAGCTGGGATTTGTAGCCACAATTTAATTGTAAAAGCAGACAAATTGATCCAATGCACTGATGTCCATATTCAACTGAATATCATATTAAACATAGGCTATAACATTTTGGTGTCCTTATTAATGCCTTATAATTTGTAATAACAAAATGCTTTTTGTTATGAATTGAAACCCAATTACCAAAATAAAACTACTGGATTATTTCTTGGTGGGATCCTGAAAAAAAGTAATACATACTATAATTTAACATTCTTCGGGGGGGCTCAAAACAACCAACAGCATAATATTTTGTCAATTTAGTGCTTTAGCATAGTGAAAGAGATATTGGCTGAAGTGTGTTACTTCATATCACTAAGGCTCGGTTCACATACTGTATATGTGGTGTGTGAAACACAGCAAATTCTGTGCATTTCCCACACTGCACTGAAATCGCACAGCATTCATGCAAACCGCAGTGGGTGTCAATGTTAAGTTAATGACACCCCAAAAGAGTTTGCAAAATGCAGTGTGATTGACAGAATAGAACCGCATAGGTGTGAACACCCATGCAATCCAATTTCAGTGCAGGAAAAAAAGAAAGGGTCCTGCACCTTTGGTGTGATTTGAGCCATACAAATGAATGGCTTAAATCACACCATACAGACATCGCATGTGATTTGAATAGGAATGCGGTGTACCGCACAGCATATATGTGAACCCAGCGTTAAAATAGGGAACTAAAAAGTAGTACACATTGATTTCTTTTTTTTTTTTTTATTATTGTTATTTTTTAAATTATGATACATTTCTGCCCCTCTCTACCAATCTCTCCACTGGCTTCTGCTCACCCAACAAATTCAAATTAAAATACTAACAATGAATTACAAAGCCATTAACAACTCTGCCCCCAGTTACTGTGGGAGAGTGACACCCGTTATGTTTGGTCGATTCTTGGATATAATTATACTATCTGATGGAGAGTGGAATTTATATTTGATGCTCACCTTTATCTGACATCTGGTAAGCAGATTTGATACACCTGGGTCACGTGTGCTCCTTACTTCACATACTGGAAGTGGAAGATTCTTCTCACTATTATATATTATTTACAGTTTTTCTTCAATGAATGAACTTTAATACAAATAAGCACTGCATTTTGGACTATATTTACTGAGTTTGATGATCAACGAACTGTGCTGGCTGCTATTTCATTTCTTTTGCTATTTTTTATGTTACATTGTTTTCAGCGCTGATACCCACCTCTATTTATATTACATCACTAACCTAGTCTCAAAATATCAACCAACTTGTTCTCTTCGGTGCTCTGAAGACCTCCTGCAATCTAGCTCTCTTGTCACCACCTCCCATGCTTGCCTCCAAAAATTCTCCTGAGCCTACCCCAATCTGTCTGACTCTGTCCACTTTTACTGTAGGTGATCTATGAAAACCCTTCCCGTCAGAGAAGTCTATCCTGCCTCCGCCTAAGTAAAAAAAGTACATTTGTTTTCATCAGCCTATCCCCACATTTATTACCTTTTGACCTTCCCACTCATCACTCGAACTTCCCTTTTAGAGTAGGGCCCTCTGATTCCTCCTGTATTGAATTATATTTAACTGTACTGTCTACCCCCACGTTGTAAAGCGCTGCGCAAACTGTTGGCACTATATAAATCCTGTATATTAGTAATAATAATAATTTCTTAGTTCATTTTTTTGTATTAGTGGTACAATTCTAGTTACTGTATTGTATTATTTATTATTATTTTTTTTGCTTTTGCAGTGCCACGTTAACAGTTATGAAGAAGAAGATCTGCATTCCACCATTCGTGATCTATTACAAAACTTCAAGAAACTTTTAATTTCATGAAATTTCTAATTTATTTATTTAGTGTTATATTTACAGAAGCCAACAGACCTATAAGAAAATTGTAAAAGTAATGATGCTGATAAGAGCATCCATTCAGAATAGATGATCTACTGTATATATGTAAGGTTAGCTAAGGAAAAACTCCCTTCCAACTTCCAAAATATTCCTATTTGAAATCAAAACACAATGGGGGTTATTTACGAAAGGCAAATCCACTTTGCACTACAAGTGCACTTGAAATTGCACTGAAAGCGCACTTGGAATTGCAGTCGCTGTAGATCCGAGGGAGACATGCAAGGAGAATAAAAAACAGCATTTTAGCTTGCATATGATTGGATGATAAAATCAGAAGAGCTTCCCCTCATTTCAGATCTACCCCTCAGATTTACAGCGACTGCACTTTCAAGTTCACTTTCAGTGCAATTTCAAGTGCACTTTGCACTTGTAGTGCAAAGTGGATTTGCCTTTCGTAAATAACCCCCATTGTGTTTTTATTGTACAAGAAGTAGAGAGCCTGACAGCACCTTTCCTACGCAGAAACAATAGGTTATTGGCCAACAGATTCCAATGGAGGAAAGCTGAGTAATGGATACCCTACAAACAGTTGTTATTCATTCCTGTCAGCATTGCATGAATCAAATGACAAATCCAATCCTCTATTTCCTAAAGGTATCATGAAAGATTGTAAAGAAACAACTGGTCAGATATTTAAAACCATTTCAGTGATATAACAAATATTATTTTTTTACATTTGTTTTTCAAAAATGTGTGCTGAGTTGTTTTTAACTATTTACAAACAAGACTTACTTTGTATCAAACTCACCACTGTCCATGACCTATTTATCACAAACTCCCTAAACCTTCTTGCAATTACTGAAACCTGGATTCAAGAATCTGACCTTCCTTCTCCTGCTGCTCTCTCCTATGGTGGCCTCCTGTGGACTCTCCCAGGCCTAGTGGATGGAAAAGAAGGTGGTGTTGGAATCCTTTTATCCCCTCAAAGCACTTTTCAGGTTCTTCATCCACCCCCCTATCTGTCCCTCTCCTCATTTGAAGCTCACTGTATTCGTCTATTTTCACCAATTTCATTGAGAATTGCTGTGATCTATCGGCCCACTGGACCAGTATCAAACTTCCTTGATGACTTCTCTGCCTAGCTACCCTAATGTCTCTCTTCTGAAATTTCAACAGTCATTCTTGGTGACTTTAACATCCCTGTTAATCTTAACACTCCCGCTACTTCTAAGCTGCTGAGCCTAACCTCCTCTTTTGACCTAAAACAATGGACACACGCCTCTACTCACTCTGTTGGCAACTGCTTTGACATTATATTCTTTTACCTATGCACTCCAGACAACCTCTCCAATATTCCTTTTCCTCTTTCTGATCACCACCTTATTAGTTTCACTCTCTCCTTGTCTGCCGCCTCCTTGCCTTCTAACTACCAAACTATTACCCGTAGAAACCTTCGCCATCTTAACCCTTCTCTTCTTTTTTCTGCTACAGATTGCTTCTACGACAAAATCTCATCCTTGTCCTGCCCCAACTTGGCCACTTCTGTCTACATTGTCATCCACCCTGGATACCTTCGCCTCCCTCACTACACACAGAATCAGGCCCTGGCCGCTACAACCCTGGCAGGCAGACAATACCAGAAGCCTCAAAAACCATAGCCGTGCTCTTGAGCATCTATGGCGTAAGACTAAGACACAGCGAGATTTAAGCCAATATACATCTGCCCTCTAAAAATACCATTCCTGCCTCCACGCTGCCAAACAGACCTACTTCATCACTCTCATTAACACCCTCTCACACAGTCCCTGTCAACACTTTTCTACATTTACCACTCTACTTTGTCCTCCATTACCTTCACCCACTAACTAACTCACTGCCCAAGAGATTGCTAATCACTTCAAAAATAAGATTGAGACAATTCATCTTGAGATCTCCGCTCTACAGATATCTCCCTCACTTTACACTCCTTGTCCTCCTGCAAATCAATACTGCCCTCTTTTAAACCAGCTACTATAGAGGAAGTCATTAACCTTTCTCTAATGCCCAACTAACCTTGTGCCCCCTGGATCCTGTTCCTTCTTAAATACTACAGTCACCATCTGACTCAATGCTACACTTTTTAACTCATATCTTCAACCTCTCAATCTCTACTGGCATCTTCCCCAACCCTCTAAAACATGCGCTAGTCACTCCCATACCAAAAAAGCCTCACTAGACCCCACCAATCTTAACAACCTAAGACCCATCTCTTTACTCCCTTTTGCCTCCAAACTCCTTGAACTGTTATTGCTATATAAAACCTGTATAATAATAAATAAAAGCAATGGGAAAAAAAAGCATTCCTTTTTTTGCTTTAAAAGCTGAACTGCAGCCATCTAGAAGCCGTATAATACAGCTGTAATAGATTTTTTTTTCTAATAATATCATCCTTATAAAAATTCTTTATCTAGTAATTTCTCTATCATTTCACTTTGCAAAGAATACCCAAACACATGCAAAAAAAAGAATTCAACAGCATTTTTTCTTGTACATGATTTTACCTATCTGACTGCAATTTTCAAATCTTAATGGGCTCAATGAAAGAAGTCCCTTTTTTTTAGGAAATAAAGATCCTTATCCAGTTGGGTTAGCTTTAGGAATTGAGCCTGCTCTCTGGAAATGTTATGTTTCTGTAGATGTGAGTTGGGTAAGTGAGGACAGGGAACTTTAGACCTGGGAAGCAAACACAACCAACTGGCCCTTTTGTGGTAGGAGTAATTTCCTGTGGGCTAATAAGGATAAACAAATGTGTCTGGGTTCAGTTTGCAGGGCATTTGTCAAACCTAACATAAAGGCCAAAAATGGCTAACTTAAATCTGAACCTTAAGGGAATTATTGGAAAATTCATCCTGGACAAAGCTAATAGGCAAGGGATTGTCTTCAAAGGATTGATTCACTACAACTTAAAATAGCTCTTTTAATCTGTTTTGGCCACGACACATGATTTTTTTAATAGGATTGAATTGATCAGAGGTAGTATGAGTCACACCAGCTATTGGAATGTTTACTCTTAAAAAAAAAACGCTATAGTCCTCAACTTCATACAAATTGACCACTGACAAAATAGTTGGATATTTAGTTCAATGGCCTTCTTTTTTCACAGTATTGTTTTAAAAGTTTAATAAAATGTAAAAACTGAAAAATTACAATCCCACATTCCCTGAACCGCCTCGATCCCTAAATCCCCATCTACTTAGAAAATATTCAAAATGTAGACTGCATGTTTTTGGTAGAAATTATATTCAGAACAGTATGTGAATACTCAAATAGGCATAAATTGAATGTGCTCCATAGTGTGGGCCTTCTTTAACTCATCAGCACCCTTGTAGTCTGCAGGCCCTGTCTGCAGTGTGTCAACCATGGTAAACGTACCATTTGGATTTCACATGCGAGAAGTGGGCGCAATACCTTACTGATACAAGTCAGCAGCAAAACGCATGTACCCCTCCTCCTCAAGGGTGTATAGCATCCACTTTCTTTGGAGTATTTGAACGTCCTCTTTTGAAGAGTCGTCAGTAGGTTGAAACGTCACTACTTTCGTGTTTGTTGCCTAAAAAGTCCGATCGTGTGTATGCTATACAAACTTGGGGCCAATGCCCTTTTTCCAAAAATCCACGGGAAAGTTTGTACAAAGTCCCATCGTGTGTATGAGGCTTAAGTGTTTTTTTTTTTTATGATAGTTTGTATTTAGGTATTTATCTGTTTTATTTATTTATTTTTATTGTAAGGCCATCACTACCTTTTTAAAGCAAACAAAGGCCGACATGGCAATGCACTACCTTTTAAAAAAAAGTCCTAGCCTTAAAAATCACCTTCCCTGGACTCTTCTGACCAAGTGGATTGATAGCTTAATAGAAAAGGTGGACACTAACGTTCAAATGATTTGCAAGTGTGAATGAGTATGGGGTACATGGGACCCCTGCCCATTCACCTGAAGGAAAAGTGTTAAAAAAAAACAACACAGGTTTTTTAATTACTTTATTAGACAGCTCTGGGGGTTTTCTTCCGACTTCTGGGGTCTTCTGGCCAGGCTCCTCCGCTATCTTCTGCTCTTTTACTAGCGGAGGAACCCGGTTTTCTCCTTCGTCGCTGCCGCCGTCCGGGGGGTGGTCTTCCGACTTCAGGGGTCTTGTCCCGCTCTTCGTTTCTTCTGCCGGGCCTCCGCTATGTTCTTGCAGATCTTTTACTAGCGTTGGCCAGGTCTTCTGGTTCGTCGCTGTGGCTGTTGCCGCCGCCTTCTGCTTCTTCTTCTTCTTCCTTCTTCTGATGTTGACACAACGCTCTCTCTGCTTGTAATGGCCGGGACGCGCTGCGACTTATATAGGGACAAGGGGCAGGGTCGCTAGTCCCATCTACCTGGAGTCACGTTCAAAATGAAAGGACTTTACTCCGTGTGTGGGCAAGTCCGTTCATTTCAAAAGTCCCGCGGACCTCCACCAAAAGTCCGGCGGATTGTACGCCAGAAAAGTCTGGTTGTGTGTGGGTGTGTGTGGGCAAGTCCGCTCGTATGGAAAGTCCGGCGGATAGTCCGATCATGTGTACGCGGCATAAGTAATCCAGTGAAAGAGAACAAGAAATAATATTAGCTACAACAGAGTTGTTAAGCAGATCAACAAAGAGCAGCTTTAGTAGAAACCAGGCAGCTTTTATCAGAAAACAAAAATTGGAATGTAATATTTCAGAAACAGACAGAAATGTTGTACAGATTCACTGCACATTACATAAGAAGTTTTGTTGAGATGTAAATTCAGAAGGAGAGGAGGCAGGTTTTATTGTGAAATAAAAATTAGAGCCTAGTTGATCAGACTCAGCAGTGGGAAATATTATAATGCACACTATGTAAGCAGCACTGGTATGTCATACTTTAGGAAAAAGGAACAGGCAGTTTTTTTGCAATATAAAAATTACAATGTATTAAATTTGCAAGAAGTTTTACTAGACTGCCATTTCAAAGGATGAAGCCAGGCAGGTTTTATCATGAAGAAAAAACTGCTCTTTTCCGTGACAACCGACAGAAATGTTTGACACTTTAGCAGCTTATAAAGGCAACAGTTTAAAACATAAGCATAAGGCAGTTTTTATCACCAAATAAAAGTGCATTATTTCTGAGACAGCAGTTTTTGAGAGCTGCTCAAATGCTTAAAATTTAGAGGGAGAGGCAAAGAAGCAGGGTTTATTTTCAAATTTAAATTATGGTGCAATATTTCAGAGACAACAGTCAGAAATACTGTACCGACTCACAGCACAGTGTGCAAGCAGTTTTACTAAACCACAACTTCTAATGCAGCAGGTTTTATCTTGAAATAAAAATTTGTGTGAAGTACTTTTGAGACAGCAGTCAAAAATATTGTACAGACTTGATAAACACTTTGTGAGCAGCTTTAGTAGACTACAATTTCCAAAGGAAGTAATGAGGCAGTATTTATTGTGAAATCAATGCATATTAAATTTTAAAGAAGTGTAACAAAGACCACAATTTCAGAGGCAAAGACTAGGCAGGTTTTTTTGTTTAATAGAAATTAGAATGTAGCATTTTAAGGACAACATCCAGAATAATTGTACAGTTTAAATGAACACTATGTAAACATCTTTTCTAAATCAAGGCTTAGCAGAAAGATACCAGGCAGGTTTTATTTTGAAATACAAATTAGAGTGTATTATTTCTGAGAAACAGTCAGAGATATTGTACAGATTTGCTCCATCAGATGGAAAAAACAGGTAGGTCTTATATGGAAATAAAAATCAGAATGTGGTTTACAAGGAACAACCTTAACTATTGCACAGACATGATAAGTATTATGCAAGAAGCATTAGTAGGCTGCAGTTTAAGGGGGGATGTCCAGGCTGGTTTTAGCATAAAAAAATCAGAGTGTATTCATTCAACGACAATTGCCAGAAATATTGTACTGACTCCATGCACGCTATGTAAGCATCTTTAGTAAGCTGAGGTTTAAGTTGGAGAGATAAGGAAGATTTATCTCAAAATAAAATAAAATTTAGATTGTATTATTATAAAGATAACAGCTATAAATATTGCATGGACTTGCTGCATACTATATAAACAGTTTTGAAAAATAAATTCTGTGAAGCGCTAATGAATCAATACTTTAATAAAGAAAAAAATAAAGTGAAAATTTCTGTACTCCACAAATACAAATACAGTTGTGCTCATAAGTGTACATACCCTGGCAGAATTTATGATTTCTTGGCCATTTTTCAGAGAATATGAATGATAACACAACAACTTTTCTTTCACTCATAGTTAGTGTTTGGCTCAAGCCATTTATTATCAATCAACTGTGTTTACCCTTTTTAAATCATAATCACAACAGAAACTACCCAAATGACCCTGATAAAAAGTTAACATACCCTCGTGATTTTGGCCTGATAACATAAACACAAGTTGACACAAAAGGGTTTGAATGGCTATTAAGGGTAACCATCCTCACCTGTGATCTGTTTGCTTGTAGTTAGTGTGTGTGTATAAAAGTTGAATGAGCTTCTGGACTCCTGACAGACCCTTGCATCTTTCATCCAGTGCTGCACAGACTTTCTGGATTGAGTCATGGGGAAAGCAAAAGAATTGTCAAAGGATCTGTGGGAAAAGGTAGTTGAACTGACTTGTGATTCTGTGTTTAAAGTGTTGTGCAGACACATATATAATTTTAATATGCAAGCAGTTTTGCTATGCCACAATTTCACAGTGAGAGCCCAGGCAGGTTTGATAATCAAGGAAAAATCAGAACACATTTCAGGGATAACATATTCTACAAACCAGCTGCGCAGTATGTAAGCAGTCTTACTTGGCCACAATTTCAGAGAGAGAGAGGGCAGGTTTTATATTATAATAACAATTAGAGTGTAGTGTTTCACAGACAACAGCATGGTCTATTGTACAGACTTGATGCACACCATGTAAGTAGCTTTAGTAGGCTGCAATTTAAGAGGGTCAGGCAGGTTTTATGGTTAAATGAATACTATAGAGTATATATATATTTTTTTTAGACAACAGCAAGAAATATTGTACAAATGCACTGCACATATTTATAAATGATATATAGTCTGGGATTAAAAGTACCATTTTGGTGTCTGCTGAAGACACCAAGCTATGGAATGGAATCATTCAATATCCTTACAGGATGTGTCCAACTTACAAGCCAACCTCAATGCACTATATATTTGGGAAAATATGTGACAAATGTTCATAAATGTAAAGTTACGCATTTGTGGACTAAAATCATGCACGCATCATACATTCAAGGAGGAGAACAACCGGGGTAGTAAATGGCTGAGAAGGATCTGGGTGTTCTGGTAGATTATAAACTTAGATCTAGATTTCCCCCTGAAGAAGATACGTCATCCCTGTATCGAAGACGCATTGGGGAGGGGACAGGACGGCACGATAGGCAATTTGTCTGCAGAAGAGGAGGCTCATACCATCCCGATACCAGTCTGGTATATACCCGCTTGTGCTTATCATAGAGTGGTGCACTGACGCACCTGTTCTGTGCGAGTACCACTGAAGGGGATTTACTTTGTCTAATACATGTTTTTAAAAACTTTATTACACTATCAAGTTCTCTTATCCAAATATAGCTTTTGGAGGGGGCTGCAGGGTAGCCTTGGGCCCACTAAATATGGGCCCTGGCATTTGAGAAAGCCATTCAGGAAGATGTTCTGTTATATAATGCAAGATGACATGTTATTGCCACATTTAACTGCTTGCCGACCAGCCACCGCAGTTTTATTGTGGCAGAATGGCATGGCTGTACGAAACTACATTACCTTACATCTCTTCACCTTTTGGCCACTGTGGGGCGAGCGCGTGCCCGCAGCTTGTGCCCAGAGCCGATGCGCGTGCCCGGCGGGTGTGATGACTGCCGGGCACCCTGCCCGGCGGGTGCGATGACTGCCGGGCACCCGCGATCGCTTGTGACAGAGCGAGAACCAGGATCTGTGTGTGTAAACACACAAATCCAGGTTCTTTCAGGGGAGTAGAGAGAGATTGTGTGTTTATAAGTATGAACACCAATCTCTCCCTCCTCAGTACATTTTTATAGCACTGATAGCTGTATAATTGTCAATGGTCCCAAAAATGTGTCAAAAGTATCCAATTTGTCCGCCGCAATATCGCAGTCCCAATAAAAATCGCATGATCACCGCCATTGCTAGTAAAAAAAAAATAATAATAAAAAATAATAATAATAATAAAATAAATCTATCCCCTATTTTGTAGACGCTATAACTTTTGCACAAACCAATCAATATACGCTTATTGCGATTTGTAGAAGAATACAAATCGGCCTAAACTGAGGAAAAATTGTGTTTTTTTTTTGTTTTTTTTAAATTGGGATATTTATTATAGCAAAAAGTAAAAGATAGTGCTTTTTTCAAAGTTGTCACTCCTCTTTTGTTTATAGCACAAAAAAATAAAGACAGCAGAGGTGATCAAATACCACCAATACCACCAAAGAAAGCTCTATTTGTGGGAAAAAAAGGAAGTAAATTTTGTTTGGGTACAACGTTGCTTGACCACGCAATTGTTAGTTAAAGTGACGCAGTACCGTATTGCAAAAAATGGCCTGGACATTTAGCAGCCAAATCTTCCAGGGCTGAAGTGGTTAACATTTAAGGAAGCCATGGTGGCCTCTGCCAGCTTGAAACTCTGTGAGAAAGAGGATGTGAAAAGAAAGCTGGTTAGTGATATTTGGATAGCCCTGGGTCTTCTTGTATACTGGTGCTGGATTGTCTGGGGGGGGGGGGGGGGGGGGTGGGGGGGGGGGGTATTCCTTTGACTGCTAGTCATACTGATAAGATTTGTCTATCAGCCTAGCTGTTAATTAATTTACTGTTTAATTAGATCACTTTTAGTTGCTAGCTGTTAATTAGATTACTGTTTAATTAAATCACTGTTAGCTGCTAGCTGTTAATAAGATTACTGTTTAATTAGATCACTGTTTGCTGTTAATTGGATTGCTATTTAAAGTTTGCATTGTTCATGTGGTGACTGCCCCTATTTTTGGTTTTACCCCAACATCTTGTCTGTGTTCGATGCTTGGGGTAAAGGGCTGGTATTGGCTATCACTTTGCTGGAAGGGTTTGGAAGGCAGGAGTTACCGTTTGTCGGAGGCACCCAGGCAGGGTGCAGGCAGCCTGTCATACTATATTACTAGCTCCTAGTTTCAGAGGGAGAGAAGAGGCAGATTTTTAAGAAGTTGAGAGTAGAATGATGGAAACAACAACCAGAAATATTTTAGGATTTAATACACACTATGTAAGTAGCTTTAGTAGGCTGCAGGTTAAGAGGAAAGGAAGGTTCCATTGTGAAAAAAATGGAATGTATTATTTCTGAGACAATAGCCGGAAATATTGTACATGTACAGATTCTCTGCACGCTATGTAATTGACTCTACTGTCACTGTGTCGCTTTAAGAAGAAAAAAACAAAAAACAAGTATAATCATTAAAACATTATGTATTATTTCAGAGACAAATATTGTACAGATGCCATACAACTTACAGCATACATTGTATAAGGAGCTTTAACCACTTCAGCTTCGGAAAATTTGGCTCCTCACTGACCAGGCCATTTTTTGCGATCGGGACTGCGACATTATGGCGGACAGATCACTTTTGACACATTTTTCAGACCATTGATAATTATACAGCAATCAGTGCTATAAAAATGCACTGATTACTGTTTAAATGTCACTGGCAGGGAAGGGGTTAACACTAGGGGGCGATCAAGGGGTTAACTGTGTTCCCTAGTGTGTGTTCTAACTGTAGGGGGAGGGTACTGACTGGTGGAGAAGACAGATCGATGTTCCTAGCTAGTAGGAACTCACGATCTGCCTCGCCTCCTCCTCACAGAACAGGGATTTGTGTGTTTACACACACACACGTCCCTGTTCTGGCTCTCGTGCCCGCGATTGGCGTGCCTGGTGGTCATTGCGACTGCCGGCCATGCGTATTGGCACCCCCCGCAGTGCAGCGGGCATGCTATCCTGCTTAAAGGAGCCGACATACAGCTACAACGGCTTGCGGGATCGTGCCCACCTGTCGCAGTATAATGACGGCAGCTGGTCGGCAATCGGTTAACAGGCTGCAGTTTAACAGGGAGAGAAAAGGCAGGTTTTATTGTGAAATACAAAATGTAGTATGGTAATTGGGTGGACGGGGATAGGAGCAGGGGATTATAACGGTACTAAATTATGAAATAGAATACTCGTGACTTTTTTGTAAAAAGTTTTTTAACAATTTATTAGAACATTTCAAAATACAGACATACAATGAAGAAAAAGGTACCAAAAAATGAATGAAATTAATCCATCAGTCGCAATGGGGTCCACTGTGAAGTGGGAAAAGGGGGCCCCAGAGGTGACCGAGGGATCATGTAAAGAAATATGCAAGTTAAAGAGGATTAAAAAGGTCTATACAGTTGTATAGATCATGGGTACATTTGAAGCTGGAGGATAGAATTGACCGACATGTTTCGCCAGACTATGGCTTCTTCGGGGTCGGTTGTATCAATGTGTACCCGCAAA